>VWZY01003297.1:0-12261 GCA_013399075.1 Chloroceryle aenea
CGCTCTCCTCCTCTGGAGAAGACAGGCCGCCACTCCAGACAGGTCTGCGCTGCTCTCAGCAGGGCTCCAAGCAGGGTCCCGAAAGCGCCAAGCAGGTCCGGAAATCGGGTGGGGGGAAGGGGGCAGGGTCCCTCACCACTGACCTCCGCCCCAGACCATATCCACGTGGCAGCACTCATCTCCTTCCCCGTGGACCGAGCCTCTCATAATGGGTCCTGGGCAACTGCTACTGATGACTGGTTAACAGCCCATGAGCAATGACATAGAGAGTATAGAATACACAGTTTTGCTTCTAACCACATAACGATAAACTGGTCCTGGCCCCTCTAACTATGACAATTCATTAGGGAACCAGTAACAGGAACCAGCTCCTGTGGTCCCAGCCTGCATGCAATTGAAATAAAATTGGATTATAAATAGATTATAAAAATTGCTAAAAAAACTGTGTTTAGCTTTGCTTCATGTATTTAAGACAGCAGTAGCCTCCACAGGGGAAATAATTTCTTACTGTGTCCAGTGCATCAGTAAAATGCATGATTTTTGCTTTCATTTCTTTATTGCCACTAGATAATATGTTGCTTTTTGTGAGTCTTCTAGATTTCCTTTAAAATATTGCATTCACTCTGCTTTACAACTGACATGAGCTCTGTAGCCAGCAACCAGTGTTTAATGTACAGTTGCACTCCTAATTTAACTCCTTCCCTACTCTGCCCTTCTGAATAGAGACGTGGTATTCCAAAGGTACGTCTCCTCAAAAAGGAATATATCTCAGATCTTTGGAAAGTATCATAAAAGGAAAAACAAAACCAACCAACCAAAAAAACCCTGACAGATGATTTTATGGCTGCTCTATTTTATAACTTTGTGAGTACACGTAATTTTGGAAGTCAGCTCACAATAGCTTCATAACCATTTTCCCCTGACAAGACACTAGAAGGCAGTGTACCAGCAGAAGCTTCTGCCTGGTGGAATAAATCTTCCATTGCAGAAATCATGTTAATTGTTTACTGATAAAACAGTGTGAAGCAGAACAATGCAGCCTGGAATTAGATTCACAGTTGAGATACATCTTTTAACCAATATCTGAAAATGCTTTGATGAAACAGGAGATTAAGAGATTCACCTAGTGAGATCACCTATAAGCAGCAGAGTGGATCTTGCTATGGGCCTGCAAGGGTAAAAGTATGGGAAGGAAAAGTAAGAAAGGTTGCTGTACTCAACTGGCGCTATAATAATAGCAAATAATTCTCTTACAGAAAATCATCCCAGATACATCCTACACACTAAACTTGTTAAACGAATCTACTAGCTTTGTTCTGATGTACCCTGTGTCTGTGCCATTATAGTGACAGATAATGCATGGTGGGCTGCTGTTTTCCATCAGTTGTCCTGCTTTTCATGGAGTACACCACCAGCATTCCATTTTTTTTTACTCTGCATGTTTATGCAGTGACATGGACAATGAGAATTGTCCCTGCATATGTATTTTTTAATACCCCCACCAAACAATCCATTTTTGGTATTACCTGTGTGCTCTAAATGAGGAATGTGTAACTTAGTACTGTCCATTAAAAATCAACATGCTTTCCAGACTGTACATATTTATTCTTCATAACCTGGAATAGTGTGTTCCCAAAAGCAATTAACATGCCTTATGCTCCCTGCTCTTCTCCTGCTAAAACCACTACAGAGAAAAGTAGAAAACTAATTCATTGTGGTTTATTTTATCTAACTTTGGGCCAAACTGAAGCCCTAGTTGCCATTTTTTATCACAGTTATGTGTGATAGGAGGCACAAACACATACTCTACAAAACAGATTGTGAGATCTATGGCTTTCATTTTCTATTAAGAAGTAATTTCAAATGTTATCTTTCCCCTGAAAAGATTGTTTTGCTTTGATGATGAATGAAATTTTTGCAACTTGCATGAACTAATCAGCTGAGAATTTTCAAGTAGAACTTGCACGTTATCACAGTGTAAACATATTGAAATGTTTTTTTAATATATTTTTACAAATATTGAAGCCCTTTTTATACTGTGTCAGGAATGAAGCTCGTTTTCAGACAGCTGCAATCTGACTTTCCTTGCCTTGCCATTAACCTACAACCTGTTCTAAAAGAACCACCTTTCAGAGTGAGAAGTTACTCATTTGCCATAATACCTCTATTTTGGGCATCCTCAGAAAAAAAAAAAAAAAANTGGCCAAATAGCTGAGGTTTTGTCATTCCAGCCCTGTTCTATATATATTAAAAAAAAACCCCAAGAATGTTTCACTTAGGACTGGCTCACAAATCAGAGGCAAAAAAATTCAGATTTTAAAAAGGACTTAATATATACTTTGTTAAAAAATAAGAAACGTAGAAATTTATACTTCTTGTTCATATTTCTTGTTCACTTTAATTTTATTTTTTATACTGAGTAAAAACACTTTTTAGAAGTCCATTTTACTACAGGACAGCCTTCAGTTGTTACCATTGCCAGAGAATAAATACATATAAGAAAGGATAATCAGGGACTATGGAATAATAATTGGAAATAAATAAAATGTTCCTGATGAAAACAATTGGTCACAAGCATTCCAAGTTGAAATTCAGTTCAGTGTTAAAAAGACAGTTTAGAAGCAGATGGTATATTTATCACAGCCTCACAGACAAGTTATTGAGCTGTCTGTGAGAAACAGAGCCAAACAGGAAAGCTTTCAGCAGAGAGCAGTGGTTGAGGTCCTTGATTGATAGCGTTAGATGATGCAAAGCTGTCTGATAGCCTTTCTGCAAAATACAGTGAAGGAACTCAAGGTTTTTCATGACAATATCTGACCACAGATGAACAGCTACTTTATTAGAGAACAGATTGAGGTTGCATCTTAGTCCATACTCTGCCACTTTTGGATGCACATGGTTAACTTTACCAACAATCCACTGTGTTTAATGTGTTTGCCATCTTCACGGGATTTTAAAAGGGACAGTAGATTGCAGTAGTTAAAAGCTTCACCTCTTTTCTGTTTAACTGTGGTGACTGAAAAAAATATAATCAGTTTTATTACAAGGTTCTTATTGCAATGATAGGGTTGATTATTCGGGGAGAAGTGCATCATTTAAAAGACACAAGAAAATACCCTGTTGTGCAAGACAGGCTAAAAATCTATCTGCTGCACTGCTTCCCTCAGTAATGAAGTTACTTACTTTTCCCAAAATGTAACCTCTATTTTCCTAATGACTTAGGTGTGGTTCCATTCTTCACTGACGTGATCTACTGATTTCATAGAATGCATATTCACAACAAGTGAGGATTATTACACTGTATTTGCTTTTAGCAGAAATTGAATATTTATCTCCATGCTTGTGATAACTAGGAAAGGTTCCTTTCAGGAAAAGTAGCCAACACTGCCTGACCAAAATAAAGCATCCACAGTCACCTAAATAATCCTGACTTATGGGTCACTATTCAATTCAGGTGAGAACAGTGACTTCTCTTTACATTAGAAATTGAGGATATTTTGTTCAGATTTTTAAAGGTATTTATCTGCCTGTGATTCATACAGGATGAGGCTGTACTGCCTTTCAAACTGTCAATTTAGAAAAAAACCTAGTCATTTCTAGATTTCATACATGCAGAGCATGGGTTCTCCCACTTCATCTCATCCTTGTCACTATTCTTACAAAACAGTCATAATGTGAAGCAAACACAGACAACATTTAAGATCAATGCATGGGCTGAGCCCCATTTTGTTCTCTGATATTAACAAAAGTATAGAAAAGTAATGAGAATTTCTTCACTGCATAAATACTTAAGCTCTGGTTACAGGGATTCCAACCCTCTCCCTCCACAAACTTCACTCATGATAACTTAGTCCAATTTTAGGTGCTGGTTTTAACTCCTACAGGGTACTTTCAAATGAAGATGACTAGTATATTTTCACTGTTATCAAAGTTAGAACAGTTGGAAAGAAGAAAGAAAATATGTGGAGGATCAAGACACCTTGGCTTGTAGACATCTTCACAGCGACTATCAGTTCTGATTTTAGAACAGCAAAAAATTCCACAAGACTTTTTCCGAGTATATGAATTTGACTCTGTGCCCTATTTTAGTTTCCACTGCATACTTGGCTCATGGGGTTGCTAAAGCAACTTTATAGAAGTTGCTCTCCATCACTCTCATCAACTGTCCTTTGAAGAAAAATGTGATTTTAAACATTTAAAATTGTTTTTCCTTAACAATAAGGTTTCTCTCTTGTTGACAAGGCTAAAGTATTGGCCTGGACTAGACAACTGTTGTAGGCATCAGCCAAATGAACTGTTCTAGTTTAACACATTTTACATTTTAAATGCTTTCATTCATCCTTGCATTAATTTGTATACTTCGATTTGTGTTACTCTCTCAGCTCTAGTACTCCTGTGCGAGCACAATGGTTTAAGTGGGAACATCCTCATATGGGAGGTCATGGTCAAATGCAGTAAGTAACAAAAGTGTCAGCAACTATAAAAAGCACACTTCTAACAGATAGCTTCATGTATTCAGGCAATATGTAAAAGAATTATTCAGCTTTCTAACAATTTCTACTCTACCGTTAAGTAATGAGCCTTACTAATATCAACACATTTTCTCCCCACCTCTGATGGCCTTGGCTTTACAGACAGCATTACCCACTGCTCCCCAGACTCTCTTCCTTGAATAGCTTTTTCTTTCCATTACCTTAGTTTAATATTTACTTTAGAGGCTGCTGCCTAAATTATCTTTAGTTATGGAATTCAGTGTCAGCTATCAAAGAGGAAACCTGCCTTGAAATTCTGACTTTGGAGTGGCTAGTTTTCAAATGTTTTGTGGTGCTGTGGTTTGTTTTTTTTCTTCTATCACTTCTCACTACCTGCACACTTCAAATATGAAATATTTATTTATTTTGTTGACAGGCCACAGTCACCTAACTAGATCAATATAATCACTGGGAAACCAGTAACTGATTAAGACAAGGACATTCAGACAAAATTAAAAAATGAGATTTTTAATCACAGTGCACAAAGTATCTATGCTTTCTAATTAGAAAATGCATACACAAAAATATGTCCAATATTGACAGGCTGTACAAACATTTTACAGAGTTTGAATCCACAGAACTGCTCATCTTTTTCATGGTCAATGTGATATACAGATACTTTGGCCTGCGCATTCAGCTTTCAACTCGGTTATTTTATAATACAATAATTACAATTAATACAATAACATAAACTAGGAATAATTTTAAATTATAACCTTTTAAACACCTCATGCTACTATTTGGTTGATTTTATTCTGACTGATGAGATACATGCTCTGAGCCTTGCGGGATTTTTATGCAAAATGTGATTAAGAGTATCTTTTAGAATTTTTTCTACTGTATCATATAAAAGACTCCTGACCACAGTACAAAATGATAAAAAGAAAGATGCATTCATTTGCCTGGGTTAGATACTGGTCCAGTGAAGTTCTGGCAAATAACATTGACTGCTAACAGTAGACAGGCATTGGGAAATAAAGATTTCTGTCTTAAAACTTTAAACTGATGTTGTGTGTTTCTAAACACAAAATTTTAAACAATCTTCTAAAGCATTTCAAATTATGTCAGAGTAGCATTTCTCTCTGATTAATATTGGGAACACTATTTTTTCACATCCTAAAGGTTGAATTATGAGAAGGATTGCATTATTACATCTTTCTGTTGCCTAAGTTCAATCATGGAAATAAAAACCCTTTGAAAGAAAAAACCCATGTCTGGTTCATATAAATAAAGGTGTTTTAAAAACCTGTATTGACTTTTCCATGTTATTAAGCTTTTTAGATGAATCCAGTTGTTAAATGGCTGTTCTAGTAACTGGCCTGTCAGCTGGAAATGTTCTTAGATCGTTTTTTTGACACAATGTCCGTGCAGAAAGTTGGGTAGTGTGACATAAAGAGCACAGGTTTACCTATCACACTGATTACTTGATGTTATAGTAAGCAAGCTTAAGTGAACTATGTGTCTTCAATCTTTCCAATCACTTAGGGATGGGCACCAGAGGATACCATCCATCATCCATGGCCTGAAACATATGGTGCATCAGCAATCTTAGGCTGACCTAAACGATAGTAAAAGCTGCTATGGTGTTCACAATAAGAAATTGCTGTCCACTGAATTACAGGTTCGTGATTAGATTGCTAACATGGCCAAGTTGATGTACAGGTAAAATGTTCAGGAAAAATATTTTCTAGGATCCTCTGAAGATTAATTTATACCCTTGAAATGTGCCCCCATCACAAAATGAAAAAAATACGTCAAGATATTTTCTTGCAAACAAAACAAAACAAAACAAAGCACTGCAGTGGTAACAGCTATTATTTTAATTTTGGCAGTTTTATCCAGTAGAATTCAGTAAACAAGGTTCTTAAGAGTTTTTTTTGTTTTGTTACAAGGCTTTTACTGCATGACTCCTAAAAGCAATGAGCACTACAACAGTATCTTTTATGAGAGGAAGAGCTCCCCCTCACATTATACTCTAAAATGTCATATATAATTGCAAATATTATACAGCTGGAAAACCCTGAAAATTCTTCATTTTGTATTATTATATTCCCATCTAATATAATACATATTGTATAAATACAATATTAAGTATATATTTTTAAGATACACTGTAATGTATGACCACTGATGCCTAAAATTATCAATCTTGCTTATGCATAAAGTAGATTATGATCATGTTATTCTTTCATCAATTTAGGAAAAATGCATCCACATCACACAGTTAAGGTTCAACATGCAGTATCAGCTTTGGTGGTACTTGGGATGGGGCACAGTGAGGGAAGTAATGGTTATTATTTGAGAGTAGGCCCTTAAATCCTCTTTAGACCTTATAATATCTGTGAATTATATTAGTGCATAACTAAAGAACAGCATACATGTGCTAACCATTCAAGACCCTTCATGAAAACCAGCTTACTCTAGGCTGAGGAAAATTACTCCCTTATAAACCATGGAACTTTAGAAAAACTGTTTTGCAAATATGGCTGCTACATACAATTATCATGAGAAGAGTGGAAGCAATGGTTCTCTCTGCCCTGTCCATCAGTTTCTTCTTTTTTTGTGACATGCTTTGCTGTCTCTGTACATGAAGTAGATCTGCTTCCTATGCCTGTTAGATCAGACCTTCTACTAATGCTTTAGCTTAATTTCTAGCATGCTTGTCACTGACCTAACTCCTTAATCACATACAAATCCTATTTTAAAACATTCTTATTATACAACTAAACTATTACATTTCATTACAGAAAAGCACAGGTTTACACTCATGATCTTTTTGACTATTCCTTAATATAGTGTGCTCCCAGCCATGTAATTTGTATAGTATACCATATATCATATCTTGACACAGGTTCCTTTCAATCATTCCAAGAGGCAAATACTCATTAAATAATGAATTCTTTCCTGTGGGCTAAGGATGGTCTTAATCTTCTAAGATTATCTAGGACACATTGATCTCAAAGATCTTCCTAGATTATATCAAAATGCTACTGTTTCCTGAAAACACAAGTTAAAATCAGTGCATGCTTAACTTACAAAACAATAAAAAAAGACAGAATATTTTCTGACCAAGAAAAAGATTTATATTTATTGTCAGCATTAAAATCTCCAGTCTGGTAAGATTTAAAACCTTGACAGCACTCCATTTCTAAAAGAAACAAAAAATTTAGCAATAGGACATTATCAGTGCAAAACTGAGCAGGCATGCTTTACAAATGTCAGATATATTTTGTCTCTTTTAAAATCTACTTGTAGAGATTCAGGGAAATCCAAAACCTATCCTGATATAAGGGTGGTAGAGAAGACCAGCTATTAAAATCATTCCACAGAAAATACTTCCTGGATTCCTTCTCTGAGACTTCCAAAACATGCCTGGAATGTGATCCTGTGCAACCTGACCTAAGTAAACCTGCTTTAGCAGGTGAGTTAAACAAGAAAATCTCCAGAGGTCTCATCCAACCCCTTCCATTTGTGACTGAGGTTCCATAATTCACTCTCTTCACTAAGCTATCTGAGCATCTTATTGTAGTGCAACAGGTGACTAACATCCATCATACCCACCATCATCCCACCATATCAAACTGAACAACGAGGTATTCCATCGCATATATGTCATATTCAGTATAAAGCAGAGGTATCTGGAGGGTCTATAAGTTTTGTTTGCCTTGATAGTTTTAGGTTTTTGCTTGCTTGCCCTCTCTCTGGGACTTTCCAGGCTCTTCTCCCCTCTTGGACCACTTTGCCAGCTTTGCTCGGCTTGGCCCAGGTCCTTTTTGTTCCTTCCTTGGAGCATCCAAAGAGGACTCTGTCCATGCTGCCTTTGATCCCGATCTGTGTGTTCCTGAATCCGGTACCAGAATCCAGCTCCCCGACACAGCTCCTGTCTGCTCTGGGGCCCAGTCTGGGACCTCCTGGTGCCTGCTCCACAGCATTAGTGGTGACAGTGATGTAATTACCATCAGGAGGGCTGGGTTTGATACTGGTTTTGTATATATTTGTACATATTCTATTTTTATTGTTATTATTGTTATTATTCTCATTAAAGCTGTTCTAGTTTCCTTTTCTAATTGATAAGTCTCTCTCCCTTATTCCCTTTCTCTTTCACTTAGGGGGGAGGAGGGGAGGGGTCAACAGAGAGTGTCTGTTATAGGTCTAAGGGGATGCCCTGACCCTAAACCATGAGAACCACCCAATTATGAAATATTATTTCTATTAATAATATTTGCTTTTGAAACAACAGTGAGCTCATCTTTATATAACTTTGTATGAAATACAAATTTATCTATTAAGACTTCTAAAAATATGTGAAGGTAAAGAAGTGCACACAGAGATGAACACATTCTCCATCCTGAAATTTAATAGTTTTGTTTATATACATTCTACACAGTGATGGATATATACCTCCAGCTAGTTCAATGCTTTCTGGATAATCCTAATAGGCAAGAAAGTCTTCTTTTGGGTCATTTCAGTTTTTTGTTTGGAGAGACAGATGCCTTGCTTTATTATTAGAAACAAGCACTGTTCAATTTTGTTGCTTTTCTGGTTGAGTGTTAGCTAGATGCTCAGCTTTGATACTTACAATGACTACTTGTATAAATAAATTAGTTCTACCTTTCAGTGTGCTTTTCATAAAATGCATAATGGAAAATTTCCATCTTATTGAAAACTCTTAGCAATAGTTTGAAATAATATCTCTTTCTGTAAGGATTAAAAAAAAAAATCAATGCTATTAAAGTATCTTGTATTACTGGCATATAATTAGTATATTACTGTTTAATTCAGTATTTGAATTGACTTAATTTTATAACATTCTATCATATATTTGAATTTTGGAATATCTGACTTCTCTAAGACAGGAACATTTCAAATACAGTTATAGACTAAGTTCAGGAATCAATTCTGTATCTTTTAGAAGATTGAAAGAATAGAAGAATAAAAATTAAGAGGTACCTTGCTTCACATATCCTAAAAAAAAACCCTACTGTTATTCCAATCACATAAAAGAAGACTAACCAAAGCATGGGCAAATTTGTCAACTGCAGACTACAGATTGGTCTGGCTTCCCAACAGACCAAGACAATGCAAGCCATAGCTAACTGCAGTCCAAACCACTCAGCAAGATTTTATTCTCCACAATAAGCAAAAGCCAGGCAACATAACCCAGAGAAAAAAAATACTAACAAACTCTTCAAATCTTTTTCAAGAGACCAGCAGTATCATAAAATAAGATGGAGAATAAAACTGCTATCTGGGGATCATCTCCTTTATCCATCCTTTTCTGACCCACTCCTTTCTCGGAAAGGGATCTAGCTCTCCAAACGTTCTAGATTAGGACCTACTTACATCTTTCCTGACTTTTGTGTACTCTAACATGTACATGACTTTTACAGTGTGTGCTTTGTTCTATCTACCTTTTTGTATTAAATTAGGGCTCATGTTATATATACACATATACACAGCTAGATGAAAAGAAAGTACGACAAAAAATTAAACTTACATTGCAACTTACACACTTATGTTCCACGGTATGTTGACAACTTTTCTAATTCTAACAGAACATCAGAAGGCTTACCCACGGCTCTGTATACTAAATTAGTCATAAAACCCCAGGGTTCCAACTACACTATAAGGATTATAAATTATATTCTATTAACAATTCTGAACACTGTGTTTGACTAAAAACAACAGTATAGGCAAGGAGACATTCAGAATAGGAAAATAGTGACAAGGAGGGGCTCTTCAAAAAGCAAAGCAAACCAAAAAAAGAAACATTTGAAGACAGAGGAGACTAGGTTTGCTCCAAAAGAGATGGGACACTGCTTAAAACATGTAGTATTTGCAGTTCCTTCACTTGTTATTTGAAGACCTGTCTCCAACTTTCATAGAATCATAGAATCATTTAGGTTGGAAAAGACCCTTGGGATCATGAAGTCCAACCATAAACCCTACTCTACAAAGTTCACCCCTAAACCATGTCCCTCAAAAGCATATCTAAATGACCCTTAAACACATCCAGGGATAGTGACTCAACCACATCCCTGGGCAGCCTATTCCAGTGTCTGACTACTCTTTCTGTGAAAAATTTTTCCCTAATTTCCAGTCTAAACCTAAACTGTTCCATTCCCTGTTGTTCTATTGCTAATTACCTGTGAGAAGAGACCAGCACCAATCTCTCTACAACATCCTTTCAGGTAGTTGTAGAGAGTGATGATGTGTCCCCTTAGCCTCCTCTTCCTCAAATTAAACAGTCCCAACTCCTTCAATTGCTCTTCGTAAGCTTTATTCTCCAGGCCCTTCACCAGCTTCATTGCCCTCCTCTGCACTCACTCCAGCACCTCAATATCTCTCTTGTTGAGGTGCCCAAAACTAGACACAATAACAAAGGTGTGGCCTCACCAGTTTTGAGTAAAGGGGGACAACCATCTCCCTACTTCTGCTGCTCACACNATGTGGACTCTGTTTTGGGGTGTTTTCTTTGTACCATTGAATTCCCCTTGTTTTGTATTTCTGACTCGAGTCCCTCGCTGTTTTGCTTTTCAAACCTTTACAAACCCCCAGGTCCTTTTCTACCAGGCAGCTTTCCAGCCACAATTCCCCAAGCCTGTAGTGTTGCATGGGATTTTTGTGGCCCAAGTGCAGGCCTTGCTGTGACTCAGCACTTGGCCTTGTTGAAGCTCATACCGTTACTGTTGGCCCATTGATCCAATCAATCCAAGTCTCTCTGTAGAGTCTCCCTCATGCAGATTACACTCGCACCAGTGCCATCCTTGAACTTACTGATGATACACTCTATGTCCTTATAAAGATCATCCATAAAGTTGTTAAACAGATAGTCCCAACACTGAGCCCTGAGGAAGACCACTTGTGACCAGCTGCCAGCTGGATATAACTCCATTGACCACCACTCTTTGGGACCCTCCATCCAGCAGATTGTATGCTTATCCAGGCCATGAGCAGCCATTTTTTTCCATGAGAATTCTATGGGAAACAGTGTAAAATGCTTTTTGAAAGCATAGGTAGAAAATATCCACAGCCTTTCCCTCGTCCAATAGTTGGGTCATCTTGTTATAGAAGGAGATCATGTTTGTCAGGCAGGACCTGCCTTTCATAAACCCATGATGACTGAGCCCTGATCCCCTAGTTGTTCCCCCTATGGCTTGTAATGGCACTCAAGACGATCTGCTCTACAACCTTCCCTGGTAATGAGGTCAGACTGACAGGTCTATAGTTACTTGGATCCTCATTTCTGCCTCTCTTGTGGAGGGGTATTATATTTGCTAGCCTCCATTCCATGGACACTTCCCCAGTTAGCCAGAACTTCAGGTAAATAGTGGAAAGTGGCTTGGCAAGCACCTCTGCCAACTCTTTCAGCACCCTTGTGTGTAATCCATCCCCTATACTTGTGTGCATCCAAGTGGTGTAGCAGGTCACTGACCACTTCCTCTTTAAATGTGATGACCTCATTCTGTTTCCCCTCCCTGTCTCCTAGGTCATGAGGCTGAGTGTCCAGGGAACAGCTAGTTACACTGTTAAAGACTGAGGCAAAGTAGGTGTTGAGCACCTCAGCCTTTTCCTCATCCTTTGTTGCTATGTTTCCCTCTGTTTCCAATAAAGGATGGAAATTTTCCCTAATCCTCCTCTTGTTGTTAATGAATTTATAGAGACATTTTTCATTATCCTTAACAGCTGTAGCTAGGTTGAGCTCTAGCTGCACTTTGGCTCTCCTAAT
>VWZY01003297.1:13162-41929 GCA_013399075.1 Chloroceryle aenea
TGAACTTACTGATGATACACTCTATGTCCTTATAAAGATCATCCATAAAGTTGTTAAACAGATAGTCCCAACACTGAGCCCTGAGGAAGACCACTTGTGACCAGCTGCCAGCTGGATATAACTCCATTGACCACCACTCTTTGGGACCCTCCATCCAGCAGATTGTATGCTTATCCAGGCCATGAGCAGCCATTTTTTTCCATGAGAATTCTATGGGAAACAGTGTAAAATGCTTTTTGAAAGCATAGGTAGAAAATATCCACAGCCTTTCCCTCGTCCAATAGTTGGGTCATCTTGTTATAGAAGGAGATCATGTTTGTCAGGCAGGACCTGCCTTTCATAAACCCATGATGACTGAGCCCTGATCCCCTAGTTGTTCCCCCTATGGCTTGTAATGGCACTCAAGACGATCTGCTCTACAACCTTCCCTGGTAATGAGGTCAGACTGACAGGTCTATAGTTACTTGGATCCTCATTTCTGCCTCTCTTGTGGAGGGGTATTATATTTGCTAGCCTCCATTCCATGGACACTTCCCCAGTTAGCCAGAACTTCAGGTAAATAGTGGAAAGTGGCTTGGCAAGCACCTCTGCCAACTCTTTCAGCACCCTTGTGTGTAATCCATCCCCTATACTTGTGTGCATCCAAGTGGTGTAGCAGGTCACTGACCACTTCCTCTTTAAATGTGATGACCTCATTCTGTTTCCCCTCCCTGTCTCCTAGGTCATGAGGCTGAGTGTCCAGGGAACAGCTAGTTACACTGTTAAAGACTGAGGCAAAGTAGGTGTTGAGCACCTCAGCCTTTTCCTCATCCTTTGTTGCTATGTTTCCCTCTGTTTCCAATAAAGGATGGAAATTTTCCCTAATCCTCCTCTTGTTGTTAATGAATTTATAGAGACATTTTTCATTATCCTTAACAGCTGTAGCTAGGTTGAGCTCTAGCTGCACTTTGGCTCTCCTAATTTTCTCCCTGCATAGCTTCACTACATCTTTACAGTCTTCATGAGAGACCTGTTCCCTTTTCCAAAGATCATAGACTCTCCTTGTGCTCTTGAGGTCCAGCCAAAGTTCCCTATTTAGCCAGGCCAGTCTCCTTCTCCACCTACTTGTTTTTTGGCACACAGGGACAGACTGCTCCTGTGCTTTTAAGACTTTTTTCTTAAAGTATGTCCAGCCTTCCTGGGCTCCTATATCCTTCATGGCTGCCTCCCAAGGGACTTTGCCAATCAGTCTCCTGAACAGGTCAAAGTTTGACCTCTGGAAGTCTAACACCTCTCCTTGTTCCTCCAAGCATTGAAAACTCAATCATCACTGTGCCCTAGACAGGCTTCAACCTTTACTTCCACATCAGGTTCTTCCCTGTTCACAAGAAACAGGTCCAGGAAGGCACCGTCCCTGGTGAGCTTACTTACCAGCTCCTCCACACATTCCAGGAACCTCTTGGACTTGTACCCTCTCTGCTGTTTTGTAGTCCCAGTAGATACCTGGGATGTTAAAGTCCCCCACAAGAGCAACAGCAGGTGAATGCAAAATTTCTCCCAACTGCTTATAGAAAGGTTCATCCACCTCACTGCTTTGGTTGGAAGCTCCATAGCAGACTCCCATGGCAATAAGAGCTTTATTAGTCCTTAACCTAATCCAAATACTCTCAACCCTGTCATCATTATACATATATTATTTCAAAACTCTGTGTCCCTGAGCAGTGACCTGGTTCCATTCTCTGCTCTTCTCTGAAATCCCCTCCTACTGCCTTGTGACAAGAGGGAAGGGGATCCTCTNCTTGTACCCTCTCTGCTGTTTTGTAGTCCCAGTAGATACCTGGGATGTTAAAGTCCCCCACAAGAGCAACAGCAGGTGAATGCAAAATTTCTCCCAACTGCTTATAGAAAGGTTCATCCACCTCACTGCTTTGGTTGGAAGCTCCATAGCAGACTCCCATGGCAATAAGAGCTTTATTAGTCCTTAACCTAATCCAAATACTCTCAACCCTGTCATCATTATACATATATTATTTCAAAACTCTGTGTCCCTGAGCAGTGACCTGGTTCCATTCTCTGCTCTTCTCTGAAATCCCCTCCTACTGCCTTGTGACAAGAGGGAAGGGGATCCTCTGATTTTTGTGGGGCCTCAAGCTGTTTCTCTCAGGGAGAGGATCCACCACCTGTCTCTCTCTCACACACTCCCTGATACTCCTCAACCTCTCCACTGGCTGTTCACGTCTGACACAGGTGTTGTCTCCGCTACCCTCCTTTGCAAGTGCCAGGCTCTGGCACTTTCTGCAACCAGAGGCCTGAATGCCTACATGTTTGCATGGGGCCTCTGTCTGGGTGCTCACAGCCTTTCTAACAACAGCCTTTGGCCAGGTAGCAACCATGTCTGCATCTCTACAATCAACTGACACCCTGTGACTCAAGGGTCAGTTGGAATGAGCACCCTTGACCTCTGAACAAAAATGAAATATTTGATTTTTCTTTCAAATCTGTCAGGGTTTGTGTTTTACTTTGCCTGGACCAAACTAACTTCTAAATAATCAATGGAGACTGAAAATGATCAAATGATAATTTCGTGTGTCTGTATTAACAACCCAAAAGAAAGAGTGTTTACTTTTAAAATCTAAATAGAAGGTATATTAGAGATTCTTCCATTTCAGTAAACACTGAAAAAGCACAGCAAAACCAAAATTGTCTAAACTTGATTGAACATTTGGCTTTAGAATATATTTCATCCTTACTGCCTTGTTGATCAAGTGAATCCTATTCTTCCTAATGTTTTGGAAGAGTCCGAGATGGTGCCTGTACAATTTGATTTTGTGTAAAAATAAACACCGAATTTGATTTCTGCTACATTAAGGAGTTCTCTGGTAAAATATATGATGCATGGAATGAAATAAACTGTAGTTCTAGAATGAATCTTTAAGTTTACTTCCTTTAGAACTTAACCACTAATATTAAAGACTACTGGATCAAAATACAGTTTTAATTGGATATATGGGACATGATATAGTGGAATAGTTAAACCACAGGTTAGATGCTAAAATATAACATTGATTTGTATTCTTTTCCTGGAAATATTTGGATATAATAACTGGGATATAATACACTCATTTTTTAATGCATATTCAGTACAGAGAAAAGCTGTTGCTGTCACTAGCTTATCCTCAAAGTCCATTCATGAAACAAATGTTATATTAATTGGTTTGCTCTTTCAACAGACCAAAATGAAATTACATTAATAGTGATGAAATGTTGATTATACAATCATTTCTGCTAATCGCAAATGCATGCGCACACAAAATTGGACTTCCACTGAATTTTTTAAGCCAGCCTAATGTAAGTCTAACTGTTTGATGATTTTTTTATTTTTTTTTTTAACATGTACTTGTCCAGGAACACAAAACTTCAATGCCATCTAAAATATTTTATATTCTTATTGGCTAAATTGTCTGCACTAACAAGAACAACAGAGTGGATAAAGGAAATTTCATTTTGCAGATTATTTTTAACAGTCTTGTTTCTCAGGAAAAAGAGGAACTGAAAGACTGGAATGTAAAGAAATAAAACAGCCTGGGAGAATCTAGGTGAAAGATGTAACAGGCAACAGAAGAAGAGGGTTAAACTGGAAAAATGTGAGAGATGTCAGAGAGGAAGATATCTGAAGTCAAAAGTCAAGTCAGTTGAAAAGTAAAAACTTTGAGAAAATATGATTGTAGTGTTTGGTTTAGATGTTGCGCTCAAACTAAAACTAAAATTTGGAAATACTACAAAACACAGAGAGACTCCAGAGAGACAGTTTAGATCAATTTCATTTGAAATACTACATATTTTAATCACAGATACTGTGAGACTAAGAAGCACATTCTGTTTCTACATTTTAGAGAACCCACATATGAAAAGAATTCCTGAAGTGTGAAGACTTTTTCATGTCAACATTTGTACTCATTTTTACCTCATGAGAGCAGTGGCCTGATTTGGATTTCAATTTAAATGTCTCTCCTTTGACCTAACAAAAATGTTCTTGAAAAGAATTTAGAGTGGGTTCATGCAAATGTAATTTCATCACTACTATTAGTCCTGTTGCACTTTTTGGACAGCGGAAACATAAGATCTGGAGATATATTCTAGATCTTCATTTGCCAGAGTGAAGATACTTAATCTCAATACCATTGAAAAAATGAACTAGTCTGAGAAAGCAACAGGAAGTAATATTGGTTCCTCTAAAGTGATAAAATAATGAAACAGCCTCCATCGGGCAAATCAGTTTAGGTTCCTAAAATATCTGAATTAAAAAAAAACAAAACCAAAAACCAACACACCCAAAACAATCAGTACAATCTGTGTGTTTAGCAAATAGGTTATAAAAATTAACACAAAGCCCTTAGTTGATTTAATTTGGCATATCTGTCATAATGAAAGATATTTCTTATTGTCTTTATTTTTCTTCCAGACAAATGAATTGTACTCTCTAACACGTGATTTGAATGTGGTAAAAAAGGAGTATTTTCTCTTATGCTCTTCAAAGTCCATGCTGCTCATGGATTCTCAAATGCTTGTGCATTTAATGATCTCTTAATTTCTTTCAAACCAAAATCATGCACAGTGTCAAAGTGTCCTCATTTCCCACAGAAGCCAGCCACAGCAATGCAAGTAGTTTCAAAGACTGAATACATTACATACATCAGAAGCCTAAATTCAAACTTGTAACTCACTCAGCAAAGGAAATTTAAGGATAGGAGGGCAGATGTACATTTATATGAATGTAAAATATTAAGAGAGGTGTTGCTCAAGTTTTCTGGGCATGTATTATTTCACCAAAACACAGACAATACAAATTACATTAATGTGGTTACACTAAATAAGAGTATCAATGTATTTTACATCCCTAAAAGTTATTTCCCCAGCAATCAAGGAACCATGGGCTAGTTCTCTTTGAAATCCTGTGTGGTCTTTGTAATATTAATAGTCCAAACAGACTAATGCTGAGTCAGGGTTGTCTTTTGGGTCTTTGTTTAAATACACAGTCACAATGTATATTTGGACCAATATGAAAATATCAGAGACAGAAGAACCCTTCTCTTTATCTACACTTCCTTGACAAAATCATAAGACCTTGCAGGCAGATTCATTTGTTATACAGAAAGATTTCACAGAATAACTTCCTAACGGTTGACATAAATGTTGTCTGCAACTGGACTGATTTCTGAAACCCAGACAACAGAAGTGTTTGAAACCTCTGCTTCAGATCATTACACTTTTCTAGTGAACAGAAACTGTTATGTCCTGCCATTTATTGATTTACCATTACTGAATGGATTCCTCATTTTAACAAAACATACTGGTATATTCTAGATAAGTCTTTGACAGTTCTTCACACTAACTTATTGGAAATCTATTGCCACAATTAATTTCACTCTATTATTTATCATCATCATCTTTTCCTAAGAGAACCAATGTATTTAACTGAATAGTTTAAAGACCTCCAAAACCACATACAAAAGATGAGGTTATAGCTAAAAACTTTCATATACCTAAAAGATTGAATCATTAGCAGTTTCTTAAACTAGCAATTTTTAAGTGCAAACTAGAAATTATTAAAAGCTAGGCTTAGTAGACTTATATTTCACAAATATAAGAGGCAGTTAAAACAATATTCTATATCTAGGTGTAAAGCATGCACTTTTTAAAAAAATTCTTCACGGAAGGAGTGGTGGAATATTGGAATAGGCTGCCCAGGGAGGTGGTTGAGTCACCATCCCTGGATGTGGTTAAGAATTGCGTAGATGTAGTGTTGGGGGATATGGTCTAGGGTGAACTTGTAGAGTAGGGTGACAGGTTGGACACAATGATCCTATGGGTCTTTTCCAACCTAGATGATTCTATGATTCTATGATTTTATGCCTTCCTTTCACTTTTCCAGTTTTTGGCATTCCTGGAATATCATGTACATCAGTTGCTTAGTTTAATTCTGAGCATGAACATCTTAAACACAATTATCATCACATTTTTCTTAAAAGTAAATAAATCCAGTTCTTTGCATTTTACACCATTTGAGACACATAATTCCAGAAGGACTAGTATATTATAATGGTGTTTCAGATAAGCTAATTTTGGCTTCATACTCATTAGTAGAAATAAGCATCCATGAGTGGCATGTAGGGAACTGCTTCAGTGCACCCCAGCTAAAAGAAAATCACTGTCCCACATAGCACACAAATGGAGATGATAAAATCTCATTTCTAACTCTTACCCTTGCAAATATTGCCATAGAAGTGAAACAAATATTTTGATGAGAAGTGAAACAATTTCTGCAGGTGACTCACTGCAGAATGGCTTGAGGATAAGTAATGAATTACTGTTGAAGAAGACAGGGGTTCAAATCAGCTACAGGAGAGACTATCCAATTTCTTTTTATGCAATCACTGGGCTCTTGAATGTGAATAGTAGTATTACCACCATTTTTCCTCCAAAGAAGTTCTGCACGTGGTTGGGTATGGACTAAGCGTTTCATAAGATCAAATGCTAAAAATGAAAAATTAGTAAAGAATGCCACCAACAGGTGCAAAACTATTATCTCTGATATTGCAACAGTTTCATTTATATCTCATTTTAGCAAAACGGGAGAATACACTAGACAGAATGCAGTTAAGCCTTTTTGTGGCATACATTACATTAATAGGGTTTTTTTAATTCCTTGTTTTTATTTCTGGAAAAATATATTATGAATTAGTTTGGAGGGTTTTTATGGTTTTTTTTGTGCTTTTTTTTTGTTGTTGTTTCCGTTTTTTTTTTTTTTTTATTATATCTATTTCAGTTAAACAATTCTAACTATATAGAATTGTCTAAATGCTGTCACCTCTAATCATGAAGTAAGGATGCAGGAAATTATAAAGCAATAAAGAGTTTTCTGAAAGCCATTATATAAGCAGATATAAACTTTAAAGATAATAAAAACTGAAGTTCAAATCCTGAAATTAGTCATTTAAAAAAAAATTCTATTGACATCAGTGAAATCTGTTGAGTTAAGCATGGTTAAACATTTGCAAATCCAATCTGTTAATTCCAATTAAACAAAAAATGCAATATAATACAATAGAATGGGTCAGAGTGCATGATCTCAGTCTTGAATTATGGCTTAAAAACCTGAAACAATATTTAACCTTCACCTTGATGTTGCAGAAGATGGCAGCTACTGTACAACTCATGAATGCAGAGAATTTATTAAGATACAAGATGACATACCTATCACATGAACTATTAAAACCAGACATAATTACTTGTCTTAGAAATTACACTTATTCCTGGATGCGATTTTAATAGTTTCTGCATATAATGACATGCCACAAGTAGTTTTACTCTTTAAAATATAAGAAACAACAACAAAAAAAGTTCTGAATAAACTTTTCATCAAGTTTTTGAACACCTATTAGAAAATAATACAAACCTGAACAGGAATAACCGTGCTCTTTAAAAAGCTCTGAATAATGCAACCAACTAGAACAAGCATGGAAATGAGAACAAAAAGAAAGCTAATATGGTATTAAATACTTATATCATCTCTTTCCCATTCTTTGCATGTTTTCTATCTATTCCAGAATATATTAGATTATAAGCTAGTTTTCCAGGAGAAGGCTCACTAATAAGATTGGATCTAAAAATTTGATCACTTAATTTTAAGATTCAGCTAATGGAGAAAAGAGAGAAAATAAATAAGAAAAAAAAACCTTCAGAACAATTTCAGGTTGAATCATTTTACCAAAAACATTAACACCACTGTAAAGTTGCAAAGAGCAAGCTTCTTGTAAAATGAAATGATCTAACTGTAAAATGTGCTTGCAACTTCCTTTGATAGAGGCTTTTTCTAAACAGAAATAAAAATATTCTGTATTACATGAAGTTATAAAATTTCAGCAATTGATTTTTAGTGCTATATTAAGTTCTCCTGTCATTGAAAATATACATTTTTAATACTTCTTTTCAATATCATTGTCCTGGTTTGAGTGAGAACAGAATTAATTCTGTTCAGTGATTTTATTTTTCAACTCAGTTCTTCTAACAAACTGCACTTTCTGAAGTTATCAGCCTGTTTTCACAGACAGTGTCTGCTGCTAGCAGTGAACCCATGTTTAGAGTTACTACCAAGGATTGGTATGCAGACCAAGGCCACAGATGGATCTTATGTACCATCTTAGGGGGTGCAGAAAGGCTGCACCTGCAGGGGGGAGTAGACAGGGCAGGTGACCCCAAACTGACCAATGAGGTATTCCATTCGCATATATGTCATATTCAGTATAAAGCAGAGGCATCTGGAGGGTCTGTGGCTCTTCTCCCCTCTTGGACCACTTTGCCAGCT
The DNA here is from genome assembly GCA_013399075.1 of Chloroceryle aenea. Lineage (NCBI taxonomy): Eukaryota > Metazoa > Chordata > Aves > Coraciiformes > Cerylidae > Chloroceryle > Chloroceryle aenea. Next base: position 21,507 of record VWZY01003297.1, read on the forward strand.
TTGCTCGGCTTGGCCCAGGTCCTTTTTGTTCCTTCCTTGGAGCATCCAAAGAGGACTCTGTCCATGCTGCCTTTGATCCCGATCTGTGTGTTCCTGAATCCGGTACCAGAATCCAGCTCCCCGACACAGCTCCTGTCTGCTCTGGGGCCCAGTCTGGGACCTCCTGGTGCCTGCTCCACAGCATTAGTGGTGACAGTGATGTAATTACCATCAGGAGGGCTGGGTTTGATACTGGTTTTGTATATATTCCATTATTATTTTCATTTTCATTAAAGCTGTTCTAGTTTCCTTTTCTAATTGATAAGTCTGTCTCCCTTATTCCCTTTCTACTTCCCTTTGGGGGGAGGGGGGTTAACAGAGAGCATCTGTTGTAGGTCTAAGGGGCTGCCCTGACCCTAAACTGTGACAGATTTATTAGCAACTAATGTGAGGCTTGATCAGAGCTCCAATAGATTGCCTGAATAGTTAAAATTCCAGTTTGCTCAGTTGAGAGAGTGTCACCTTTTTTTTCTTGACTATCTTTAAGAACTGGAAACTAAAACAGGCTGTCTAAATGATGTAATTTCTGAGAGCAGTGTCATTTCATGTCTTTTTAGCATTTCCTTCCAAGTTAAATGCTTATTGTTCCCTTACGTGTTGTACATGTTATGTTACTGTTTGCTTGTTCTCACTGTTTATCTGAAAGGTCTTGATTTTGGGTGCTGGGTAAAAGTTGCTGCTTTCCAGTGATGTTTATCACTGATTATGTTGCACTGAACTGGGCAGTAAGTGTGTCTCTGTACTATGGGCATTACATAGTGGATTTCATTACTAGGAATACTTTTGTTTTTATCTTGGAAAGTTATACTAGTCCCCAGTATGCTATTCTGACTCCACCAGATTTTAGACCTCTATTAAATTGTGAGGATTGTGGACATGGTTATTACCAAAATATGTTATTGTTATTATTTTCTAATGGCTTCACTGCGCACTTCATCAGTGCAGATATACATACTGGGCAGACACCAAAAAACGTAGTGTGTGCTGCTTCCCTGCAAGGTTCTGTGATACACTCTGTAGTTATCCAGACTTCACAAGGTCCTATGATACACAGGAAATGCATCACAACTGTTCAGGCTCCACAAACCCCCCCTATGAGCCCTGCTGATGTGCCAGCTCCAAACCCAGGCACTGCAACTACTCAGTCTCTGCAGGCCACCCTAACCATTTACCAATTTTTTTTATTTATAAATGTATTTACAATACCTGACCTATCACAAAATCAAATAAACTTTACATTTTCTTCTTTACTGTTCAGCAATAATAAGAGTGTGTGAAAGCCCTTCAAACTATTTGACAATGATATCAGAAAACTTATATCCTGATAAGGTCAGAAATAGGCCATTTGGCTTGTCTTAAACAGATATAATGTATTGCGAACTCGCAGTCCTAAATTGTTCTGAGTACTAGAGAAAATATTTCTGAAAGAATATACCAGTAAATTTTCCACTTATGTGGCAAAGAAAGATTTTGAATGCATTACAAATAACTCTCATCAGTCCTTGACAGTTTACACAACTTACCATTTGTGTTCTTTACTATTGCCAATGGATCTCTGCAGATTGCTGTCTTTCTCAAATTATTCATAGTCCTTTGGACTTCTGCCTGCAGCACTGCTTTTATTACCTCAATAATCTGTCAAATGCAAATTATTATTGTATTATATCAGTCTTTCAATTATTTAGTTACACATCTGGCTATTTTAAATAACTACTACAAAATTTTAAGACTGTTCCAGTGACCATCATTAGGAAATCAACAAATCAATATCTTTCAGACACTGATAATCATGTGTGTTGAGATACTTATTGAAAAACAAATATGAACAGGGTAGCAGTAAAATGGTGCAAGTTGTCAGTTGTGATTTCTTTCTTTAATCTCAAAACTAGAATCAGTCATCTACTGCCTCCTTGATTTCAAGGGGTCATGACAATGTACATTAGGAAAGTACATCATGGTGATAACAGCTGATAATATATTTTATTATCATGTGTGCAGAAATGCTTCACAGACTGAATAAGGACCTTGTATTTTGACTTCTTTAGAAGTTTTGGTGCCTAGTCTCTCTGAAAAGTTTAAAGAATGTTTCATTATTAGTGTTCTAGCTCTATAGTTATCTTCTATTCCTCCAGTTCAAACATGATAATTCTGTACTTTTTTATCTAACACAAAGAGAAATACCATTCCTCAAAAGCCTCTTATCCAGAAGGAAAATCTACCAGAATTATGAATAGCCTATAAATGGCACTTGAAATATCTGATGGTAGAATTACTAGTTTAAGACAATGCAGTGTGGAGACGCTATGATAAGAGTTATTTTTTTCCTTCTCTTTAGAAGAGAAGCCACAGGTGAATGGAGAAAGTTTGAAAACCTAAGACATTTATAAAGCATATGAAGACCTTTCACAATGGACCCAAAGTTTAACAATCTTTAGTCAGTCTAAATTTCATCATGGTGCTGAACATCAACATGTGTACAATCTTTCCCCCTTAGGAAGGTATTCATTCTCAAGCACAAGATTCCTGAGACAGAGAGAACCTAAAGATTCCAGGAAAGTGTGTTCTACCTCAACTACAGTTTAAAGTTCTAATATTATACACATAAAATTTTATAAACAATCTATTAAAAATATTTAGGTTGACATGCAGTATACCATAAACCTTTTATTTATAAGTATACCATAGTCAGGCCCACAGTATGAAAGTTCACAGCAAGTGAATCTAGCCCTATATGTTTTAACATAGAGCAAACCTTTATCTTGTAATAATAGCACTTTATTTTACAGAGGAAAGCAAAGTCAGTTTTCAATTCCTCATGTCTGTACAACACTGAGTTTTGGTGGTTATAGATCCTGACTTTACAAAAGATTATTACACTATATCCACAATAACTAAAACAAGAGAAGGAATCACAGACATGTTGTCATTGTTGACATAATCACATGATGTCTTTTTCATGGTGTTCTGATCTACTACAAACATGTCACTAATCTGGACAGATATTCATTACCTGTATCACTGTGTATGCCAGGCAGGCAGCATTTGTAACATGTAATTTCCTCTAACTTCTTAATGCAGAATAAAAAAAAAAATCTATATCAAATGGCACAACGTATTGTACAGCCACCTGTATGCCTCTGCATGCTAGTCTATCACTTTGCTGAATATGCATTTTCACAGTGCTCAATGAGGCTTCATATGTTTAGCTTTGTCCTCTCACTGCATCTTCTGCAAGAATTCATATACCTCATCTATCATTATCATCAAGTTTAAGAATTTCCAGAAGCCTTGCCTGTTTCTAACACAAAACAAGTCTACGTGAGCATCTTTAATTTTCTCTGACAGTTTTCACTTCAGCGTTCTTCTGGATTACATATATATTGTTTATCTCATTGGCTGTTAATAATTAATCAAAAATATATTAATGTGCGTCTTTTTCCCATAATTGTAACCACTTGTAACTAGTAGCAGCTTTTTAGTTGGAATTGTAAAATCTGATAGAAATTATGTCGCTTCTGTGCCTGAGAAAGTATAAATAGCCTATGTCCAACTGTAAATACATATATCAAGGAGTGAAAGGTAATTGACTGCAGCAGTAATACTACAGTAAAACCCCAAAAGACAAGTGAGCAAAAGTTGAGGCAACATTATTATATTACATCTATAATAAATTATACAGGCTTTCCTTTCTACACTTTATCAATTACTTCCAAGGATTACTACTTTTTATAATAAGTGTGTCTAAGAAGCAAAGTCAATAGACATCAGTCCTCATTATTTCTCAGGCCATAACTGCTAATAGAGCTGTGCCTTACAGAAATTGCCTCCCAGATACCTAAATAATATAGTCACATTGTGAAGTGAAAAAAAAATAAATTAAAAACATCAAAACATCAGAATTCAGGTGGCTTAGAGCCAAACACTGAAAGAAAAAAAGCATTCAGAGCTTGTTAGAGAAATTACTGTAAACTTGGCCACCAAGAAGGTTAGTACTGTATCAGTAATACTCTGCATTTGCCTTAAGATGAAGTGTTTTACTCTCTGAAATTAGAGTTTTGGTAATATATCTTGTATTAGATACTAATGGAAATGAAATAACTGAAGTGAAAAAAAAAAACACAAAACAAAACAGATGCACTGCAAAAGTCAATAGAAAGAGAAGAGAAAGTCTTGAGATAATTCTTTCCTCTTAACATCTCAGCAGCTCATTCAGTGACTGCTTCCACTGGTGAAAGAGGAAGGCTAAAGCAACCACATTCCTCATATGCAGATTATTATGTCAGAGATCTAAATGGGACATCAACAGTTTTTTCCTCAGGGGAGTCTGTGCTAAGTAGCTAGTTGATAATAGAGAAAACAGAAAGAGACCTTCCTCAGCCCTTCAACTTCAGTAGACCCCTGATCAATCATTTGCAGCAGTTTTTTTGTTTTCCTTGTTTGCACAGAATGTGTTACTGTATGGAGGAGAGGAATCAATAAACAGAAAGTCCTTTGGGGTCATGTCTGAGAGTCAATATCCACCACTGAAGATAACAATAAAAGAAGTTTTTAAAAGCAGGATAACTAGTGATGCTTTGGGTAAATGCACGAGTGCTTAATCAGGCTGCTTGGGATCAATACATTGGCCATGAATCTGTGCTTGTACAAAGAAAGGTTTAACAAAGCTACCCTACTACCAACAAAAAAATAATTGCTGAATACCCACTTCTGCTGTCAACATCACAAATTATTTTTATTGTTATAAGTTCTTACAGCAGTTTGTCTGCAAACAATCCAAAATCAGCACTACCAAGCAGGTTAACAAAGCTTATTACAACTACAAAGCTGTGTCTGAAAAATGTTAAAATTTGAAAAGCGTTGATAGCATGGTATTTGCAGTACTTGACATTTCAGTGTCTTAAAGTCTTTTCAGATGAAAAAAGCTTTATCTTCCTTCACAGTAACCTAGTGTGGTAGGTTAGACCATTATCACTGTATAAACTGACCAATCATTAAATTAATTCATTAGAAAATATAAGTACATATATCTCGCATAATCTACTTCAAATACGAGTTTCATGTCTGTACAACTCTATAAATAGAGTTTCAGTAGATGATCAGGTCAGCAAGAAGTTATATGGACTTCACATGACCATCACAGCTACTGAACTGAGGCCCTATGTTTACTTTTTTCAGTAAAAGGATTAAAAAGAAACAAAGTTGTAAGATAGAGACAAAGATAGTCTAAATCTCCCTCTTTTTGTTTAAAAGCATCACCCCTTGTCTTATCATAAGAGGCTCTGCTAAAAAGTCTGTCCCCATCTTTCTGACAGGCCTCTTTAAATACTGAAAGGCACCAATAAGGTCTCTCTAGACCATGTCACTAAGGGCCACATCCAGTCTTTCCTTAAACATGTCCAGGGATGGCAACTCCATCACCACCCTAGGCAGTCCATTCCAGTGTCTAATAACCCTTTCTGTGAGGAAGCTCCTAATATCCAACTTAGGATATTATTATATCCTATTATATCCAATTAGGAACTTCCTAATATCCAACTTAAACCTCTCCTGGTGCAGCTTCAGGCCATGCCCTCTCATCCTGTCACTAGCTGCCTGGGAAAAGAGCCCAACCCCCACCCGACTACAACTTCCTTTCAGGTAGTTGTAGAGAGTGATAAGGTCCCCTCTTAGAAAAGTCTCCTCTTCTCCAAACTGAACAACTCCAGCTCCGTCAGCCTTTCCTTCTAAGACTTCCCCCTCCAGTCCCTTCACTGGCCTCATTGCTCTCCTTTGGACCTACTCCAGCACCTCAATATCCTTCTTGAAGTGAGGGGCCCAGAACTGCACATAGTACTCGAGGAGAGGAGAGGCCTCACCAGTGTCATAGTATACTGTCTTGAGTTTCCTACTCCTAAGCATTAACTCACTCAAGGAACCACACAACTCTATTTAAATGCATACTTCCAAAATGAAAAATTGTCTCTAGATTTCCTTTCAGTTACTGGTCAAGTCTCAAGAAATAGTAATTTATCTCACAAAACATCATATTCTTCTCTAACAATAGGCACAAGCTTCATCTGACCTGGCAACATATAACTTCAATTTCTAAGTAATTCTCAAAGAATGTTCTAATAAGTAAGGATTTGGGATTAATTATTTATCCCTTTAAGAAGGCATTTTTTGTTTGTAGTAATACATTGGTATATGACACTTCCCTTATTTTGGCCTTTATTTTTTTGGAGCATTAAATGGCATTTGTAATGGAAATTAAATCTGGTTGTTAAAGAACAGGTAACTAATTTTTTAAACATATGTTATGAACAAGATCACCTAGATTAAAGACTAGCAGGACAGTTACTTTCCCACATATATAAGTGTAGTTTAAGTTAAAATAGTTTAATGTTTTAATAATATTTTAATTTCATCCTAAAATAATAATCTGCTTTTCATATATCTGAATAGCATAATTTGTGTAATAATTTCACCACAAATCCATAACTGCTATGTCACATTCCAAATACTAAATTACAGCCAATGTTACTTAAGGATTACATTGCAACAACTGACGTGGGCTATTTCCTACCTTTATAGATTGGTCATTCCAACAACTGATGAGTTTCAGCAAAGAAATACTCCCAAAGTCTGAGGAATGATATCTGCTTTTACCTGGAAAACACATACATAATTTATAAACTGACAATATATATAGAAGTACACAAAGAAAAAAGTTATTTTAACATTTTAAAGTTTTGAGTTCAGCAACATACCTGAAAAGATTTAAAGAAGTGATACTGCATTGGATGAAAGAATATTCTAAGAAACAAGCACAAAGTTTGGGGGTTTACATTGTTATTATATTCCTTTTTTTTTTTTTTTTAAACAGAGGTCTGATATCCCACAGTGTATGTTCTCATCATAATTTTCTAAAGTTATTAAGAATACTTTTGGATCTGGACTACTTAATCACAGATTTTACTATGCCAATTCTAATGCTATTTGAATATGTGCTTATTTACTTTTAAAATAATAGTCCAGTCAATGCAAAAATACATTGAATAATGTTTTGTATAGTTACAGTTTGGCCTGATTTACTTTCTGCTACAGGTCAACAATAATGGTGTATAGTCAAGATGCCACATAGCCAATGGCTTACCAGTTCTGCTTGCAGTTAATAAAGATGTTACATTTATAGTTTTGCACATGGGTTTTTTCCTGCCTACCTTTATTTTTCAGGCTATTTTCAAAGCAATTTTGAATTGGCGTCTGTACTGCTTTAGTCCGCTTCTTCCTCATTTGGACTTCAGCAGACAAAGGTGATACCTCAGTACTTTACTACAAGTTTTGTTGCCATATACATAAGTTGGGTCAATTGGTTGGACGATCCTTTGAATCAACCCAAGAATCTCTGTCAGTACTATACTATGTCTTGAAAAAAAGGCAACTGGACTCTATGTAGCAATTTAAATGTCTAAGTAATACCAAAGTTCACAAGTATCCTGACCACACAATGTATAGTCACTTATTTGTATTGGATTCCTGCAGCAATGAATGAAGTTTGAAAAAAAAATCACGTACCTGAATATTGTAAAGTAAACAGGGTACAGTAGTGTAGTCTGAATAGGAGCAGTATTGCCCTTCAGCAAATGACTGTATAAATGTAATATGCCAATATCTAGTATAATACAGAAATGTATGTACAAGCATAGGTATAATAAAAAAAATTAAGAAGGAAAGAGTTAAAAAGAAGACTACAGGATTTAATAGCATTTTACGGAAAGATCTATATTTTATCCTATATCTCTGACACCTGACATAGCATGTACAATAAAATATATAAAGACTAAATGCAAAAAAAATAACAAAAGCTAATATTGCTGCTCCTCCATGTACTTACTGCTTGATAACTCTCCATAAAAACTGGGGTATGTAGGTGTTACTGCTTCTGTATTTTGCCATCTGTCACGTACAGATTCTGATTTCTGTGGGCTAAGAGAATATAAAACTATTAAGCAAAACCTGAACATACATTAAAAAGAATTTCAGCATTTTATCCTCACAATAACTTTAATACTTATTAATTTATGGGAGATACAGTTCAAACTCAGAATGCGCATTTCTGGGAATAATATTTGATTCTGGTATGATAACTAACTTCAATTACATAATGTCTTTCCAACTGAGTACTGTAAGACAACTACTAAAGGAATTAACTATTAAGGGAATTAACGTTCAAGCTGGAATCCTGGAAACAACATTTGATAAAGGGCTTGTGTTGAATATGGACCAGTAGACAATGTGATTAGCAGCAAAAGTAACTGAGAAACTTGTGTTTGTCCTGTCATGTGGTGCATGTCTCTTGAGATACACTGAATGCCTAAAACTTTGTAGAAGGTGGACAGATATTTGCAGCATCAGGATCAGTGTTTTTTCATCCCCCTTTTTGCCTCTGGACCACCAACACTGAAGCTAATTGTCCCTAAAATGATAAATACAGACTGGTCTGCTGAACAACAAAAGTCTGTGGACAATATCCATTGCCTAATTAGTATAATCTATTTGGCTTGGTCAAATAATGTTGAGCATGCTATTTTTCCTGTAATGTTGAAAAAGCATTTAGTCAATAAATTTGTTTTGATTAACATAAATGTTATTTGGGATGATTCTTACAACATAAGGGCTGTGGCATTCATTCCCAGTAGCTGCCATTATTACTGGGAGCATTTTACTTCAGATAGTGTAACTAGGACAGACTGTTCTTGTCTCATGTTTTATTTATCTGTGAAGCCAAAGGTTTCATGGTAAAGTAAATATATTGCTTACAGAGACTGAAGGTTAAAACAGCATAAATGTGCTTAATGCACATTTCACTATGTGCCTGAAGAAATTACATTATTCTACTTTAAGTGAAAAGTGTGATATCTAGATATGGCTGGATATTACTGTGTCTGTTGAAAACATTTCTTGCATTAGTTCTTACCTGCTAAATAGGAAAATATAAAGATACTTGATTGCATCCTGATCTCCTTTCATTCAAAGAATATCCTCTTGAAAAAGCTTGAGACAAAGAATGTAAACTCCATATTTAATGCAAAAGTCCATGATTACAAAAAGTGGTTATTTCACATTTTTCACTTTTTAACTACTATCAAGAGAAAAGACTCATAATGAAAAGGTTCCTACCTTTCAATTGCATCTGTAACTCCTGAAGGTATGTTAATTAACCTGTTAATTAAAGTTATTCTGTTAAGTAAGAAGAAAAATGTTTCCAATCCCTTTGTTCCATAAACATTATTCTCAGGTACATCCTTCTTTCCAGTTTGCCTTTCAGTTGCAGCAAGATACTTATTTGATAAGTCAAGCACTCTTTTTGAAAACAAATTTATTACTGCGTGTTCTTCTAGCACAACACAATCAGTACAACATTAGTGATAGGTGGTTTTCATTTGACACAAGTCCAAAAGAAAGAGGGTGCTGAAGCCTCAAGATACCTAAGCGTCTAACAGTCTATTTCTTTATCTACACCCCATGGTAAGAGACATGACAAAAACAGTTTAGCTGTATTGGCGTTAATGCTCACATCCATGTTTCCTGATATGTGCATATTAATCTTTCTTGAACTCTTAATTTTATTCTCTTTTCATGTCACCCCTTTCTTCCAAAGGCTTAACTGTGTTCTTATCACTGCAGACCTGGTTTGAACAAACACTACCTCCTGCCTCTGTACTGTCTTTCAAAATTATTATCAAAATCTATAGGTTGTGTTCAGTACATCATAGTGTGTTAGTCATTTAACCTGCATAACTGAAGGCAGCCTCTATTACTAAATTCTGTTTTGACATGAACATGTGAAATTCAATGGGAGACTAGTAAGACTTGAGTGTTTTGATATTTGGATATATCTGCTTAAGCAGTTTGGGTTTGAAAATCAATCCTATGGTAACTGAGTCTGAGTTGAGTAAAAATAGTCAGAAAACAAGGAAAAAGGGATTTCTTAATTACCGAGACCTGTGTGTTAGCAGCCAGGTGGTCTCAAAGTTGTACTGTGTGCTTCAGAGACAAATCATGTTTTGGTATTGTTATCATTAGCCTGCCTTTTGACACAGAGTGACTTAATGTGTATAAAAACAAAACAAAACAACAAACAAACCTATAATTTCTGAATGTAGTAGGATTTATTTTTGTTAAATACTTCCAGAACATCAGGAAAGGCACAGTACAGAATGTAAATATCTGTTCATCTTATTTTCAGTATACATCATCAAATGCTATTCCCAGCACCCTAGTTCATGGTTAGTTTTATGGGTTTCCCTCCATTTTCTGTCATCTGTTACAGAGAATAGCTTGTCCATATTTCCTAAATAACATTTTATGTCTAAAGCTTTAGATGTCCACCTTCTTTCATTGGAATGAAATGCCTATGTCAGAGAGCCAAAGTAACTTGGTAGATTCTTTGAGGATCAATGTCAATAATCTTTCATAATGCAAATAAATATTTATCATGACTTCACACAGAGTAGCAACACCAGATGCCTCAACAGATTGACGCTGTTACAGTATTTTCCTTTGGATGGTGATTTTTCTACCTCTCTTTTGTGCATCACTAGCAGTAAGTCTAACAATGAGTTACTCCAAAGAAGGTGCATGTTAGTCAAGAAAGAAAACTTCAGTAGTAAGAGAATTTGTTCTCAAAGTGTAAAAATCATCACGATCAGGGCTAAAACCAGTCATTTATTGTCATTACTACTTATTTTTGTGGGAAACTGAGAAGTAGGAAGTACTTTATTCTGTGTATGCATGCATTATCTCAGAATTAATCTAAAAAAATGCTTTCAGCCGTTTCATTTAAAACACTGGCTAGTCTCTAACAAAAACCAGTGAATAACTATTTAATGAAGTTTCTATAATTAGCTATTAGATCTTAACTGCTTCCAAATCACAAGTTAAAAGAGATACTTTTATTAATTTATTAGAATTAACAAATGAGTATTTGAAACTGAATACTCCGGTAATGAGGCTAGATCTCCTTTTTTTTTTTTTTTCAAAATAAAAGCATTTGAGTGCTGATAACAATCCTGCTTAACAATTGGAACTTGGTACACTTTTACTGCTTTGAGAGCTCTCCATTTCTTGATAAGGCTTCCTATGAGATCTTTACATGTAAGCTTTAAATAAGCAAGAAATGTGGCTATATATTAAAATTACATTCTGAGAGTCATGAAACTCGTGTGCACCATCTCTAACTGATACAGAGCAGAACAAGCTTTCTACATCCAGAAAAGAGCAGGATTCAGGGAGGCTTTGAAAAGGCAAGCTATAGCCCATGCACAGCAACTAACACCTCCATAACAGCTCCCTAGTTTGCTACTTAAGATGTTTAAGCCAGAAGAAGACAAGACCTATAATAGAATAGACTATTTCAGCTGGAAAGGACCTACAGTGATCATCTTAGTCCAACCTCCTGGCCAATTCAGGGCTGACCAAAGGTTAAAACATGCTAAGGGCATTGCCCAAATGCCTCAAACACTCTCAGGTTTAGGCACTGATCATCTCTCTACAAAGCCTGTTCCAGCATTTGACCACCCTCTCAGTAAAGAGATTCTTTCCAATGTCCAGTCTAAACCTCTTCTGGCATAGTTTTTTGTGTCAGGAGAGGTATCTGTGATAACAGGGAGAAAAGGTCAGCACTTGCCTCTCCACTTGCCCTTCTCAGGAAGCTGTGGAGAGCAATGAGGTTGCCCCTCAGCCTGCTTTCCTCCAAACTACACAAGCCCAAAATCCTTTGCAGCTCCTCACAGAATACTCCTTCCAAGCCTTTCAACAGCTTGTTGCCCTCATCTGGATGCATTCAAGGACCTTTGCACCCTTGTTAAAGGATGGGGCAATAACCTTAAAGCTGGGACAACAAACTGGTGACTCATTTCAAGTGACTACTTCTATCATGGAATCCACTCCTGCTTCACAACTTAAAAGCCTGCCCTTCTACCTCTTTTTCCTTTACACATCTTTACCAAACCACTTTAGCACCCAAGGAAAAATTTTCCCATATCTATCGGAAGAAAGAGGCAGGAGGTTACCCTTACTGTGGCCCCCAAATACATTAATACATGCCATTATCTTTAAGAGACATACCACATGAAAATTTAATGGGAAGTACAATTCAAGTGTTCTTTTACCTAACTGCCTTCTCATCTCTACAGGCCTTTTTCCACTGGGATCTAACGTTCTAGGAACACTGTAGCACTTAAAATACACACCTCCTTTAGCTGGCAAGGATTCCAATAGTATTCATTTCAGCTTCTCATCTATATCTATATATATATGTACTTTCTCCATAGACCAGCTTTCTATTGTGACTTCTGTATTAAAAACAGATTTGACAATAGTCTTGATGTTCATTTTACATAAAGGAAAAAGCAACAAAGTCCCATGATAGATTTTTAGAAGACAAATCAGACTCAGAAGACACTTAGACAGCATTTTGATATCACTAAAAAGAAAGTGCTCAGTTCTCACAGCATGGACAGCAGCAGCTTCTACATAACGCAAGTCCTGAAGTATTAAACGTGACTTTTTTTTTTCTTTTTTTTTTTTTTTTTCCCCCCTAGACTTTTGGCCTTCTTTATCCATGGTGCTCTCATTTTATCCCAAACATAACAGGATAAAAGTGACTGGAAAATTGACTCTAAAGTTCCCACTGCCTGCAGAAACAATCATGCTATATAAAGCACATATGTGAGGTAGTCTGTCAATTCTAATTTTCTTTTTTATATAATATTCAAGGGGTTTAACTGCATTGCTTTGAGCTTCCTCTTATGAGAGTGTATTTTGATCCATTAACATTAAACAAGTCCAAAAAAAAAAAAATTAATCCCCTCATCCACTACTTGGTGCCTAAAGAAAGGCTCAAGAACACAGACAGAAATTGAACAGCTTATTGTTAGGCTATTTTAGTTAGCTTCTTTTTAGTTAGATTTGGGGTGGTGGAGGGGTATGCATGAACTTAAGTAATATCAAAGAAAACTGGAAGATTTGTTCATTAACAGAAGGTGCACTGCTTCAGGCTTTAAGGGGAGTGGGGGGAGGGTAAGAGTCTGTCTGAGGGTTTTTTTGGCAGATTCATGCTTTTCTATGTTGACAGTCATTACATTATCAACTTCTAATATAGGCCAAATACATGCTAAAAGTCTGTCAGATAAGCAGGACTTACTCTTTTTTTAAAGAGTAATTAATTCATTATTAAATATACTTGCTATAAAAAATCTGCAAATTTATTCAGTAAAACACAATTCTGTCTGCCCATATGTATTCAATGAAAACACCACCCTTTCAAACAAGTATTTTTAAGTAAAACCCAATATGGAATAATTAAAACCACTTCATCTTGTAGAATTAAGGAAGTTTCTCAATATCATAATTTCTGAACTATCACAATGACATCTGGGGACATAATATCAAAATGCTTATTTTAATGAAATCAACACTTCTGTCATGTCTTTGCCATAATCTTTTAATTACACAATAAAGACGATAGGAACTTTAAAGAGCATTTACATGTTTGAATCATTGTTCATTACTCATGGCAATCAATAACATTGAAAATAAGTTTATTTTTTAAAAAGTAAAATGGGAAGTACCTGTTACAGAAATGAAAGACAGGTGTAAAGCAGTAGAATTTGTCAAACTAAATGAGGTTGAGGGCTAGGAATTTTCTGTGTATTGATCATGTCAGTCATTGGGATGTCAATAGAAGTTCAGAGATCGTAACTTTTCTCAGAGTTACATCTTATCATTGGCCTGGCTCTGGGCTTACAAAAAACGAGCATGTCACATAGCTGCTTATGTAGGTAGCTCCTCCTATCCCATCTCTTAAATTTCTACTTCATGGACCTGTTTTAACTGATGCATGGCTACCATACCTAGGGGTCTTAAATATTAAATTATATTGCCAGTGACAGCTCTATTCCATTCCCCATGATGCTTTATCCTTAGTGGTAGGAAGTAATAACTGTGTTTGGCTTTGTTTGTTTTGGTTTTGTGCGTTTGTTGTGGGGGTTTCTTGGGTTTGTGGGTGTTTTTTGTTTTTTTGGGGGGGCAGGGAGCGGGAGAAGATGTGGGTTTTTTTTGTTGTTTGGTGGAAGGTTTTTTATTTGCTTGATTGTTTGGTTTTGTTTTTGTTTGGGTTTTGTCAGTTTTGGTTTGGGTTTTTTTTTGGTTAAATACAGAACAGATTAGTAAATGTCTTTATTTGCAAAGACATTTTTTCCACTTTAAACTTTTCAAAGAAAATAGTAGCATTACATATATACAAGGGAAAGAATTATGTTTTGGAGACATTTTTGCAGCTGGTATCTCATGCATAGTTTTTAAAAAGCCTGTAATTGTCTCATGGAATTGTTTCAGAATATACATACATTAACAATATAAAAAAAAAATGTCTAGCACAGTGTAAATGAAAGCATTAAATTAATTTCTAAATCCTCTGAGCCCTCACTTGCTAGTGATGTTTGTCGATAGTAATAAAAAATTGCCTCCCTGAAATGCGCTTGTTGGATAGTGGCTTGATTGGCTGTACAAATAGAAGACAAAGGAGAAAGTCTTCAAACTGCAGCTGATGCACAGGAGGAACATGCGGAGCTGAGTTTACAATAGAGAAAACATTACCAAGCTAATGGCACAGGCAATCAGTTGACCACCATGCATCTCTGATAGCAGCAGGGCTTCCATTTTCAGTTAAGTGTTAGAGTACCTTTTTGCTTTCTCTGACCACTGCAGGGGTAAAAAAACCTAGTGTGTGAAACCAACTGACTGGTAATAAATTACTATATTGGATACTTTTTGTTTTCTTTCAGCAGTGACTTTACTGTGTATTCCTGCTATCATTATCAATTAAAGTGGAGATCACATTCACAAGCTATATCTAACTGTATATCAGTCCCTATGCTCCAATTGCTTTGGCAAGTATCACAGGGTCAAGAGGCTCCTTTGACCTTTATCAACTAAGTCTGACCATTCACTATTTGAAGCAATCTTAGTTGAACAGATGGACACTTTTGCAGACTCTGTAAAGTTGAGAATACAAAGATAAATGAAATTGTGTTCAGGACTTCAAACTGGTTTATGAGCACAAAATACTCTTAACACATTCCACAAAAATCTCAGATTTCAAATAGCACATCTTAAAACTGTACCATGAACATCTATGTACTAGAAAATGCTATTTTTTTGTTGTTGTTGTAGCTTCTACAGGTAAAAATAAAAATTTTGTACAAAGTAATTTCTGAATTTAGAAAGCCTACTTTAATTACTTTAATCGTTAATAGACAAACAAGAAACAGATTTAATATAGGCTTTTATCATGTCAAAGCAGCAAACAGCACAAGATCAAATAGATCACTCAGTGGAAGAATATTAAAACAGTTGGATTCTAGAGAGTATACAGAGAAGGCTTGAACCTTCATTTCAAACTTCCCTATCTTCAATTTCTTAAAAACCCTTACTCTTTAAATTACTGCACCAAAACATTAGCCATACAACACATAACAGAAAGCATCAAATTCCGTAGGTGATGCTTGAAGAACTGAATTAGAAATAAAGTATGGTCTTGTAGTCATATTTATGTATTTGTAACTGAAAAATAATCTATTGCTCAACAATAACACTGAATGGTCTTTTCTTTGAGCTAAATCACATCAGCAAACCTGCCTTAAGTTCATAGCCTTAAGTAACAAATGTTATACAGGCTTACTAGACTAAGTGTTGAAAATGTCTTAAATTGAATAAAACTATGGGATTTTATTTTTACTCTGGTTTTTTTTTTAAGCCTGTCTTGGGAATTGATTCTTCTGTAAACCAAGAGGTAAAATTCTGATCTGCATCTTTCTGTGGATGTCATGGATTTTTCATAGGAATACTTCCCCAAAACACTTTTTAATCCTTCATTCTATTATCATCCCAATTCACAAAATTCAAAACAGTCTTACTAACAATGAACCTACTGTCATAATATGACATGACAGCTGTCTTATTTTCTTACTTAGCTGAAAGGATGAACAATCCAATATATATATGCAAAGATGCATTTAGTTGAAAATAGTTACAAACACCAGGTATATAATTGAAATAGATCTTAAACATACACCATCTCTAAAAAAGCCTACATAGTAAGAAAGGATGTAAATTGTTGGCTACATTTTCATTGCCACATAAAGACCATATGCACCTTCTAATCCAATATAGCTTCATCAGCAATCCACAAATACACAGTCCTACATCCTACCTCCTGGAGCTTCGAATTAAGGAATTGTGTGAATAATTTCTGTCACTAGAAGTACCCATAGCCACCGAAACTTGGACAGACAGGTCAGGACTACTCTCCAAAGCAATGGGGTGAGAATCATACAGAATAAAGGTGTTACTGTACAAAGGTCATTCACATTTCTTATCTTAACAAGCATCACTGGGTCACAGCACAGAGGACCCCCTTGAGGAGGGAATTCATAACTGTTTTGCTTATTCATTTACCCTTTTTAAACCTCAGTACTCACATATAAAGAACTAAGTGAAAAAAGCCTAAAGCCAATAGTGGTGCCCTACTTTACTTTCACATGTGTCTACGCTTGACGTAAGGCTTCATCATTTGGACAATGCATTCCCAAACAAGGTGTCAATTCATGAAGTATTTTCCCATATGAACTAAAGAACATGCTTTGAATTTTCCTCATACATTACTTTTATTATATTATTCATTACAACTAGTCTGGTCATACTGAGGATGCATCCACCTCCCAAAGAGGAAAGGCTATATCACCAATGTTTAGCTATTGATTGAATTGCAATATAAGCAGAGTCAACCTCTTTCATTCCAATACTATATTCTTTCTCCCCAACCCCCCCTTTTTTTTCTTTCTTTTAAAGTTTTTTACTTTTTATTTATTTATTTTTTTTAACCAAGTGGAAAATGTTACAATCTTTTCAGCACTTTAAACAGTAATTGTGGCATTACTCCCAATGAGTCTGTGCCAAGGAGTTTTCAAGCTCAAGATGTGTGGTGAATAGACTACGCAACTAGATAAACCCTCCCTTTTTATCATGTATGGAAGGCCACTATCAGGCAGGTTTTTGGACAGATGGATCTACTGGACACAAATTATTTAGGCAGAATTGCTAACACACCTAGTGTTCAACATAGAGACCTGGTATGAAATTAAATGTTTGTCGTATTTTGTTTTCATGTCCATCTGTCTCTCCATTGCAAATACTGAGCTTAAATTTTTTATTGGATTCAATGCAAGTGTACATATAAAAGTGATCCTGAAGACAAATCATATTATGATATCAAAGAACAACCTGAAAGTAAAACTAATACACAGACTATTCTTCACATTAATTTTCAACGGCAGGAAACAAGTCTACATTCTGTTTTTCAGGAAAATATTTACAAAATTATGATATATAGCCAACATTATACAGGCAACTTTTGCTTTGCTTTAGAATTCATATCACTATCTACCTGGGCACAATCAGAAAGGCAATTCTAAACACAATACCTTTGGCAATGTCCATTATAACATATTTATTATGGAAAGAAGACAAAACTGAACAGGAGATCCACTCATCCAAAAAAAAAAACATCCAGTCTTCCATATAGAGTTTCTGTACCTTGAAAAGTTCAGATGCAAGTGAAGGACAAGGTGTTTTTAAATTAATTCTTATTAATGTATATATTCCTTATTCAAATACTCTTCTTTACCTTATTTAACTTATCTTGAATGTAGAAGTAAACTCCATTAACATATCTTTAGAAATATATTTGTCTCAGTGATGGGTGGTAGCCAAAACATTTTCAGCCTTACTGAGCATTTAGGAAGAAAAGCTGTAAGATGCATCATCTCCCATGTTTCCTAGATCATCAGTTAGTCAAACAATGCTACAGCAATCTACAAAACACAGACTACTGTGATCTGAACAATTTACTGGATCAATAGACATCCAAGCATCTGTGAGAATAGTATTAAATACAGAGAAACTGCCAATATGACCTTACAAGGAGGGCAAAAGCATAGTAAAATTGCTTTATCCTAAGAAGAACTGATGTATATAAAATTAAGTTACCAAGACATGGGTGGCTGCTGACTCCAACTGAAATAACGTATTTGCCACAGGCTGCTCTGATAGTGCATTTCCCATACTGGATTGTAAGAGTCCCACCCATAAAATTTATCTTCATAAGAGATAGCAGATCAAATACTGAGAAGGTAACTTTCTACTAAATTACAAAAATAAAACAAAACCAAACCCACAAATATGGTGGTATTAGATTCTTAAATTCCTGTCTAGTGCAGAAGGTATCTTTCTTGAAAACTCTGGAAAAGACAAGTTGGACTTTCTTCAGATCCTGTATCATTTTAGGATATATGAGGACAGCAGCAAAGTCTCTATACACATAGTTTTCATACTGTTCTTTCCTTGAGAGCTGTTCAGTCTTACTGAAGGCAGTAGAACTGCACAGGCCTCCAAGAGGATATTATTTACAAACATTCTTGGACATATATGGTTGGCCAATTCAGCCTTTCCCATTGCAAGAACCAAATTTAACCACCAGAACAAATTAAAATTTGAGCATTAATATGTAGAAAAACATGTCAAGAGAACTGAAATGTAACCACTGCTGTGGCTGATTGTTTTGGGTTTTTTAAAATTGAATCAGAGTTTACCTTAGATTATTATTTATGCTATTTAACTGAGACTAGAGATTCAGATAGTTTTCAGAATGAAGATAGCAAAGAGCAAGTCTTTGTTTTGCAGAGTAAGGTTTGCTGTTGCAAGTCCTCGTTCTATAGCTGCATTTAAGGTGCCAATGTATTTCTAACAGAGTCACTGTTCTTTATTTTGAACAGGTGTGAGAGGCAGAAATCTAGGAACATCTCATGGATCTGAATTCCTGTTGATACTAAAATAATATTAATTAAACTGTAAGAGGCTAGGAAACTTAATGTTTAGAATGGGAAAGATGATTCTCACATGTTAAAGATTCCACCATTTTCCTGTCATGAACGGTGAAGAATTCTCAAGAACATCACTGAACAATGTGAAAATGATATAATTTACTTTATAATTTTTATAATTAGGTAGAGAACTTAGAAGAAAAATCAGGCTGATCTACAAAAGAAACTGCATCTTAAGGTCTAGAAAGTAGTAAAGGTAAAATATAGGATAGGAAAATTTGAACTGTGTATGACTCCACACCCAGAAATAAAGAAGCAATCATAAATATCATGAACAGCACTTCAGTATGGTAGCAACTATCTTACTCTATCCATAAAGATGCATCCCTTAAAAACAAAAATACAAACTTTTTTTCAAGGTTTCAAGGACAGAGAAAGGAATTGCAGGATGGCAGTTTGGGAGGAGAAAGACAGCAACATCTAGGTTAGCTTCAATAAATGGTACTTCAGTGTGAAACACTTCAAAGGACTATTGATATTGACCTTAGAATTTTTTTCTAGTAGAATACTGTAGTACCTTCTTTAGCTTTAGCACAGGGCCCAGTCAGTTGTCTAGGAAAAACAAAAATCTTAAGTCACCTTCAGTAAAATAACAGAGAAAAAAGTTTGCAGAAATATACAGAAACAGTGTCCAAAGTGTTGAAATAAAGGCTTATTCTCAGATTTGTCAGTCTGCTTTACTTACTATCCATATCTGCAAGAGTAAACTTTGTTAGGATATCACAATGGCAGCTTTCTGCTTTTCTTTTACTTTGCGGCAATCAATGAAGAAAATGCTGAAATCAACAAATTCCTGACTTGCTAGACCAATTCAGAAAATTGCAGTAACTTTCTCCAAAGATATGTGATCCAAGTTATCAATACCTCTCAAGGATCATGATACCTTTTAACTGACACCAAATCAGTCTTATAACTCTAAGGTTGTTATTTCACTGTAGTTACGTTGGTACCTTGATCCCTTGATAATAATAGTACTACAGGAAATGTAGTACTGAAATGTTTTGCATCTGAGTCACAGGAAAGACCTATATTCATTTATTCACTCATTTTCCTATTACACATAGGATAATTCTGTTTTTTACTGTGACTGGTGTTCAGAAGCTATATTTAGTAGTATACTGACAGCAACAATATAAATGTTACCAGCTTTAAGGAGAAAAGTTCTACTACTTTGTTTTTATTTGTTCTTATCAATTCACTTCATACACACAAACAAGACCTGTAATTCCTCCTAATCACATTCTACAAGAAGAAAGAAAAGAATCCATGTCTAACTTACCATTTATTATGGTACCAGTCCTGATTTCGCATTTGATTAGTTTTATTTGGTATTTACTCTTGCAACTTATTTCCATTTTATTATTAGTTTCTCTATCAGTGAGATTTCACAGAATCACAGAA
>VWZY01003298.1:0-48722 GCA_013399075.1 Chloroceryle aenea
TCATAGAATCAGAGAATGTTTTGTTTTTGAAGGGACATTAAAGATATCCAATTCCAACTCCCCTGACATGGGCAGGGACACCTCCCACTTGATCAGGTTGCTCAGAGCCCCATCCAACCTGGTCTGGAACGCATCCAGTAATGGAGCACCCACAGCTTCCCTGGGCAATATGTATCAGTGTCTCACCACCCTTATAGCAAAAAACATCTTCCTAATTTCTCAGTCTCCTCTCTTCCAGTTAGAAGGCATTACTCCTCATCCTATCACTATAAACCCTTGTAAAAAGTCCCTCCACAGCTTTCTTGTGGGCTGCTTCAGATACTGGAAGGCTGCAATTCACCCAAGCAGACACACCGACACCTTTGGGCAGGATGATCCCAGAACTACAGGCGCATCCAGGGTTGAAAAAACCCAGACATTCAAGGCAGCACGCACTGTGTGTGCAGCGAGGGGCTGTGTCTACTACTAGCAATTCAAACATCCAGTGTGGTTCGCTTGGAAAGGCTTTGATTCCCACCTAGGGAATTTAGTGCCATTTGCTTGCTCCATCAGAGTGCCATCGGCTTCCTCACAGAGCGTTAGATCCAAATATATGCCTGTGCATTGCAGAGTTTAATGTATAATACATGTGTGCACGATTCTGGTCCTTTAAGAGATTTCTCAGTGACAAAGCTAATACAGAATGGAGCCCTTCCTGGAGTTGCTCTCTTCAGTTCTCTTTTGGAATGCACCATTAGTTCTGCACAGTTGATATCTCTGCTTTATCTGCTTCAGATCCCCTTTCTTTAAACAAACTCCAGATTCTTCCCACCCCTCAAAAAATGCCTCTTAAGACCTGATTGTTTTTCTTGAAAGACAGAATAATTTTAAAGGGCTTAGCTGTAGTATTTCAAGAAGAAAAAGCACACAAGACCCAATAATCAAATGGTAAAGGGCAAGGAGAAAGCCACAGCCAGTTATGCAACAGGACATACAGTGCTGTTCTGTTATCCTCTCAAAATGAAGACCGAAAGCTTGGCAAAATTCCGTTCCAGTGTCTGCAACACCACCTAAATCCTCCTGACCACAGTAACAAAGCTATTACCTACCCTGTGTCTTGGCACTTTCGTTATGTTCCAAACATCTGGCACATGGCTCTGCCCTTTGGACTAAGTCTTGTGATCAGTACATGAAATCAGATTGCTAAACACAAAGAGAAAAGGAAGATGATTTTCCAAGACATGGAGGAAACCACCCTTTCCTCTCATATCCTTCATTACTTCCCCCACTCAGCAGGTCAGTCTCCTTGCTCACATGCTACAACACCCTGACCTCTACGACTCAGTGTCCAGCCTTCTGCTGCTCTTTACTGCCTTCTTCGTGGAATTTAAGGGACATAGGTGCAAATAAACCTCAATAAAGATTTCATTTTTGCTAATTACTGAACTTAACCTCTGAATAAATGTTACCACAGAAGGATACAGTGCAAATACAACTCCTAAATCAGGCAAATTAGAGCAGCTTTAAGGATCATCAGTGAGACAACTTTGCTGGAACATGCAAGATAGCAAACACGCCTACCACACGTGGGAGTACAGTTTGACTTGAGTGGAAATTCTGTTGCCACAGTATAGTAGGGCTGTTCATGGGAGGAAACTGTAAGAAATGAAGAGCTGAGCCCTACAGAAATATCTACTAGATGTTCAAGTACCAAGAACCAGACGCCAGAATGTAAATACCATTAACTACATAAATCTTAAAGGCCTCAAGAAGGTTTACTCTGTCTGCATGACAGAAAGGCACCCATTCATCGCAGAAAACTGGTAACTGGAATGGATGAAGGATGCACAGACTCAGCCAAACAAACAGCAGCAGGAGATAAGGAAGAACTCCAAGTTAGCATCACACAAAGGAATATATCCACCCCCTTCTTCTCCCAGAAAATAAAAATACTGTGCTATAAGAGCTATGTTTTTCTTTTAACCTTCTACTCCCTAAATGTTCAAGAAAAAAACAAACCCAAAAAATTACTTCACAAATCCTTCAGGAAAGAGCAAACCTAACACATCTTCTTCTGGAATGAAATGTAACAATGGTTGAAACGCTTCAACTGTCCAAAAGAAACATGACTACCAGGAAATGTATTAGCAATTCCAGCACGTGGTAGAAATGGAGGGATGAGGTAATTTTTTCCTTCGCTAAGGCTGTACAAGAACTTTAAAGCTGTTTTGTACAGTGGGGCATCCAGCCACATGATAGTCTATCAGAATGGACTGACCAAGGAGAAGGTCGCTATTTCTTGATCGCTTGTATTTTCTCATGACAATGCTTCTGAAGACTCTGTTCAGTTCAAAGACTGGTTATTACAGGCCACAGGCAGAACAAAATACTCTGCTGGGTCTGCAACACTGCCAAATGAAGGCAGCTCCCAAAGGATGTCCCAGACCTGGAGAAATGGGATGCCAACCCCTCCAGCAGCTACAGGGAAGCAAGTTCTTTGACTCACCATTGCAGGGCATCAGCAAAGGAATGCCTCTTCCTCACTTTATCAGTTATTAAAATGTGAGGCAATGTTTTCTGTTGTAAAAATGCTGTGTTATGGTCAAAGGACTCAGTGAAGGAGCACTTCAGAGCCTGATGAACAGAGGGAGTAGAGTGAGTCAAGGAAAACAACAGTTCCACTGAAATTGAGGGCAAAACTCTGTGTCTGCCCAACCAGATCCCAGACAGGATGGAGAAGTTTCACTGGGAAGGACAAAGGTTCCAGAAGTGGTCAGTAGTTTGGGGACCAATTATCATTTATATATATATACAAATATTTCAGGCTGAGTACCCAAGACTCCTCAGACAAGAAAGGCTTAGCCCTTTAGGAAAACCTGAACCTTCAGAAGCACTTCAAGTGAAATAAAAAACCCCAAATAAATCTGACCTGTTCCCAAAACTTTTAGGTATCGCCGAAATAAACAGCAGGACTTCTGCCTTGCTCCCTACTCCACAATTTTAAAAGTGTTTACAAAATATTGCACCTGATGATGTTACTATTTATTCTGCTTTAGGAGCATGATCACATAAAATAGGCTGTGGAAACCAAAACACAACTTTTTCTCAGCCTGAGCAATAAAAACATCTTTTGTGGTTTAGCCTCTACTGGCAGCTTACCACTGGCAACTGCTCACCCACCACTTCTATCTCCCCTCCCATGGGATGGGAAGGAGAATCAGGAGGAAGAAAAAAAGTGAGACCCCAGGGGTTGACATATGAAAGGTTTAATAAAATAACACAGAGAAGAAAACAACAGTACTAATGAAATGATAGACAAAATCAGTGATAGGCTCTACCTGTGCCCAAGACACCACTTACACAGCTCCAGCTGCACTGAGGGCTACACACTGAAGTGAGCTGAAACCAGGCACCCCTGCCCCAGGCCAGCCCTCCCCTTGTATAGGGTATGACTCAGTGTGGTATCAACTATGCCAGTGGCTGGTTCGGTTGTTTATCCTGGCTGGGGCCTCTCCCAAGTGCTTGGGCCAGCAGCTACTGGGATAATTAACCTGAACTGAACCCAGGACATCATCCACCTCTTATTCTATACCATCTAAGTCATGCCCAGCAGATTTAGTTACTAACAATTAACATTCATATCCTTTACTTCACCAGCTGTTCTCTCCCAAAATCGAATCCCCTTGCAGTACACCTCAGACTTCTCTATCCTCCTGCATCACCCACCAGGCAGACTCAGGCCCTTGAGCAACCCCTGGATGGGTTTGCCTTGTCCTGATGCAGAACTCACCCAGACAATCTTCCCAAAGGCTATTTCCAGAGCTCTGCAATCAGAAAATCCAGGCCAGACAAGTAGCTCTGCAAGGCAGACATTAAACATTCACTTGTAAGAAACACCCTCCTGAGCCCCAGGGACCAGCAAGAGCTGTAGGGAGCCACAGCAAACAGAATCCAGAGAGGCCAGGCTCACACAATGCCTCAGACTGTGGTTATTGGAATATGCAAAGAAAGAAAAAAATTTGAAGTGTTTTCAAAATGGTCCATGTGCCAAGAAACAAGAAAGGAAATGTCATATTTTGGACACTTGAGTTCTTAAAGGGCAGTTTTCCCTTATCTCTGAACAGCAAGTCAGCATGCCTCTCACTGGTATTTTAGAAATGTATAAAAGAATTTCCAACGTGCTGTCTGTGTGGCTTCGCAATCCAGGCCTTGGACAGAAATGTCCCCACAATTGCAATCTTTCATCTTCTCTCTTTGGAGCTGGGGCGGGGAAGGAAGGGGTCTATGAGACCACCAAGCAGAGCCTGGGGCTTAGGACTGTGGCTACTGCTCATTTAATGTCTCTGCCTTGTCTAGTTAGAGCATTGAATTTTACTTATCTGTTGATTTTATATTCATGGTACCACAGTTTAAAACAGAACTGTGGGCTTCTAGGAACACAGAACAGGCAAAATCTTTTAAAACCAGATGGCAGGGAGCAGGCAGCTCTGAGGATGGGGGTCAGTACATGCAGTTTCCACAGGAAATGCTTATAACTGTTAAAAATACCTATGTGGACCTTTTTCATGTAATTACTTAATCTTACATAGGGGGAAAAGTAAGTATGAATATTTTAGCATCATAGCAAGAAGATGGGCAAACACAGTTAAGGTAATATAAACGCAGCTGAGTGTGTAGCTGAAGTTTTACAGCAAATTTGTTCATTTATGGCAATATCCACTGAGTATTTCCATAAATACTCTTGTAAATAAGATTAGCAGCAGAAAGTGAAACAATCCTTTTTAAACAAATGTTACAGAATAGCTGCAGAGTAAGAATTTTGTAATTCATTGCAAATGTTCGTGCAAGAAGCGAGAACCTGTGAATTATATGCATTTAGTCAAGGAACAGATATACTATTGTGTGACCTGTATGTCAAAATACAAACTGAATTGTGCAGCTGGAAGCTGAGCCCTTGAAATACCAACCACTGAATACTGAAAAGGAATTCCTTGTAAACAAGCCTTAAACCAAGAAACAATCTATGAGTAATTCCAAATAATTTGTGCAACTGAGAAGTCAATAAAGCTATTTATAGACAATTTGTCAATGGAATAACTTAACACAGGAAATTATATTTTAAAACTCTTAGAAATTATAATGTAGCTATCACAAGGTTTATGATTCATCGTGAGGAGACAGTAGCAATTATACCAGGGGTTGAAAAGGCATTTCTTTCTTGCATTACATTCTGTAACTGATCAGGTGCGTTAGGAGAATATTTTCAGTTATAATTCTGCTGCTCCATTCGCAAGGCATAAACCATTACTAAGTGATGGAAGCAAGATGATGAAACGTGAGGACTAAAAAGTCTGATTTGCTCTCACCAAGCCTGACGTCAATGAACGTGTCACTGAATGTACTAATGTCATTATTCAGTCTTGGTGCTACAGAGGGTCATACCAGATGGTAATTTAATTCTCTTGATTTGCAGATCAGTGATACCTTTGATTCGATGCAGCCCAACTCTCTCGAATCCTTTTCGAGATTTATTACTGTTGTCCAATTGAAAATAAAACCTTCCTGGAGATGGATTTTCCAAGAATCCTTAAGAGCTCTCTGAGAGCTGCAGAACAGGGATCTCAAGATGGATGTGACAGTTGGAAAAAGAAGACACCTTACAGATCATCCAGTTCCAACTCCCCGGCCATGGGCAGGGACATCTCCCACTAGACCAGGTTGCTCAAAGCCCCATCCAACCTGGTCTTGAACACATCCAGTGATGGAGCATCCACAGCTTCCCTGAGCAGCTGTGACAGTGTCTCACCACCCTGAGTGAAGAACTTCTTCCTAATTTCAAATCTGAATCTCCTTTCTTCCAGTCTGAAGCCATTATGCTTTGTCATTGTAGAAAGTCCCTCCCCGGAGTTCTTACTCTCAGGTGTAACTCAACATCTCCTGAAAAGCAGCAGGGCAGCCTAAGCAGATGGGCACTTTTTTGCTAAATCCCGCTTTTCCCTGAAATCACACTTCTCCCAGCCCGAATGAGATTCACTGGCAGCAAACACTGTAACGAGGGTAGATCACAACTTCAGTCAGCACATCTGTGTGGTATGACAATGCAGTCAGACAAGACAAATGTCTCTGGAATTGAGAGAAGGCAATTGAAGAGAACGGGATAATGATCACAAATACACTGCACGTTGAGTGCAGAGTCCAATCATTTGGAAGTGGCTCTGGCACGGTTGTCAAGTCAAGATTAATCACATTTCTGGCAGTGCTCAGCCACGCTTCTGTCATGTCCCTTCCCCGGACACTCTCTTCTGTTTGGGTCACTAGTCAAAGGAAATCCTAGGACAACTGGCACCTCCTTTAGGGCTTCACTTAGACAGCTCCTCCTGAAGAAATGCCAGTGTCAGAATGACACTCAGATTGTTTTTTAACCTTTCACACTGTGAAAGGAGGAAAGATGCTCTCAGGCTGAAAAGCTTAGCCAGCTGGCCGTTAGGAACATCAGCACCACATCTCCACATCTTCGAAAGGGATGGGGACTCCACACTAGGCAGCCTGGCCCACAGCCTGACAACCCTTCTGGGGAAGAAACTTTTTCCTCACGTCCAACCTAAACCTCACCTGGCACAATCTGAGGCCATTTCCACTTGTCCTGTCAAGAGGTCCATTGACTCTGTCCTAAAGAGACAAGCAACTTTATTATCTCTTCTCTCACCAGCATACCCCTAACCTAACACAGCTTCACAACATTTTCTCCAGCAAACAGTCTGAGAGAATAACATAACTGTGCTAAATTCAGGGAAAGTGTTCTCAACATATATTTGTTTAGTCTCAAAGGCTGATGCTTCTATTTCAGACACAAGAAACCACATTTACATGTTTGAAAAGTTGCCTCCCCCAGCCATATCAATAGGCCTAATAAAAGACACAAGCTCCTTTCCCTGTCAGCCTTGCCCAGGATACTGCTGCTGCTCGATGCATTTCAGCTCTTCCCACTGAATTTGCTGATGTGTCTCTTTGCTGGCCTGTGTCCATATTTCAGCTGATAAGGGATGAAACCCTGGCAGCAGGCACCCTCCTCTTGAAGCAGACGAAGGCATTGGCTTGCTGTAGCATTTGTATTCGGTAGCCGCACTGGCAGGATCGTGTCGTCCTTTTCCTAGACCAAGTGCTCATGGAGGAGGAGCTCAGCAGGAGAGCAGGAGCAGAGCTTGTGTTCCCAAGGAGGAGCCCTTGCTTTTCAGCCCTGCATACAGCATTTATAAAGGATCAATGGGAGCAGTAGGTGGCAGCTGGTTAACATCCAAGAACACAACAACAGAATGGTTTGGATCAGAAGTTAAAGAGAGCCTCATAATTAATTGAGGATGCAGAAGGAAGGCAGGCAGGCAGACTAATTACCTTGGCTTCTTTGGCTAAGGCACGTGCTGTTGTAACATGTGTTGGGGGATCTCTAGCACTCATAAGGAGCCAGGATCTCAGTTCTAAATACCTGCCACAGCTCCTGCACCCGGAGCCCTTGGCTCCATGCTGTAACTGCAATGGCCATCATTCACCTTTCCCTCAGGACTGCCATCTGCTCCTGACAGCCACAGCATGTCCCTATTAGATACCGGCCAGGAGAAACAAAATGAGAATATTGAGGTCAGCATAAAGTAATACCAGAATTGCCACCCCCAGCCCCTCCAGAGTTGGACAATTACTTGGAAACAATGAGGAAAACATCCTCACACTGAGAATCTTGTGAGGGTCAGCAAAGTAAGCATGAAGAAAAAAAAAAAAATCCTATCTCTTCAGGGGCTCAATGGAAGGAAAAAAAAAAACCAACTTTACATAAATTTCATACAGCATTGTCCAAAATGCCTGCTAAGAGCACTTATACAATAAATCAGCTTCTGATTTCTGCTTAACCTTGTGACCTTCTAAATCCCAAAGTGGAAAACTTTTTGGTTAGAAAAAAAGTAAAAGGAGGGATCAAGTTAACAAGTTCACCTGGCAAGTATGCAAGAGGCTTAGAAACTATCAGCTTCATTTCCCCTGATTAATCTGCAGTGCAAATGTGAAGATGCTAATGATTTATTTCTCACTCCTCTGCACCAACTCCCTCTTGGTCTCTTTAAGACAGAAAACTGAATAATAATAATAAATGTATGGGGTCTTTGAGCTCTCATTTCTGACTTGGGATTAAAACATCAAAACTGAGCTCCCCAACTCCCATCACACCAGGTGATCGATGCTTCTGTACCACTTCGAGAAGATCTAAAGAGGTACCTAATACATTTATTATGTTACAGTCACCAGCATAAATTCTTTTCAAAATGTAATAATCCCCTCCACATGATGCTTAACTCCCCGGTAGGTCCTTTTGCAGTCAGGTTAAGAAGCTCCATATTATGTAGGTAAAAGAAGATTAGTAGTGAATATGTTGAATCTGAGTTTATAGTTATGGTACCTCCTCCTTTTGTTCAGTTCCAGGCCCTGCTGGCCTCTATCTGGGACTTTACAAATAAATCCCATTTGGCTGTGATGGCAAATGCTTCTTGACTGAGTATTTGGGCTCAAGGAAGGTCTTCTCACTTCCTCACACTGTAGTGGGCTAGTTCTGCTTTAATTTGTCTTCCTAGTCCAGCAGCAACAGCAGCAAGCAAGCGAGGAAGAGCAAGTAATTTCTGTTAAGAAATACAGCTCGTAAAAATGTGTTTCCAAGCACTGCACATTGTCCACATGCCTTCAGAAAAATACCATATTTCCAGAACGAAACTACCATCTCTTCAAACTTCAGCAGGCACCCAAACTCCCCTAAACTCATAAAATCCTCAACACAAGATGGAGTGAGCAAGCTCTAAATAGGACTTCCCATTCTTAACCAAAGATAGGTGTTTTCTCAGCAACCCAGGCTAGACGCCCAGCACATCGTCTTCACCTCTTTTCATCACCTATAGCTTGTTCTCTTCAGGGCTGGTCTCCAGAGAGGCTCTTGTGCTGGGAACATGAGACAACCAGGTGCAGGCAGGAGCAACTGGGCTCATCCAGTACAGCACAGAGACAACAGCAGGTGGCTTGGGAGGAAAAGAAACACGGGAAAGCAAAAAAAAAAGACAGCAGGTCCTGAAATCCTGAAGTGCTTTACCCTACTGAGAAGAGAATTTTACAAATAGCAGCTGTGAACCTGGTCAAAATAATAACCATGTGAAAGGAAAACGTGCCACCAGAAACCAACTGTTTGTAATTGTTGTACAGTTAGAAATCTCTCCTCCACAAAACAAAACAAACACACAAAAAAAATCAAACAAAACAGGAGCCTTCTATTTCAGGGACTTCCAAAATGAAACACAGCTGATAATAAACAAACCCCCAGATACCCATGGAACTCAAGGCTCTTCAGTGATGGACAGTCTGACCTCCAGCTCCTGACTCGAGACGGGCCCATGCTTTGCACAGGCAAAGCAGCCAGGGAACCTTCGTCATTCAGCTGCAGCTGGGAGTCAGGGGCAGCCACCAGCAGAGTCAGCAGCCCAGTGCCGGAGCCAAATTTAAGGCCTGGAGGCTGTAATGATAAGGGGTTTATGTTCAGATTGTTATATATGGTTTACATTTAGATAGCTGCATTCTGGACATGTGTGATCGCTGGACGCCTGAGCACCAGGAGGGAGGGAAGGGCTGAGGGACTGCCGGCAGGGCCTCCTCAAGCTCCAGGTCTAATGCAGAGCCCCACTGTCAACAAGGGATGTCGAGGAAATGCTCACATCTGAGTAAATATCCCCCTTGAAATTTAAATCAATCAACAAATAAGTAACTCCCAGCCTTTCTGAACAGACTGAAGCACACAAAAAGTTAAATGTACTGGTTGTGGTGCCCGACAAGAGAGAAGGTATCTCTAAAGGCCTCGCACCAAGGCCTTGTACAGAGGAAGGAGCCTCCTCCCCACCCGAGGGTAAAAAAAAATCCTCCATCTCACCATGTTGTACCCAGCACACTGGGAGCCAGGGGGACAGACGACAGCGTTACGCATCAGAGACATGAATTATGTGAAATTATTCATGCAGACACACAGTGGAGGGACGGCGGATCCAGCTTCTCCCAGTTGTAGAAGACATTATGGCTCTTTGGCATGTCTCTGCAAACTCCCTGAAATCCCCAAAGGAAGGGATATGCAAGCCTGGAGAGAATATCTCCCACTGCCTTCCTCTTAATGAAAACTCTTCACAGCAAAGACAGCCTTCAAGTAGTATATGATAAAGAATAGAAGCTGGATTTTCTGCCTGATGACAGCAGTTTCACAACCCTGCAACTCCATTTGCTTTGGTGGTATCACTCCTGGTTTACGAAGGAGGGAAGAAATCAGGTCCCCAGTGTGTGACTCAGGCACCAGCACTGTAAGTGTTTTCCTGTAAAGTGGTTCAGTCATGCTCTCAGAAAATAACTAGAGCCAAGAGTGATTTTATAAGCTTAGAGGAAAGCAGCTCAAGCAAGACACCAGCGCACGAGTTGTGGAAGGCACAAAACACTATCTATACCCTTTGGCCTAGGCTTTTTGTGGCAATCTCTGACTGCTGACAGCTGTTAACTTCAGCAGACTCTCAGTTTTTAAAATGGCAAAATTTAAGTCCTTACAACAGAGAAAGCTGAGTAAACGAGAAAACCACCCTGACAAGAAACCCTGCTTTTCATGCCCATTAAACCTGAAATCCATTCAAATCTTCTCCAGCAGCTGCAAGCATCCTCCTGAAGGCTTCTGGGACAAGTGCTGGCTCACTGCACAGGAAGTAACAAACAAGACGCCTGTAAAGATGCTGTCTCTCTCCTTGTAAAAGGAAAGACAGAGATTAGATTTGTCAAACAGGGGTAAGAAGTTAACAGGGCTAGTAAGATTAGACATGCCAAGCAATTCGGCAAACAATTTTGGAAAGAACTATTAGATCTAGGCTAACTAAGTATGATAAATGCTGACTTTAAATCAATTACTTACAATGATTTTAGAGGTCTGGGAAGAGCTAAGAACAACGTTGTAATCAATGAATGTGCATGAAACTGGGCAGGTTCCCTTCCTCATTCTGCCTCCCAAAGAAAAAGAAATCCAAGTTGAACAGGTCTCAGGAGAAGAAAGGTCTCTGATTTTTTCTAAATTTAAAACCTTTATCCTGGCTCTAGCCTAGTCTTAGTAGCAAGAAATATCAAAATCAGTTCCAAAAACAACTGTGGATTTTTTTTCTCCCCTCCAGAAAATTAGCTTTCCTCAAAGACTTTCATGATCTCACACAAGTTAGAAGACAATGGAGGCATGCTTGGTCTCAGTCTTTCTGAAGAAAGCCTTTTCCCCCTAAAAATAACATCAAATGGAACAGTCAAAAGAAAATGTCTTAGAGAAATATTTCTTTTCTTTTTTTTTTCCCCTCTAATCTTCATGCCAAAGACGCCAAGGTCGTTTCCTTCCCAAACTGGTGCCTCCCCGCTTTCTGTGGCTCTGGACCATGACCCAGTAAGAGCGAAAGTCACACAAGCCCGAGGCCAGCCCAAGGTCTGTGGCTCATTTAAGTCACACAGACTTAACACAAAGATCAAGGGGTTCTCAAAGCCATGACCATTTTCATCTGATTTATAAAACTCTAGATGGGAAAACTATCCTGGTCTCCTAGCTGCACACCAACACATGACATTTAATAACAGCAAAGACAACAACTCTAGGTTAGGTCAGCGAGTTTCTCAGTCAACTTGGCTTTGATGTACATGACTTCAATAATAAACTCATTTGCAGTTTGTGTTTTCATCCTGAGACCTTATCCAGAAGGAACACCAGCTCCTCTTGCTTTTTTTTTTTCTCCACAGCACCTTTCATTTATGCCATGAAAGTTATCAACCTAGGCTTTTTTTCTATTTAATTTGTGTTCCTGCCTTGTCATAGCACCAAAATATTTCTTCAGGATTTTGTTAAAGAGCATACACACACTCACATACTTCAACGAATGGACAGGGAAGTTTTGGGGGAAATTGCTGGAGACATTTAAAAGTAATTAATATTATTTTATTATTAGGACTTGTAGAATGCAAGTACAGCTTCCAGCCATTTTTTTCTGCATACTAGAAAAAGTCTTGAAGCTACTGCAAACTGGCAAGCTCCAACCCCAAGGATTATTTTGTAGACTAGAGTATGAAAAAATTTTATACTGGAAGCACTCATAGTTTCAGTGTTCTTGAATCACGATGGATGTCTAATGCAGCGCTGAATGTAAACAGGATGCACCAGCACAGTCTCTGCTGAACCAGCAAGTTAAATACAAAGACAAATAAAAGACAATTTTGCTTCAAGATTGCGCCCACCCTTACAACTCCAGGATCATCCTATGCATGTTTTCTCCCTGCAAAGCTTTTATGAGCCTCAGACAGGACCGGAACTCTCCGATGCATCTGGCAACATGCAACATTCATGCGAAACAGATGTGCAGACTTGGTTCAGGATCACCAACACAAGGTAAGGAGAGTTTGAGAACCCAGTGATGTGCTTTTTTTTTTTTTTTTTTTCCTGAAGGGTGTGCTTAAGGAAGTTTAGCTGGCAAGCAGGTGAGGAAGAGAGGATTTTGGATGAGTGACATTCGTTGGTTTAGTAGTCTTTGTATTTTGCTGCCTTTATAGTCAGAAATTGACCTGCTGCCTGGATGCTTGGTGCAACTGAAAGATTGGGAAAAGAAGTGTGAAACAGCAGTGCCCAAAACAATTATCTAAGAATAAACTACTCAGATGCACAAGTAGCTCACTACCTCCAGGAAAAGAGGTGGAGGTTAAAAATGGTGTGGGAAAGACACCACGTGATATGGTGAGTCAGCGAATGCTCAGTTAAAGCATCTCACTTTAGCTGTGCAGCACTGGACTTCTGGAAATCCCAACTGGAGCACAGCCTAATACATTCCAGCTGCTCCTTTCCACCCTAAGCTCAGGGGCACCAAATTTAGCCCAGAAGGCCAGGGCAGACACAGGAGAGTCTTCCTGCTTGCTGAAAGATTAAGCAGTCCCTCCTATGAGAAACAGGCCAAACAAGGCATGCAGCTGCTCCTGGGCAGTCCTTAATTCACCCTGCAATGTGAACACTGGTCACACTTGCTGGGAGTCAGCATGGCACTGCAATTATTGCTGTTCGTTAAACAAAACTCTGCTCGGCTTGGGTGACTAGATACTTAAGAGCCCAGGAACAGGTGGACTAATTTTGCTTGGCAAGGATTCAGAGCCAGCAGTACCTCCAGGGACAACAAACCCAAGCAATGGAGGAGAGTTTAGTAACACTCAATGTGGGGGAAATGTGTAGTGATAGGACGAGGGGTAATGGTTTCAAATTGAAAAAGGACAGACTTAGATTTGATATTAGGAGGGATTTGATATTCACTGGGAGGGTGGTGATGCTCTGGCACACGTTGTTGTCATGGTTTACAGCATTTGGTGGCTGGCTCAAGAACAGGCTAAACACCACACTGCCCCAGCCCCGAATTCCCACACCAGGTACCACGTGTTTGGCCCCTGACTTCACACTTTGCTGATCACTATTCCTGCTGCATGGATTGCACCCATAGGAGAATGTGATTTCAGGAGGAAGGACTTAAGTCCAGAACAGCAGTCTGGAGGCTGTTTGGTCCTCTTCAATCTGTGACTAGTTTTGCTTAACTCTCTTTCAAGAGCTTGTACTCACTTGAAAGAAATTCTAGCTACAGCGGCTTCAAACAAAAAGGGGGAGATCTCAGCTCTGCAAGAGTCAGCTTGCAGTACCTCACAACCACAGGGTTTCCCTTTCCTGCAATATTAGCTCTTGCTGACCTGTGTTAGGACACAATGTTTATGTTAGTGCAGAGAGGGGAAGAGTCCAGTGCTTGTTCTGTCAGTAAAAGTGGATCCTGTGAGACACTTGGTTTCGAGCCCCACTTTACCACACATCTCCTGAACTATTTGGGTAGGTCACCTCTCTGAGCTGCTTTTTCCCATCTGGAGATAAAGCCCATGCCCTGCTGCAAGCAGGCTTGCAGATCCCACCCACTGAAACCCAGGGTGGGCAGAAGTGGGTGCAAAAGCTGGAAGCTGTCCAAACAGAACCCTGTGGAAAAGCTCCTACAGGCAGGAACACGTCTTACCAGCACTGTCTTCCACCTTGTATTCCTCGGTCAGTCAGATCTTTTCTCAGAATCCCAGAGGCTCTCCTACCAAAGGCATGTCAAGGCAGTAAAAGCACAACTTCTACACAGAGAGTGCAAGCCTCAAACTTAACTATGAGGTATGGTAGTACAAGCAGTGCCTTGCTCCTGATGATTTTCAAACCTTTCTAATGATGCTCTTCCTTTGTAAGACACTCGAGTGATGACTAAAAATCCTCTCCTCAGAACATCAGTATTTAGCTATGAAACTTATCTCCTGGCTTATGCAATGTACTGCCTTGTCCTCGGCAGAAGAGGAGAGAAATGGAAGAGAACATTGGGGCAAAAATAGAGAAGGAAATCCCTGAACTGTTCTATGTTCCTGACAAAGAACAGCAACTCCTTGTTATCTGCTGGACTCAAAAATTGTGAAATCCCCAAAAAAGCTAATGGTAGAGCTGGGCATGAGCAAACAAAGAGGTAACATCAAACAAATGTAGTATTTGACAGGGGGGAAATGGACACAGATAACTCCTCCCTTAAAAATCCCTCGTACCTAGTACAGGAACAGAAAACTCCATTCTCCATCCCATGCACTGCAGAAAAAATTCAGACTAGCAGAGGAGCACAGGCCTACTACTACATTTCCACTCTGAATTTAAACTGGGAGAAAAAAAACCAACAAACCTAACCAAAGAACCCTAAAAGAGACAAATCACAACAGAAGGGCACTGAAGAAGACACTGGCAGGAATGAAGAGGAACTACATTTCATGAGAATTCCTTCTAAACACCAGTCCCTGAAAAATAGGCTGAAATACTGCTGCTTATAGGAGAAGTCCTGAAGAATGCCTCTGGTATATTCCTTTCTCAAAGGATTAGAATAATTTTCTTTTCATTCCACTTGAAGATTTACGGTGGCCTTTAATCCCCTATGAAGGAGCAGGCAGTACTCCATACAGGGTGGACATGGAAATCATGCAGACAAGACTGTTGTTGGGATAACATTTACTTTAACTCTAATTTTCTGGTGACACATAGAAGCATTTGAACATAATAAAGGTTGTCAAAATATTTTCCATAATAAACTCCTACACACAGCACACTGACAAGACCAGCGCAGTTTCCTACCCAGCTGGTGCACTAGCTGCTACCAAGAGATTCTCTAAGATACCATCTCAGCTTGAGTAGGAGCTTGGCTGAAGCAGTCCCCCTCCTCTTCGGTATGTCCTTGCCTCTCTCAGCACACACAGTCTCCTGCGTTCTCACAAGTGCTGGTACTGTTGGATTGCTCCTATCAGGGTAACTACTGAGCCCAAAGGTGTCAACCACCTCAGAACAATGGCAGGGGAAGGCAGAACAGCTCTGCAACATGTCATGCTTCTGGGCAGGCTGGGGAGGACAAGAGCAAGTCACAACTGCCCTGATTCGCTTCACATTGCCTCGGGTCCATGAGTAGGATGCAAGGGTATGGGGGAGTTCATTTCTGCTGAACAGCAGTGGCAAGACAGGCAAAACAAATGCAAGATGTAATCTCAGTTTGAGAATGGCAGACTCATTCCCACAGAACAAGCTGTGCTTCCCAACCCTGGCTTGGGATACAAGCTCTGGAACACAGATCCCAAGGCTCTTTATTTTAGACCTTCATTTAATGCCCTGGTAAAGCTTCTTTTCCCCCTTGCTTTTTTAATTTATTTTTCCTAATTGGTGACATAAAAAGCGAAACAAACAAAAAAAAGCCCTCAAAAACCCTCAACAGGGTGAGGCGCCCGTGCTCTCTGCCGTAATAACATTCACTAATTAAAACACAAAGCAGCCAGGGCTACAGGATTAATGTACATGGTTTCCTCTTTTCAAGTCTCGCCCGCTGACAGATCGCCTCATTCCTTCCTTGCTCTTGAACCTCTCAGGGAAAAAAAAAAAAATCCAGTTTGCTTATCTTACAGTGTGGGGTTACCATGGAAACCGCATCCCCCTGTGAGATGCTCTGTCATAACATTTCAGCACTGTATGGAAGGCTTAAAGACACAGTATCCTCTGCTCTGAGGGCTTCGAAGCCAGGCAGTCTTTGTGGATGAGCAGCTGTCAAACCTCCTGCAAGTCTGAAGTCAGGAGGGAGAGATAAGAGAAGTCACAGTAGAAATATTCAGTTGCCCAGTTCTTTACAAACAACAATCTGCTTCTTGAATTGACAAATAATACTGACCAACAAACATTTCCATTTGGTGTCAGAGGCATTTTGCTGTTTGGAGATCCTGCCTCCCACGAGCCTGTGCTGGCACCACAACAGAACCCCACCACCGATCTATGGTGAGGGAGCACAAAGCACCTCTTCAGGCAGGGGGTTCTGTCAGATTAGTCTTCAAGCCCTATTCTTTCAGCCCATTCGTAAGAAAGGAAGGAAAAAGTAGCAGGCACAATAATTGCCCATAATGGGAACAGGCCTCCTATAGCCCGCTCCTTAATTACAGGGATGGCTTCCAGGCTATAATCACTAGGGGTCCAGATGGAAGTTCTCCAAGCTCTTTGAGGGACAGAATGTGTCAGTTATTAATTAAACATATGAGGCAATTAGCCTCAAAACTTCGTAGTAAATCACTACAGCTGTGTTACTTTCCCTTTTTCCTTTGGTGAGTGCGAGTCAAATGCACAGTGCCTTTCCCAGGGGGGTGATGAGGACTGCAGCCAAAAAGCATTCCCAAACAAGACCTTTGTTGTCGGGTGGGAAAAAGTATCTGCAGAAAGCTTGTTTTCAGAAGTCAGCTACTTCACAGTCGCAGTCCTCACGAGAGACAAGGGATTCTGTGGACAACAGCTATTCACCGCTCCAGCCGTCTGCTGTGCAAAGTGGCTGAGCTCTCTCTGCCACCCCAAACAGAAGCCTGAAGTTGCTCTGGTTGGAGGAGAAGAACGTTCCTGTGGTTAACGTGGCCCATATTCCAGCACCAGCTATCAACTCCAATTCATTGTTCTGGAGCTTGTCAAGACTTCTGACTCAGGTGAACTCCAACACATGTAGGACCTTGTTGCTGTTCGGTCGCGCCTTTGAAAATGAGATGCTGTGTTGCACTGTCTGTCACCCGGTTCAGAAACTAGGCCAAAACCACCATGGTCGTTAAACCCCAGTTAGTGATTTATTCCAGTATTTGTATTCACAGACAAAAATTCTCTCAGTCACATCAAGACGGCTTGACGTCAGTGCATTGTTAGTCTGCACTCTACTCCGTGGTTCAGCGCCACAGTTGGAGATTCTATCTGCAAAAACCTCAGCTTGTTTCCCTACGCTTTTCTCCCACGGAGCTGACAAATGATGCAATAACTTGTTACTGACAATACTAAGAACTGGGTGGTGACCTCAGCCCTGTGTTACTCTAACTTATAAAGCACTTTGACCCCTTCCTTAGACATTTTAGCATGTTTGGAGAATACACTTAGAGAAAGCACATGGGAAATACAGAGAACACCACCACAGGCAGCTCGTCATCAAGTGCTGTAAACTCACCCTGGTACTTGGCCAAACACTGCAAGAGGAGTCTAGGAGGCTCCTTTGGAGTCAGCAGCCACTGAACTCTCAAGAAGAATCAGGTACACTTGTTCTAATAGCAATAAGTGACAATTGCTTGCCCAGTTCAGAGAACACAGAGGCCTGAGGGAGACCCGAGCCCACTGAAGGTTACATAAGTTAGAACAGCACACACCTCTCCTCCCAACATGGGAGAGGATAGAACAGAGCCAACAGTATGCCAGGGACCAATTTTGGGACATGCTTTAGTGGTCACGATAACTTTGTGTTGATGGTTGGACTCAATGACCTTAGATGTCTTCCAACCTTAATGATTCTATGATTTACCTTTAGGACAGTTGAATTTAGCAAGACGGCGAATGGCTGATGTGCAAAAACTAGTACTTGGTGTGAGGACAGCCCTCATTTACAAATTTATTTTCCCCTTTTGTTCAACATTCCAGACCAGAACAAAATAAAGCGGCCGTCTACGGCAAACCATATTGCTATGTTGAGCTGCTTCTAGTAAACCAGGATGTAGCTCATGTTTGACTGCCATATAAGCAGAGAGGCATTAATGTGAAATTTCTGCAGATCTGAACTGTATCAGATTCAAACTGAAACACTGAATACTAAGTATTTCCAAAAGTAAAACCTTTCAGGATGTTTGCAGGCAGTGAACAGAAAATAAAGCAAAATCTTATCACCATCATTGATCACAAAAGTCTGACCTGAGTCTCGCCTCTTGAGAATGAAATTCCAATGTTTCTAAAGCTTTATACTTGGAAACAAGTAGATAAAACTCCATATATGCAGACACACACACTCTGTATATTTACTGGGACTTTTAATAGGAGAATCTTCCTACTGGTCATTGGGGATGAATAAACTTTTAATTTCTCTTCACAGCCCATGCCGTTCTCAATGCAGACCCAATAGCATTTGCTCAGCATCCCAAAGGAAAAGGCAGGGATGAAAAGAGAGCCTCTGTTTCATTAGAAAAAAACCAAAACAAACCAACAACAACAAAACCCAAACCAAACCAAACCAAAGCCCACCAAAACCAAACCAAAACACAACAACAAAAAAACCAAAACAGAGATAAACTTCAGTTTCATAAATTTAAAACTTACTCAAAAAAAAAGAAAAACAAAACAAACAACAGCCACCAAAAGCCTCCCCCAGGAGCTAAGTCACTTGCAATTATCCCCATTAAGAAAGGGGCAGGAATGAACTTACAGTAGGCACCTGTTTTAAGCTGGGTTCCTAAACCAGTCATTATCCAGCCCTGCCCATCCCAGTCAGGATGTTACAGCAGAGGTACTGTTTATGCTTTCCTTAGCCAAAAAGAATTTAATACTAACCTTAAAAATTGAAAGTAATTTAACCACCCTAGTCCATTTAAACCTTCAGGGTCTTTGACATTGGTGAAAGGAGAGAAGTTGTTCAGTATACAGAAGGTTACCCAAGAGTAACCTGATAAAAAACAAGCATCAAAATCAACTGAAACATCAAAAGAATAATCTCTAATTAAATACACCGGGGATTTTGTCAGCCTATTACCAGGGTCTTGATGATCCTTTCTGATTTCCCAGGGCTCGGGCAGGAATAACAACATTAAATATTCTGTGTGTACTTGGAAGAAAAGAAATGAGAGAGAACTGACACAAATAGCTTCAAATTACTCCTAAGATCCTACACCTTGTACTTACAAAAAAGTGGAACTTTAATTTGCTCAACTCAGAACATACTGTCATTGCCAAACAAGCCCCAAGAACACTGTGGCCAAGGAACTTCTGTATTCTGGAGGTGACTGGCAAGATGCTGCACCACTTAGTGATGCACAGGCAGACTGCTTTTGTCCTTCAGAGCTTGATATTTTAGTTGTTTTGGGTTGTTGTTTTTTTTCCTGTAATGGTTCTGGACCTCTCTGTCTAATTGTACCCACTTCATCTGCAAAGAGAGATTTATAATGGAACATAATTTTGAGGGATTAACTTTGACGCTGGTACATGGCCCATGCAGAAGTGACAGAGAAAAAAAAGTAATTGTATTAGCTGTTGCTCCTGCCAAAGAATAACAGAGAAGCTTATTACACAGGCAATCAAGCTCCCAAATTAGTGCTGATTTTCACCCCATGCCACTTTACGCTGTTAATGATGGGAAGCAGCAGCAAATATGAAGCAAAAAGCCATCAGGAAACTAGCTTCCAATTCTTCCTATTGAATGGAGAGACCAAAGTCCATGTTCAGGTACAAATCTCAAAGGCAGAGAGAGCTAAGGAGAGACCACAACAAAATTGGAGGAATGACCTACTGACCAGGGTCCTTACTGAAACGTTCTCAAGAAACTTTTAGTTCAGCATGACTAATTCACAGGGCTAGGAGAGCATAAATCTTCTCCCTTCCTCCCCCATTTTGCACAATTCTCTTATAATTGGATGAAGGTTTTGGGGAGCCACAGACACAAAGCACAAGCAGCACACTCTGACCCACAAGCTGCTCCCTACAAAACTGGAACACCCCCAGCAACGTGAGAGAACTTCCAGCCATCTGGGACCATCTGTGGGGACTGTCCCTGCCCTTGCCACAGTTTGACTCGAGACATTTAGTTTAGTTTTAAAAGGAGGTAGGAGGACGGGCCTCTGTGTAGACTTTCTCTAACCATGTGTCTCTTGGAACAGAGTGCAAGTGGACAGGGTTTTCACTATGAACAAGCTGCGAACTACAGGGCTTAAAACATTGCCATTGCTGTGATTTGCTGCCAGTGTGATCCTGCTGACAGACCTGAACCACTAGAAGTGAAATAAATCTGGAAAAACAGGAGAAACCAGGTGCCTTCAGTATTCAGCAGAAGAAAGGAGGGTTCTTTGGGCTTTTTGGCCATCTGAGAAACACCCAAAGGCACAAGCCAGCCTTAAATACACACAATACGATGTGTTTGATAGACAGCAAGGCTGGAAACAAGCCTTCCAGCCAGGAAAGGCCATGACATGTAACCAGAAAGTTCACACTGATCACATTTTCTTTCACTTTAGAGAGATCCTTACTCCCCAGATCATCTGGACAGTTCTCTATTCCCTGTGCTTTCCCATGAGCTCTTGATGCCTCCTTGCAGTTAGTTAAAGAATTATTTCCTTTCTCTTTTGTGCCTTATAGGTAAGAAGCAAGTTCTGTGGTGAAAGTGGCTTGCAGGACTTAAGTGACCTATCTACCCCAAATCATTTCTGTTTCCATTTTGTTTCAAAGTGAGCCTGATGCCTTGCTCAGCTCCCACTGAAATCAGTCGCATTTCTTCTACCGAGTTTCTAGCTGGAGGCATCTTAACTGAAACAGCATCTATATGTAAAGTTTGTATTTTCTTTTCTTTTTTTGCTGTTCTACACCATGCTTCCCACATGGCTTGGCTGGTGGCCTCAGCTAGAAACAGCACTCCATAGCCTCTCTTAAAATGATTATTTAGCAAGACTTGCCACCTCTGTTTGCACTATGCATGGCCATTCTTATTGCTGAGTTGAACACCTTTATGAAGAATATTCAATCATCCCAGCATCTCCCACTGCTACAGAAAGAAGACACTTCATCTGGAAGCAGCAATGGAGAGACCTGTCCTTAGATCAACTCTGATACAGGAATGCCTTGGCCATGTCATGTGCTCCTTAGAGTGGCAAGACAAGGCTGACAGACTGCGCCTGACAGCTCTGTGACATCCCTTCTGTTCACTTGCTAAGAGAGCCTTGAAAAGCTTTTTATGGCAGCTGGAAGAAGCAACAGAGTAACTTGAGTTATGTTCCTGCCATGCTTGACTTTTCAAGTGTTTGGTTTAATGACAGACTTTCACAAATTTTCAAGGTAGGCCCCTCTCACCAGGGAACACTCATATTAGACCAGGTCAGCTACACTTGAGCAATCAAAGGCCTAGCTGGTAATTTTGCCAAGGAATAACTGTGACTCACCACTCTGCAAACTGGTGGGTCAATCCAAGGCACAGCATGAAGGGACTACTAGCCAGACATGGAATTATGCCTCAAACAAGTTACTCTCACTGAATGCCACAATGGGTGACACCCTGGAGGGTGGCATTAAACAGGGCAAATGCAACTGTTGACTGAAGGAGGTAAGGGAAGAGACCTTACTGATTGTATTGTGGGCTGCAGGGCTAATGCTGGAGAAGGGGAGCAGGCAAGGGACCACTGCTCAGAAAAATCTGCTCCCAGCCTCCAAAAGCACGCTTTTCATAAATCAGCCAACAGGTCCTTAATGTACAACCTCACCATCAACTCCACAATGCTGGGAGTGATGCATCCAGTCAGGGATGTCTCCAAAGTGCTACAGCCAGCAGAAGTAGCAAAGTAAATTACAACACTGTCCTTGGCGCCCTTCTAGATAAAGAGCAGCTAGAGGTAAAACCCTAGAGTATGATCTGCTCCCAAACAAAGTGAACACCATCCTGTAACCCAGATAACAAAGCACATATAATGTATGGATAGCTGTGGTGCTCAATAGCATGAGAGCCCATTAAATATCCAGAGACTACCAAAAATGCACTTCAAGTGAAGAAAAATAACAAAGTAACCTCAACATGAAGCCACACAAAGCCACACATGTGATGGAGAAGGGGTAAAAAAAATAAATAATTCCTTTGCATGAGGCCACAAACAGTACCAAGGGGCCTTCAGGACCACAAGCCCTACTGCTGGACACTCACATCTGTGCCACATGCAGCAGGGCCAAATCAAAGACTGCCAAGCTAGGTCTGAGTTAGGCCTAGCATCAAGGAGATGCAAGCTCAGGTTCCAGCAGTACTGTGGACACTGCATCCCACATATTTAAGGCTCTGCTTACTAGTCACACAGAGGTGGCTGTACTGCTTCCAGTCCCAGAAGCACTTTTCCAAACACTGTCTCCTCAGTGCAGTATAGGCAAGGGTAAAACAGCTTTTACACCTCTTCCTATTTCTCTTCCCCTCTCTTCTGTGCTTCTGTCTCACTCCTTGTCAAGAAGAGATCAGCATCAGTTCAGTCACCCAGCAAATGTAAAGCGGTCCTGGCTCCTGCTAAAAGGCACACTGCAGCCATGAAGTTTGCACTGCATTTAGCAGTTTGAAGTCTAACAGAGCAGGTAGCAGCAAACTATGCA
Organism: Chloroceryle aenea; assembly: GCA_013399075.1. Taxonomy (NCBI): domain Eukaryota; kingdom Metazoa; phylum Chordata; class Aves; order Coraciiformes; family Cerylidae; genus Chloroceryle; species Chloroceryle aenea. Next base: position 22,721 of record VWZY01003298.1, read on the forward strand.
GAGTTTTAGACAATAGGCATGCTAAGCACACCACATGCACCTTAGGCTAGAAGCAGCTGTGGCCATGGTGGATTCAAGGTCCCCACAATGACTTTTACATGTGCCTGAAAGAACCTGCTTCATTCAACACCTTTTAGGTCAGAATCAGTCTCAGCAGCTCTCACTTTTGTTCAGCAGCTACAAGTACTCCCTTTGGTGTTATGCTCCTGTCCTTTAAGCTTGCTTTAGGTATTGCACTGAAAAGCTATAGAGCTTCATTAAGCTGTCCTGGGATATGGGTCCGATCAAACCAGACATCTCTAGAGCAACAACACCACTAAGGGCAGAATCACATGTTGTGTTTCACATGGGGCTGGCTCATGGAGCTGGGAGATGGTAACCAAGACCAAAAATCAGGAGCAGGCACTAGTGGCGCCAGCCCTGGCAGAAATCTTCTGATCTTTGCAACTCCCATGGAAGCCTGTGGTACCTCTGTGACTCAGCTTTCTCATACATAACAGAGGGATCATAGAATCATTCTGGTTGGAAGAGACCTTTAAGACCAAGTCTGACCATTAACCCAGCAGTGCCAGGTCACCACTGAACCATGTCCCTTGGCACCGCAACTCAACAGCTTTGAAATCCCTTCAGGGACAGGGACTCCACCACTGCCCTGGGCAGCCTGGGCCAGGCCTTGACACCTTTGTGGGGAACAAATTGTTCCTCATGTCCAACCTAAATCCTCCCTGGCGCAACCTGAGGCCGCTTCAGCACAGCATTTCTGTATCTCACTGGAGTGCTGCATTACCTATGATTTGCTGACCTCTAGAAAGAGACCAAACAGCCCACTTCCGCAGGTAAACACATCATCAGACAACAGACAACTAGTCCCAACTTGAAAGTTATAAGAAAAATTAATATCTTTGAGCCTCCCTTATACCCACCAGCAAAATCCACCCACGCCTGTAATGTGCTTTGAAATAAGGGAAAAAACACCAATTGTTCAGAATTGTTCGCTGGCTGGAACACCAACATCTAAGAGCATGCATGCTTTGCAGATGTGAACTTGCTCTATCCCAGGGCTGGGAAAGTCCCAGTTCCACTGGTGTACAGCACTACCTTTTAAAGCCTCACGGCAGCATGCACTACATGAACTTGCCTGCCTGAACTTAAGTTTTTAGACCAGAACAAATTGATTACTGCGAAATGCTCGAGATGTGTGTGAGCAAGTTATTTCCAGCCAATTTTCCTGTGAATGTCGAACAAAACTGAAGTTTACATTAAATATACACTGAGGATTTTCTCTTCCTTTTGAGAGCAATCAACATCCAAGTTCCTCTGCCACAGGAGGTACTGGTACAATCCACTCTGATTAGACTCATGAGGGGGAGCAAACAGACAATTACTCTGATAACAATCTTATCTGAGGACAGAAATGAGATTACCTGCTTAGCTGCAGTGATTCTTCCTTAGATACAGCACTAAAAGGACTGACTAACCCAGCATGGGACAGAGAAGGAATTTCCCGATGGAGCATGCTGGCAAGTCAAGTGAGGTGTGATTCTTCACCTACTAGTTCCTTTCATGCAGGGGGAATTATCTGTTAGGTCCAAGTGGCCATGAACAGCTCAGGTCCTGGGGCAGACGTCTTCCCAACAGCGCAGCAGCTATTTCCTCCTTCTAGTTTTCTGCTGTTACACAGAATCTGACAAGCAAAAAGCAGGTAGTAAGATTGGCTGAGACCTTTCCCTGCTGACAGGGACCAACTCCATCCCACTGTCCTTCCTACTACTGCCTTGTTACAGTCTGCCCTCAAAATTCTCACACGTGAGCTTTCTAATGAACAATGGTGCTGGGAAGTCCTCCTCAAACAGTCTTGATTTGACTTCTCTAACTTGATGTTCTTCTTTTGAGTCCTTCCCTTTACAATGGCCAAAATCACCCCTCTCCCCCAGATGTTCACATCTCTGGAATAATGTCCACTAACAGGCAGGGCAATATCAAGGGATATAAACAGAACTTCTCCGAGATAAGGATCCCAGATACATCTATAGTTCAATCTCACAAAGACAGAATAATTAATACAGTAACAGGACAGGAGCCAAACTGCTCAGAAGGTTGCTTACAGCATACCTATACTAACAGGTTTATCTGGAGGCTTATAACTGTTCCCAGCAACAAACACAACTGGAGATGCCAACGTGGTTGCTGGTAACTCTGGATACTGTAGGCTCTGCCCTCTGTGTGCACAGGGAAGTCGATGGGAGGGATCTTCTACAGCTGAGCTACAATTTTTTTATTTCCAATACAGCAGTTTCACAAACACTTTACACTGCCCAGTTGCAGGAAGGGGACAAAAAAAGCTACAAGACCCAGATTCACCAGAAATACAGCACCAAAAAAGAGTAACAATTTCAACAGCCTGGGTAAAATCAAGATGATGACAATTTGAAAGCTACTAAAAAAAAAGTTGCTAGCAAAAAGGCTGAGAGGTAAACTTTCTTCCTGCAGTATGTGACAGCATCGTGCTTCAGCATTTACAGTTTTCTTTACACATCTATCTAGACTAAGAAGAATATCCTTATAAAAATACATAAGCAAGCAGCACTAGAATAGGGCCACAGAACTGCTGCAGTTCTGCTTTGCTGATCTGAACTTACAGCATTTAGTTATAATCCTTCGTATAGGAAGTTTATTCATACAGACAGGGATTTCTGGAATTCTGAAGGATTAGTCAATCTACAGCATTCTCAGTGCACAAACTTTAGCATCAGAATCGTGCTGCTTAGATGTTCAATGCCTAGAGTAAATATTTGGGCTGACGAAGGTTAAACAGATTAGTCAAGATGAAGCCAGCACTCTCTGCTTATTTACTCAGAAGCTTAAATATTGCTGCTCTTCATTTAAGCAGCCTAGTTTAAAAGATAAACCCACAGAAGCAACAAACGAAACACACTTACTCAACCTGAAGGGAGACAGCACCAAGATTTCTATCACCTTCAGCCCGGGCAGGAATGCAACAAAGCTACACACTGAATCACAGATCTCACACTCCACACGGGAGCCACACAACAACAGCGTCGCCATGAGCCTGCTGCTCTGTGTTTCAATGGCACCAGGGAAATGGAATAAACAACCCCCCTTCCGCTTCCATACAAAGGCACGAGGGAAATAATTGGTGTGAAAACCATTTGCAGTTCAGTTACACTTCTGAGATGTGAGGAGGCAATTATGTGCTGGGCCGCCTGAGACCTGATCCTGTCCGTCAGTCCTACTGCTGAAAGGATTTCCAAATGCTCTTGGTGAGGCCACATACCACCTTTCATCAAAACCAGCAATAAATTCCCAACTATTATAGGCCCAGCTCCTAAGCCCACCTGCTGGATCCCCAGCGCTTGCAGGACCATTATTGTGCAGTGTGTCAAGCATCCAACCCAAAGCCCCCCTGCTGCCAAGAAGCTTTGGATCAGTTGGTGAAGGATGTAGATGGGGTGCTGAACGACACGGTTTAGTGGTGACCTAGCAGGGCTGTGTTAACAGTTGGACTCAATGATCTATAAAGGTCTTTCCCAACCAAAACGATTCTGTGATGAACAAAAGACTCTGTGTCAGCAGGTACAAAACCAGTGCAAGCTGAGAGCTTCAGGAGGAGCAGGCTGGTGTTAGGAGTTCACATTTGAGTCCATTTCTTCACTTCCCATTTCCAAATCAATTTTATTTCAAAGCACAGATGTTAAATATTTTCTATTAAGACATCAGGAAAATAAAGTTGTTTCAACCAACGAAAGCTACTCTCACCCACCAGCTTTCCACCCTCCATGACTGCACGCCATCCTGCCCCACCGAGGCAGGGGCTTGTTTACCTCGCTCTCCAGAAAGTTTGTGTACAAATTTCAGACACTTTGGAAGAGGAAAAAGTGCCTCCCCTCCGATCTGTGTTTACTCTGAACAGATGTAACATTCCTAAGAAGCTCTCAGCTGACTGCCTTTGAAGTCTGAAGAAAAAGGCCGAGGGGGGGGGGAAGCTCGACCTTGAAAGCTACATTTCTTGCCTTAAAAGAAGAAGTCTCCAGGGACTCTTGAGAGAACTAAAAAGCAAATTCTCCAGATCCTTATCTCATGCTATTTTTGAGAGGTTTTTGTTTTGTTCCTTTGCTCTTGTCATGTTTTGGATTAAAGGACTTCCACAGACATGGCACATGTGCAATTGGACTGATCACCATAACAAATTTGTGCCTCCCATGCCAGGCCAAGGCAGCCCCTCTCACTTCAGACCCTCTTCAGCTTTTCCTCTTCAGGGAAAGCTCAGCACAGCCACAGCTGCACAACCAAGTGACAGGAACAATTTCACGGCAGGCAGCTTGCAAAGAGGAGTTTTGTGAACATAAAGCGTTGACCCAAAGTGAATTCCAACCCACAAGCACTCCCACAGCAAGTCCCCCCTTGTGATGGGCTGAGCCTTGCCCACCAACACCTGCTGAAGTCATGCCAAGGACTCTCACACTGCTGTGGCTAGAAATCATAGACTCGTTTCAGATGGAAGAGACCTTTAAGATCATCAAGTCCAACCATGAACCCAGCACTGACAGGTCACCACTAAACCATGTCCTAAACCATGTCACTCAGCACCACATCTCCAGGGCTTTGAAACCCCTCCAGGGATGGGGACTCCACCACTGCCCTGGACAGCCTGGGCCAGGCCTTGGCAACCCTTGTGGGAAAGAAATTGTTCCTTATGTCCAACCTAAACCTCTCCTGGCAAAAAGGGGCTGCTTTTCCCACTTCCTTCTGCCTGCTGCCATGTCCTTGGTATTCTTCTCCTTTTCTCCCAAGCTCCTCTCCTCCTCCGTTTGCCCTAACAACCTTCTCTGCATCCCGTTCACCCAAATTTGCACGTTATTAAGCACCCAGAGCCTTTTGTTCACGGCCCTTAAACTAAAGCAAAGTTACTGCACTTCCTGGCAAGAGGTACCTTATACCCAGCAACCACTTTTGGGCAGGTCTGACAGACTCACTTCTCCCAAACGAAAACCAGGGCACACCAGACAGGCAGATTCAAGGACACGTCCTCTCCTGAATTCCACAGAGCAAGATAAGACTGTGAGCCTTGCACTTACTTTATCTTAACTAAGAGGCTTCCCCCATTCTCCCACTCAGTAAAAAACTAATTATTTACCACTGAGGCACGTAATAGGTTAAATTTTCCTGTGTCTTGTCTCAGCTCCCTTTGCAGATTAGGGGAAAACAATGAAGTCTCCGCACTTTGTGATATTGCTAATGCTTCCTGTGGGGATCGCAGCACCGGCTGCAAAGAGGATTATGATTACGGGTTTAAAAGGAGTGTGCGCTCTGCTGCCACGAGAGGCACAGGCTTATCAGAAAAGAAACCAAGCTGCCCCCAAACTAGGCATGTGGGACTCCTGCCTGCCTTCAGNCCCCACGCTCATCCGCATCAAAACATGGACGCAGCATGCACGCTTCTGGCCGCAGTTGGGAAATGTTGAAAGAAAAGGTGTTGGCGGAACTGTATGAGCTGCAGTGACATTTGCTGGCCTCCCATGGGCAAGGCTGCAAATGGTTTGAAAAGTGCAGCATTGTCAGTGAGAACTGCTCTGAGCAGAGCTAGCTCCAAGGTACAGCTCCATGTGCTGGGGAAGGGCTCCAGTCAGTCTCACTGCTGAGCACAGGGCTGGCTCCGTTGAAGAAAGAATAAGAAATTGCCAGTGAGCATTCACAAGACACATTTTCCATCACTCCGGGCTCTCTAAGCTACTACGACCATGCACAAGGTAGCAGTTTACTCACAGCCATACATCTCCACCAGCTGCTACAAAAGAGACACAGCATAACTTCCTTTCTCTAATACCAAGGCTTTGGCCAAACCAGCCATCAAAAATTCTTGGACTTCAAGTAGTGCTTCACTTAAGAGGTGGGATACACCTACTGCCTAACACTCCGGTCGCTCAGGGTGCCACCTCTTTCGCCCCCCAGTAGCTGCACAGTTCAAAGCACCCACCAGAGGAACCCGAGTCCTCCTGAAGTCACCCATTCAGGTTAGGCACATGCTGCTGACACGCGAGAGGGTTCTGTTGGCGTTGCTGTTGGTTTGGGGTTTTGTTGTTTGTTTCTTTTTTTAAACACTACCACCGCTCTTGTTCTTTTCCAAGTTACTTGATGCAAGCTGGAGTTACATAGACATTCCCCCTTACCCTGAATTTTGTTCAGAAGGGTTTAACAGCTCTCTCTCTGCTTGCTAGAAGCTAGAACAGTGAGCAATGGCACTAATGCCTGCTCTCCATGATTTTTTCAGGCTTAGGAATCATGGAGCTTCACCCCCTAGGCCTCCCCCAGCACAGCACTGCCTCGTCATGCAGTGCTGTTTTAAGTGGTCCTTGCCACCTTTCACCACACACCAGAAAATCTCAAGGGACCAAACCCTCTACTGAACAAAGCAACAGTTTTAAGATGCTTCCATGAGTTGTTTCATGCCTTAAACTGAGCCGTTTGGCTCCTGAAGAGGGCTAAAGTCTCTCAAAGTCAGTAAGAGCTGGATACTTCTCCCTAATCAAACATTCTTGTGCTCATACCATTCACGCGTCTTGCTACTAACCTTTGCCACTGGGTGCCAGACTTGTCTGGGTTCCCTCTCTATCCACTTTTCCTTATCATTAATCTCTGGAGAAGAGAAAAAGAAATGGAGCTGAAAGATCAAAGTTTTCCCTGGCTTATGGCTTTTAAAAGCAGAACACAAACTAAAACAGAAACTTTCCCATTAACCTGCCTTCAACAGACTTGTGCTTTAAGGGACTTGTGAGCCCTTGAAGAGATCTGAATTCCAAGTGACCTAAGGTTTCTGACACTCTCCTATTCCCTGAGAACAATGGGGGCAGACATTTGCAATAATAAATGAAATAAAATCACTGCCTTTCAAATCTTAATCAAGTCATCACATGGGCCCTGACACTTGGGAAGGCAAAACTTCAGTGCTTTCTTCCACTTCACATCCTGAGAGCCAGGTGACTTAAGGTACAGCAGGAAACTTCACACTTCAGAAAAAAATGGCCTGCTTTATGGCAAGTGTTGTAAAGATTATCTAAGAAGATTAATGGGATTACTTGATAACAGGTTCTGCACAAGGAGACAGTGAAAGCAAAGGCAAGTGTAGCAAGGCAGACCAACACAAAAGCAGCAGGAGAACAATCAAAAGAAATCCATCAAGGTGAGGGCTGAATGAGCAGGTTTACAAAAAACCAAATTGATAGACTGGATTTGGGTCTAGATAAAGGCACTTCATCATCGCCTCTGCAAACAGCTCATTTCCTTTTTGGCAATGAGGATCCTGAACTGTATCAACAGCATCAAGACAATCTTTCCACTCTAATCTAGTCACTATGTCTCTGCTCCTCCCCACGGTGGCTCAGATATGGATTTTGACTGCCAGAGGTGCACACCATCAAACTAGAGAGACCTTTGACAACCTCTGCAAAGGAGACCCAGCCATGGGGTGGGCTCTCGTGTTAAAACAAAGCTGTCTTGAAAGACTGCTCTCAAAGTTTGGGCAGAACCAATCAAAACTACTATCCAAAAGGAGGCTGGAATCAAAAGGAGATGTAGAGGTAAACTTTACATCTCTGTCCTGTTAGAGAATGCATAAACGCTGCCTTAATTAAGATTTACATGAAGACAATTAGTTATCTAAATAACTAAATGTCTGACTTCAAGTAGAGAGCAGGTACACAGCAAACTGTGCTGCAGCCACAGGAGAAGCGATTCATCTGAAAACAGGCTGTGTTCCAATGTGGGCCTGGATGTCAAATGATTCCTTTTATGACCTGCACAGGCTCACCAACTCCTTTCTCACGACAGCAACAATGGAACCAGGATGGACTGAACACATCACACCAAAGAGCTCCACACGTCCATGGCCTCTTGAGCATCCTCCCCTGGGGGACATTTAGCACTCCAAACACTTCACACTGGGGAGCGCTTGCTGCCCTACACCGGCACAGCTCACGCTGCCTGTGCAGAGGCTTTGGTATACCCACTTTCAGAACACAATTTATACATTTTGAAAAATCAATCAGAATCCCTAAGCTCTTACAAAAGGAAATGAAAGATACTACTGTCAAACGCCCCTCAGACCTAGAAGCCAAGGTGACTGTCATACAGTAAAGAAATTAAAAGGCTGCATTTGCGATAGAACACCCTCTTTCCATCCCAATCTTAAAAGGCTCTGGTTAAAGCCCTTTTAGAATCAAAATTCAATTTCTTTCCAGTTTTGCAAACAACAACGGCCTCGAGCTGAATGCTGCCAGCCTGCCTGCAGCCTTTGAGGAGATTAGGTTATTACCAGCCAACTATGAGAATCTTAAATCCAGCATTAATCCTAATTCCCATTTAGCCACATCTTCCCTGTGCAGTGAAAGCTGGCTGTATGTGAACTTGCCCACGCAGTCTTCCACGTACAATGATCTGTGTCACAAATGACAGATGCTAAACTTCTTGTATCTTTAAGAAATAAATTCTGACCTCGGTTTCCAGAAAACCCCAGGAAAGGGGAAAGACTGGAGCTGAGGAAAAGAGAGGGCCAAGCTGGAACAATTTCTGGGAGATGATGGGAATGGGACCATTTCCAGCCCAAGGGCTTTCAGCAGCCAGTAACAGAAGATTTCATCCCTAGCTTGGAAGAAAACAGGATGTATAGCCAAATCACAAGGACATGGAAGCATCTGTGTCCCTGACCCCATAATGGTGCTGCCACTGTCACATCACCAGAACCAAACCACTCAGACAATAACCACTTGGACTGCAGAAAGCACTTTCCCATCACCATGGTCACATTATTCTGCCAAGATGAGTTTGAGGGTGAATAAGATATACTACTTCCTCTGAGCAAACCTCGTTCACCTCTCTTCCCAGAAGTCCTGAGGCTAGCATGGGCCACCTCACCACCCTCAGCTGCTGAGCCCCTGGGCATCAGGTCAGACCAAGGTGAGACCTTCCCACCGTCCACCAGAGTAAAGGCACCTCTCGCAATTCACAGTCTCCTCAAGTTGTGCTGCACAGACCCATAGAAAAGCTTTTGCTGACAGCTATCTCTTCTTATTGGAAATACAGGGGTGCCAAGTGCCATCCTCTGTCCTTTCCGAGGTCATTTTACACCAATTCCCTTCCAAACACCCTTACTGCAGCCACAGTGGCATGGCCGCAGGCTGCCAAGGTTTGCTGAATCGTCCATGGGCAAGATCAGGTCATTCAGGACCTCCTGGCATTCCTGGTCCTAGAGACAGTGCCACTGAAGATAAGGGCAGACTGCTGTCTGCTCTGCTGTCAAATGGGACTACTTTAAATCAGTTAAAAAAAAAGTTCTCACAGATATTTGGAAAAAAAACCAGTAATGTTTCCTGTGTTTAAAACACAAGAATTCACTGCAGATGAAAGGAACCTTCCAGGAAACACATTCCCAAGAGAACAAAAATGTGTTTGGCACCAGTGCCTGTTACAGGCAAGAGGACCTCTCTGCTGGCAAGGGAGTCAACAGATCTGCTTCAAAAGGCAAACTTTTCCTTTTTAAAAGTAGATACAATAATTGCTGAAAACCTCCATTTCCATCAAGCCCAACTCAGCAGTCCAAACTCCCCAAACTAAAACAATTATGAAATTTAGGGACAGCATTCTCTCACTGGAGACACAACTAGATGTTCCTTCTCCTTGCAGCTGGCTATGACCTATTGCTTGGTCACCAGGACACTCAAGAGGAGGACCCAATAAAGGTCTGATAGGTTGTACATCAACCAAGCTATAGTAGCTCTCCATGTACATGCTCATCCCCTGCAGAGGATGAGAGATAATTGAATTTAGCAATGGCAGAGTTCAGCTAAATTGAATTTACCTTTCATTTGCCACAGGCTAAGACCACACACATGGACAACCACCACAGCTCATCCAAGACCTGGTAATTTGACTGAGTGCCTGGCTTCTGGAATACTGCAGACTGGTTCATAGGCCTTTTTTGCCTAACTTGAAGGCAATATTTCAACCAAGCACTTGCCTTTTCCCAGAATGTATCCTACCCATCATAAAACACCCCACCCCACCTGAGGCAAGGTGTCTTCAGTCTTGGGAATCTGGAGATAATGAAGCTTCTTGGTGGAAATAATTACTGCTACAATGCAGATTGAAATCTCCTACAGCATAACAACTGCAATGTGCCAAACCTCTATTTCTCTGATAGAAGCACACAGATAGGTCCAGTCAGAGCAAAGTGGGAACTTCCCCTCTTTACGGTCACCTGCTGGATCTCCTAGGAACCTTCTCACCTTGTTAATGTAGACTATGAGGCCAAGAAACAGCTGTGAGATGGCAACTTGGGATGTTGTAGACTGTGTTTTCTGACACTTGGCATTTCATCACCCCTTCTTTCCTCATTCAGTCAACAGAACAGAGAATCAGGGCTTTAAAAATATGCAGGCAATTAAAAATATAAAAGAAAGACAAGAGGTCCCTATGCTGCTCTGCGCAGGAATTAGCAACCCTAAATAAAACAAACACCTCATTTGCTTTCCATCAAAGAGGGTGACCCACTCCCTTCCAGTAGCCCCCCCTGCACAGACCATGCCTGGATATTCCCCTTGGCCAGCCCAACAACCTTCTTCAACAGGCTCATCCAAGCCCCAACTCTAAACAGCATGTTTCAGCACAAATAGCAGCAGATTTTCTTTCACATTTCTGTTCAGTGTTTAATCTGCAGGGATTAACTGCATACTTAATCACAGAATTGAGCTTGATATGTCAGGTACACACATTCCTCTGTAAATCCTGCTTTTCCCACTGCCAATACCTCCATCTCCTAGCATGGAAGTGGGGGTTGTGGTGGAAGAATGCAGCTCAGGCTCTCTTCTCTTTACACACACACAGAAAAAACAAAACAACAAAACCAAAACACCCCACCCCACCAAAAACAAACAAACAAAAAAACAACGAAAAAAGCAAACCAACCAACCAAAGAAAAAAACACCCCCCCAAAAAAACCCCAACCAACCAAACAAAACAACAACAACAAAACAAACCAAAAGGAAACTGCAAAGCAGTTGCACAGTAAGATTTTTGTCCACACAACAGCTCCAGACACTCTAAGAACCATGTATTTACACATGCACTCTTAAATTTTCAAGATTAGGCAACAAAATATAATTTGTGCAAGAAAACAAGTAACTCTTTAGAAAAAGGTAACCAGGGTTTGTTGGTGGGTTTGTTGTGGTTTTTTTGTTTTTTTTTTCCAGTGATCACCTACACTCCAGGGGGAATAATTTCTTATTAAAAGGTGTTGTTTGCAATCCCTGAAGTCACCCATTGAGAAATATAAGAATTGGAAAGAGCAAAGTCCACTGAAACCAGCCTTTAAGGATGCATGAGATTGACAAATAGATTGAGAGAAGAATATCTGTTCCTTCTCCCAAATATATAAATACACATGAAGTGTCTCAAAAAATAAATTTGCTAAGAGCCACATGGGAAATCACTGTCAACACACGTCACAAGTACCCTAGTGCTTAGTGCACTATGCACCAGCCATATAGAATACCAGGTTGGAAGGGACCTCAAGGATCATCTAGTCCAATCTTTTATATTCATATCTTCATATCATTTAGAACAACCCAAGTCAAAACCATTTTCTCTAAAGCTCATTTCCCCACCGTCCTATCCAGTCTCACTTAGGGTGCCCCAAGCAAAGCAATAGCTTATGATACTCATGATGAATTGGAAAGCAAAAGCCTAGTCCACAGTTTCCCCCTTTACCATGGTCATCTCCTAGTCCCAGCCCCGAAGAGGTCCCTGCATCAATCCTTTCCATACTCCCTGCCCTTGCTCCTTCTCCCAGGTCATACATATTGGCAACCAGCCTCTTCAGCTGCAAAAAGTAAACCACTGATGCTTTGAAGATAGGAAATAAGCTGGCAGCTAATATTTAATAGTAAATGTGCCTTAAAACAAAACAAAAAAACCCAAAACATAAAAACTACAACAAACAAACAACAACAACAAAAAACATTCCATGAAAGTTCCTGGAAACCTGAAAGCCAGAACCTTAATGGCAAAGGTAAACCTGCAGCGCAGTGATTTGGGCTCTCCTGGGGGCTGAAATTGCTTGATCAGTCCTGATTATAAAAAATAAGCATAGACAGACCCATTGCTCTACAATATTTCAGAGACAGATGAAGGGTTGACTGAGCCTCATAGGTTTAATAACACTCACAAATTCAGTTATTTATATCACCAGTTACCCAAGTATTTACCCGCCTCCAAAGCTGAATGATATATTCCTAACACGACAAAAATCTCATCCAAAATCCTAAATAACTGGAGCAGCAGAGAAGTATCCCCAGGGGAAGACACCTGCCTGACTCCTGCGCAGCCTGAACCAGCCCAGCTGCCTGGGGCAGTCACAGCAGCCCACAGCTACACCACATCCAAGATCTGCTCAGCATCCAAGGCAAGTCCCACCACCCAGCTCATACAACAACTACATACAGTGCTCTCAGCTGTGCATCCCCCTTGAAACCATGTCTTCCCATGGTTAGGATGGTGAGCCAAACGAGCCAGGAGAATCAGAGTTTCCTTGGTAGAAATCTGGAGTAAGCAAATGGAGGACATGCCTCCACTACTGTAGGAGACTCCCAGCTAACCTGCCACAGATAGGTTGATCCATTCCACCTCCAGGGCTCCTCAGGTATGTGTTTGACTGGAGGAGTTGCTCTGGCAGTGGCAGACCTCCCCACACCCCAGAAGCAACACAGGCCTCTCACACATCTGAGGCACCCATGACATTGTGGGCAGTGCTGAAAGGGTTAAAAGAGACAGCAGAACCATTAGCATTTTGATAGCTTTCCACATATGTATAGTGAAAAGTCTTTAAAATTCATTGCACTGAAATAATCCTTCAAGTCTAGCATTTCCTCCTCAGCTTGAGGCAACCAACTGGTTTTCCTCCCCTTAATACCTTAATAGAAAGCTCCAAGGAGTTGCCAGGCTAGAAGTCTCAAATATGCAGTCTCAAGAAAAGCAGCATCCTGAAGTTCAAGAGAAGCCACATAAAGTGTCTGGGGTTTAATTAAGAAACAACTACAAGGATATCATCTTTGATACCACAACCCTGCTAGAGATCTGTGTATCTCAGCTCACAACAGAGGCACACCCCATTTTCCTTCCAAAATGCTGAGCACACACACAGCCCCCACCAACGTCATCTGCCACGGAAGGTACTCGGCATCTCAGCACAATGAGCAAATTAATAACCTCAACCCCCACACAACACAAGCTTAGGGCCTTGAGCTCTCCCCAAGATCAAGGCTGAATTTTTTAACACCATTACAATCCCAGGAACAAAGCTGGCATTTGGAACTGCACACTTGGCACTAATATTCCTCCACACCCGCGCCTGGGAAGGTTTTTTTCTTCTTTTTTTACAGTGTGTGCCTTTTTCATACAGCATGTACCTTTTTTACAACTCCAAAGCAAATGGCTTTCTCAAGGAAGCACCCTGGAGTGCCTTGGGGCAGAGAGAACAGCCACCTCACCTGGTGGCTCTGATCAGGATTGTTGCAGTGACCATGGGCAAATGCCTCAGGACCACTTTGCTCCTCAGGCACCACCAAATGAGGCGACTCAAGGAGCCACTAACTTGTTAAGGACTATTAAGCCTGATGATACCCTCTCTGCAAACACTTTTGGGGGGGGTAAACAGTCTGAAAAAGCCAGTCTGTTCAAAGGAAAATGCCTGTGATAATCCTGTGCACATTACTAAGACTAACCTTTAACAGGACAGAAGCCAAGCATTCCAAAGAAGGCAGGAGTAGCAGCAGGTGTACCACAGTACATAGTGAACAAGGAACTTCAGATCCCAGGGCCACGACTTGTAGCCTCCCACATTCTAACACATGTCCCAAACCACAAGATGTTGACTATACTGGCTAAGAATTCCCCCCACTGCAATCCTTCCAAAACTTCAGATGATCTTCATTTTTCTATGAGAAACAACCAACCAACCTTTCCCAGCTCAATACCCCTCACCCCCAAAAAACAATCCACATACAGGAAATATTCCTTCCCCAGTTTTAAAACCCAGGATATCTTTTCCAGGAGCAAAACTTGCATAGGTGCTATGAAGGAAGAAATGAGTGACTTTGGATCCTCCTTAAAAGCATGATCTCTTATTTTCTATCCATTACAAGTTTCCCTGCGACACCCTCAGCAAGTCATCCAGATTTCACTTTCATCAGTGAAATGGGAATTGGTAAACAGGATTCTCTGCCTCAAAAAAGTGCTGCAAAGATACAACTCATCTGCAAATATGAGATGTAAACAGCCTCAAAAGGCACCAAGGGAGGTTTAGGTTGGACATGCATGAGGAACAATTTCTTCCCCACAAGGGTTGTCAAGGCCAGGCCCAGGCTGCCCAGGGCAGTGGTGGAGTCCCCAGCCCTGGAGGGGTTTCAAGCCACAAATATGTGGTGTAGAGGAACACAGTTTAGTGGTGACCTGGCAGTACTGGGTTAACGGTTGGACTCAAGGATCTTAAATGCCTTTTCCATCCTAAGCAATTCTATGATTCCATGTTCAGAAAACACGGACAACAGAGAAACTCAAATCAGCAAGCAGTAGCTCATCACAGCGACACAAAGTAAGAGAGGCTGCATCTGCCAGAAAAAATCTGAGCCAGACTCATCCTGGTGTGCTAATAATCGGGTAGTTCAGCCGCTGTCCGATCTGTTCTCCCAGAACGCCACACTGTTTCATTACCCACCAGACTTGCGTCTAGGAGTACACACACACTAACAAATGCTGCCAGCAGCATGAATCCTCTTTCAAATGCATTTACAGTTACTGGAAGGGTGAGAAAATTACCTTATCATCAGTTTCAACAACAGCATCTGTTCCATCACCTCCTTACTAAACAGCAGTGTATCTGGGCAAATCCTTGCTTCACTAGGCAGAATTCATTTCAAGGAAAAAAGCTCAGGGACAGCAGAACAGGAAAAGGGAAGGAAGTGACAAATTTTGCCCACACAGAGTTACTGACAAAGCTGCAAGATAGCCAGGCTCCAGTGCTCTTACATTTAATCATATCCCAGTTAGAAATCAATGTTTGGTCCCACTCCACACCGTTGCACTTCATAAAGAATCAAAGCTGACAGCTGAAGAATGTAGCTGAATGGTAAAGGACAGTCTACCAGAGTAATCTGGTAGGATGCCAAGGGGAACAGATGCACTACACACCTCTTTCTGGGCTACTTCAGCTTTGAATGACCAGTTCTAGACTGCAAACTGGAAGCTCACAGGAATGCAGCTCCAGCTACAGGTTGGCAAATCGGTCTCGGGACACACAGCACCAACCTGGGTTACAGCAAACCCACCACCACACCATCCTAGTTAAGGCTATCCTGATTTCCACAGGACTAATTTGCAGTGCAGCTCAACCATCCACCTACATTTGCAACTTACTGGAACCATTTTCACACTAAACATTTTTTTTTTATTTAATTCTCCATCCCTGATGTGGAAGACCAAAAAGACCAAGAAGAGAGTGAAGTCTTGATCAATAGCTTGCTTTTCTCAATAAATATACTTAATAAATGTGCAGAATATGGACATGAAGTGGGTGCAGAGAAGTCTGGCCATTAAAAGACAGAAACTGACTTTTGTGAGCAAACAGTCTAGTCCTTAGAAAGGTTTCACATGGTCCCAAATTCCACTTACCATTAACAGCATGGCTAAGCCTCTGACAAAGAGGAGCAGCTTATCTTCCTCCTCATAGGGATCTAAGGAACCTTAGCAATCAGCCTTTTAGAGGTTCCTTTAATGACTGTAACCAGAAGAAGTGAGAGGCAGAAATCTGCTGATATTTCAATCAAAGATAGAAGACTGCGACTTGAATAATTTCAGATAAAAATTTTCTTTCCTGAGCTCATTTTTTTTGTGAAAACATAGTAAGATATTATTGTCATCTAATATCTGAAAATAAGTATTGCCTTTTTATCACCAAAAATCCATAAAAGCAAGGGTTAGGGTGTTTTGATTTGTTCTTTCAAAGATTCTGTATCTGGAGTCTGCATCTCTGCAGACACACTGGAGCTCATCCCACATCCAGGAGTGCTCTGACACGATATGATTTGCAGAAGTGATGGTGTGCTGTGGATTCCTCTGTGCTGCACCCAACAGAGCTGTGTGGAGTTCCTGGTTCTGGTTTCCACTAGGTCAGGCCTTCTGCTACCCTGCATTTCTCTGTGCTATAGGCACACCTTATGCCTCCTACTTCATTCTGAAGTGGTGAAAGTAAAAAGGCAAGCTCAGACTCATCGTCTACCACAAAACGAACAAAAGTCTTCTTAAAACGGGTTAGCAGAGATCATCTGAGGATGCACTTGGCTTCCTGAAAACAGGAATCTCTCATTATTTAAACCTCAAATACACAGCCACGGCACGGTAATGTTGTGCTTTCAGAGGAGCATTCTGTCTTTGTCTATACAATGACGAATCTTCGACCCCAAGACTTCCCCCCCTTTTTTTACAAGCAGAGAGGGGAAACAAAATACAAAGTAAAGGCAGAGTGTGCATCTCAATTTTGCAATCCCACCTTTTAGGACGGAGGAAGCCCCTCAGAAGCCAAGCAGCGCACAGCGCATCAGGACTCGGGTAGCTAAGCTTCCCCAGGATAACCAGAGGGGCTTTGGTAATGCAGAGCACAATGCCAGAGAACAACTGCCCCAGCTAAGCACACACCTTGCTCACCTGAGATCCCTTCCTGCCTTTCCTCTTCTCTCCTTACTCACCAAGGAGAATCAAGAATGGATGAAGAGAAGACCACTTTCCTCCTCACAGAGAGAAAAAATTGGAAGAGGCTTATTACTGAAACCACGTGTTACGCTTCCTTTCCTGAGTTCACTGCCTTCAAACCAGCAGGAGAGTGTTTCATCATGTTCCAAGAAGTTCTTCTCTTGCCCTAAGCATTATTTTTCCACCCTGCCCCACAATAATGGCCCAGGCACAAACACATCAGCAGTGTTTGGTTCTATTTGCTTTGGCTACTTGAGGTGCTTTTCTAATAATATTCCTCAGCAAAAGCAGGGGTTCAGGAGCTCTATAGCCTCGTGTGGCCTTGACCCTGCCAAAATGCAGCAGCAACGGGCACTTCAGGGTCAGTCTATGTAACATGGTGACTGACATGATAATTGTTTTGCCAAGGTCTCCAGAGGTTCTTTGCTCTGCTCCATGAAGAGCTCGTCCAGGGGAGACACAAACCTGCAGAACTAGTGAGGAAGAACAGCGAAGCCACTGAGGGAGACACAAGGACATCTGGATGGGAATGCAGTTTCTCATCCCACCATGTTTCTTGACACTTAAAATATCCTTTATTTGGCCATGCATTCCTGGCATGTAGGAAAACTGCTTGCAGGATCCTGTTTTGGATTTGGGACAGCATAGGTGAAAAACCCCAACCACTTGGCTCCAAACCAGCATCTCTGTTTTGACTAAGAAATTCCAGGCCAAATGCAAAAAAAAAAAAAAAAAAACGAAAAAAAAAAAGAAAAAAAGAATCACCCAAGGAGAACTGAGTGGAGACCAACCCTTTCCCACAAAGCAGCACTTGTTTCAGTAAATCTGCATTTTCTGCAAATTGTTTCCTTGAAGAACTCCCAGCCATTCCTAGCCTGCAGTAGTAACCACCGTGTTTTCTGCTGAAGACATAAGCCTGGAAGCAACCCACCCAGCAAAGGTTCTGCTGAGGCACGGCTTGCCTCTCCTAGGTAGTGCCAAGCCAAACCTGCAGAGATTAAACAAATAAGGCCTCCTGAAATTTGCCCGGACACTTCAGGATTCTCTCCTTCTCCTTCTAAACCAGTAGCTTGTGTCATTAAACTGAGGAGAGGAGGCATGATTCTCCAGAAGGAATGCTTCCCCCGTTCAAAGCACAGGATTAAGTGTGCAATACTGTGTCAACCTATATAGGTCTCCAACACTCCATGGAAACTGCTGTAAGAAGGGCTACTTACATATTCCCACACTAATATTTTTGGCTTCTCCTCCTTTATTGCTAAGAATATTCTGATGGAAACAACATCTTTGTGCCTTTGAGGGTCTCTGCTCCTGCTGCTGTTTTCCCACCTGGAGCTATAATCCTACGCCTGTCACAAACCCAGCCACTGCTGCAGAAGTTATTAGAGCTAAAATCTGCAGATTACAGCAACTTCTAATAGGGGATAAGCAGCAGGAAAAGGTGAGTTTAAGCAGCAAGGAACCTGCCGGTTCAAAGAGCCCTATTATTAATATTTATTATTTTTAAGCATTCATTGAGAGCTGTAGAAGATAAAAGAATGAATTGAAATCAAGAGCCAAGGAACCAAGTTTATATAAGACAAGACAACGGGAGAGCATACAGAATGAGGATATAGCACCTGGGGAGGAGGGGAGACAAGAAAGGAGTAATAACTGCAAGAGGAAAGAAAATCCACACCTTTTATCAACAAGATATTCCTAATAGTAAGAAGTATGAAGAGTACTGAAGAATTCCTCCGTGTCTAATCAGAGCTGTTCCCCATAGGGGACCTCCTGAGCATTATTACAAGGCGCTGGCATATCTTTAAAGAATGGAGCTTTGATCATAAAAAGCGTGTGTGCGTGTGTGTGTGTAACTGGAAAAACAACAAAAGGAAACACAATTGCATCACCCTGTGGTGTCAGGGCAAAACCCAGCTCTAGATGGACATGTTACAAAGCTCCAAGCAAATCCAGTCAGACCTTGTGTAAAAGGTTAGAATGAGGCATGATTCTCACTCAGGTCCTCCATCATGAGTAAATCCCTCTTCTTCCCCACAAACCCTTTGCCCCTGTTGTCCCAGAAGGACTCCCAGTTGGTACTTTTCTTCCCTAACAGCAACACAAGCTTGTGGCTTACACCATTTTATAAACCTTCACACTTCCACACAACTGATGATGCTTCACAGTTCCAACGCACTTTGCCAAGATTAGCTAACAAGAATGTTCATCATACCCACATGCTGAGGGTACTGTCTTCATTTTCACAGCTGGAGAAACAGATGCTTGGAAAAGCAGCACAACTTTCCCAGAGCCAAAGAGGCTCTACGCTGGGCCCATGTTAGTGATGCTGGCATTTGCATCTCTCGGGAAAATCAAAGGATCAACACACAAAATAGGAAAAAAAATAGGAAAATTGTACAAAGTTAGGAAAAAAAGTCTTCCCCAGAAGGGTTGTGAAGCTGTGAAACAGGCTGCCGAGGCAAGTGGCTGAATTACCATCCTTGGACGTGTTCAAAAGGGGCGCAGATGTGGTGCTGAGGGACGTGGTAGTTAGGTTAATGGCTGCACTCGATGATCTTAATTTTCTAACAAACAACTCTATGAAAATATAAAGCATGAAACTGTCTGCTCCATTCAGCAAAAGCAAAAGGTGATAGGCCAAAAAGATCTATTTGTGCCTCCAGCATTGTGCCTCGAGCATTTCCAGAACCATCTCTCAGTTTTTCCTGTAGCTTGTTCTGAAACACAGCTTGGTGCAACTCTAGAAGATCCCCACACTTCAGTCATGTTCCCATCAGAAGCAAAAGCTTTGTTGAACACCACAAAATAAGCACCTCATCCTAAGCAACTCTGAGAATCATTAACAGGAACAAAGGGCAGCGAGCAGCTCAAAAATACATCAGATCCAAAGTCCTCCCCTCTTAAGAACATTCTGAGACATTCAGTCCCTTGTTCTCAAAATCATGCATGTCTATTGTGGACCCACCACATTATTATCACTATTAAGCTTCACCAATTCCTATCAGCAAAACTGACATCAAAAAGCATTCCATTTTCAAATGATGACAGAAATAAATTGGGGTTAGACTAGATGAGCTGGGATTGGACTAGATGACCTTTAGAAGTCCCTTCCAACCCAAAGCGTTCTATGATAAGTACACCAACAGTGACAGTGACTCCCATTTCAAAATCCACTTAATTCCATACCCTGGGAAATTTCTCATTTACCCTGACAGCAGCAGCAGGTTCTAAGAAGTCCACAGCACTCACAGGTTCCAGAGACCTCCATGAGAAACAGGTTCTCAGCGGGTCTGAGAAACCAGCCCAGTATCAGCATAAGCTCTCTGCATACAGGAAGATCTGGTTCTCTTCGCTCCCCAGGGAGATGAGATGTGCCATCGAGTGAGCCAAGAACAAACCCTGTTGTTGCTTTCCCAGCACAGAGCGTTGCAGTTCAGTACCCTGCAAGATACATGTCTCCAGAACAGGCAAACTGCCAGTCAGTTCATTTAGACTATTTTTCCTGAAGAAATGTAGACACCATCATTTAGCACAATCTTTACTACTCTAAAACTCCCTCCTTATAGACTGTCATCCACTGAGCTTTTCTTAAGGAGTAAATATAGTAACTGTTTCCATAATAACGTTAAAAATACCCCAGCAGATTAAATTCAACAGATGAAACGAGGCCATAAATACGTATGTCTAGCAACATGACCAAAATCACCCTTCTTCAAACTGGGCATTGGGCCATGAAAGAAGGCTGCTAGCATTACAGTTCCAGTGCCCAGCCTTCAGAGAAGCACATAGCTGCTGAAAGACTCAGTGCTGTAATCACGCACAATATATAAGAGCCAAGAGGGCCTCTAAGCTCCTGAGCCCCTGCCAGGCTGTGCCACTGACCACAGTCAACAAGTCACCCCATTACCCATTACAAGTCAGTCCATTACCCCATTCCATTCATCTATCTTGCTGTCTTTCCAGACATCTGGGGTGGCATGAAATGTATTTAAAGCTGTTTATGACTCAAGTGAGAAGTCTGAAAGGATGTAAGAGCAATTATTTTCATCTCTGCTATACCACACGACTTTTCCCATTAGCAGCTTGCTTCAGTTCCACTTCCCCAGGATCAACAACCACTGTAAGATGTTTTGTCCTAACACCAAGAGCACAGATATTAGGAGTAAAAAAGACACTGGTTATAATACCTCCAGAGGACTAACCCAGGCAGCTCACATTATGCACCGCAGACACCCCAGGGAAGTCCCTCTCTAATGTGGCTATGCACCAACTAAATAATGGAGATGGAAGGGCAGGAACAGAGGTAAACTAAATGCTGTCAATCAGCGTCTGAGCTGAGCAAACTCAGACCTAATCCCTAACTCACAAAAATCCTGCAGCCCCTTCCATAATCCCAGAACCAAGTACTATCAAGCACATGGGTGAGAGTCGGTTTCAGGACTGTTTACTTCATCAAAAGCATCCTCTGTTTCCTCTTGAAGCAATACACTGATCTAAAGAAATTTGAACTTCACGTGGGTTTAAAAACTGACTCTTCTACAGTGACCTTTCTATTTATTTCTCAAGTAGCTGGAAACTCCAATTTAGACAGGATTTATTTAGTAAACACATAGCAAAGGGAACACCCAGATGGCCAAAAAAAACAAGCCCAAAGGACAAGAACCCCCAGAGAGTTACGTATTGTTGGAATCCTTTCTGGAGGGACTACACAGATGGGAGGGATCCTGTGCAGAAAGAAGGCCTGTACTAAAAACCCATGATCATCAAAACCCCAGTTCCATCCTCTCTGAGGACAATGACAAGATACCAGGTCTGGTGTTCTTCCAACTGAATTTGGTGACGGTAAACTGACACCACATGAATACAACATGGAACATCTGCTGCCCACCAAACATGAAGCATGCACATTAGCTGTGTGCTTATCTAAAGCTTCCTGTACCAAGACACCTGCAGATGCAATTCAGACCCAACACAGTCATGCATACACAACTCCATTAGGATACAGAGCCTCTCTAGCTCTGAGGAGGACCACTGAAGGACAGCACCTCCAGCAGAGCTCCACCACCCTGGGAAGAGTATGGACTTCAAGAAAATGGAAACCTGTCAAGCCCACTGCTGGAGAACAGAAGGCAGCAAAGGTGCAGCAGCAAATCCCTTTTGGGGTCAATTGCAAAGAGTAAAACTTTATTTTTTTGTTTCTTTAAATCTTATCTATGCAAAAATAAATAAAAGCATGATGACAAACTGGTTTAGCAGCTGTTGTGGTTAACAACAACAAAAAAAGATACGTACCATCTTCCTATTGCCACTTCTTTTGGTCTCAGAGTTATACTAAATTAAGCCCATGACAGATCTTTATGAATGCAGAAATGATAAACAGCAAAGCAGCTGCTAAATGCTCCAAGGCAAGAGGTTAAGGGAGGGGGGAGAATAAAAAGTCCTGTCAACTATCTACTGGACATTGAATTGACCAGATCTCTCTGAAGTAAGGGACAGGACAACTTAGCCATCATTTGGGAAACTCAAGACAGCAAGAGCAGCAAAAAGAAAATAAAAACTGTTGGTGTAGGGAAAGGAATGGACAGAGGAGCACTGAGCTGTGCAGTCACGAGCCACAGCAGGACCAAATGCCACACACGGCTGGCATATCCATTACAAACGAGATGGCAGCGACCAGCAGAAAGCAAACCTCAAGACATCTGGAATGTATCCTCCTATGAAATACAATTAAAGTCCAGAAGTCTTCCCAGTGCTGAGAAGTGGCAGGAAGGGAGGGAACAGATGACACACAATATTTAAGGAAGTTTTAGAAGGAATAAGCATCATGAGAAAAAACAGAGCTGTCTGGACTGATTTTTCTGTACAACCTTTCTCTTCCTTCATTTGTTACTTCCAATTAAGATTAACAAACATTTACAAGGATGACGGGGTGAGAACTCCTAAGAAATAGTTTAAAAGGGGAACAGCTCATTCCTCTGCACCCTGGGGGAGGAATACACAGGCTTTACCCTCTCATGTAAATATACTGCTCGGATTTGAGTCATTACTTCAAAGCAAAAACCAAAGACCATCCCTTCCCAAAGAAAGTTACTTTCCAACCCTCACTGTACCACTACTTGTGAGATTTCTCAAAAAAGCTACGTGGAGGTTTCTCAAAACCAAACAAAAAAAATGGATCCAAAATCTTTTGCTCACATTTTACTGATAAGTCAGTTTAGGTTAAACGAACAAACCATACTAACACCAATCAAAAACTTTGGAAAAAGCTGAAGGAAGGGTTATCTTGCAGCCTTACCCCCATGCCAGGACTGCTTCTGCAGTCTCACGTGAACAGCAGGGAGTACAGATAATCATCTGTACTAAGTTTAATTATCATCTGGTTTAATATTAGCTACCAAACAGACCCTGGACCTGCCATCACCTCCTGCAATGACTCACTGTCAAGATGTCAAGAACTGTGCACTACCTCACAGTAATCTCCAAAGCAACTTGGACCACCATCTGCTTGTTTAGATACCTTAAGCCTCAATTTTGTAGCATCTGAACTTCTCTTTTCAAGTCTTTCCCCACCTAAGACCCACAGCCCCATAAATCTAGTAGCTTCTGTTCCCAGAGTAGTTGTGCCTGTTTTCCTGCAGCCTGGTGAGAACAGACAGGACTCCAGATAATTAAATAAAAACACAGGAACTGCATTATTTATTTTAAAGGAAAACGCGTTTTCTAGGAAGAAAGTCCTTTATTTGGGCAAATCTGTAAGCTGTTTATCAGCTTAAACTCATTATCTGCCCATATGGTCTTAGCACTGTGGTTTAAGAAAAAAAAACAAAAATGGGCATGCACTAGCTGAGGAAATGTCATCTGCCCTTATGCCAGCAACTAGTATTTTTGCATTGACGTCAAATTAGGATCCCTGCCACAAGTGAAGGGCTACCATAAGGACAGTCATAATATTTTAATTATGAAGGGATCTTACAGAAGGCAAGAGGCGAAGCAAGAAAACCCATTCACAAAAATACAAAGCCACTTAATTCACTTTCTGCCTCCTCTGCTCCAATGCTTTTTGTTCAGGGAGATGGGGTGGGAAGAGAGCAACCTAATTTTAAAAGGGGGGGCATGGGGAGGAAAGGCAAGAAAATGAGATGCTAGAGCCAATAAACACACATCAAAGCATGAGATGGCTCTGCTTCAACTGCCTGCAGTACTCAACCTGGAATAGATTAAGGCAAGATAAAAGGTGCTAGGAGGGAAAATCCCACCACTGCAGCAGCATGGACCCTCTATCTCACTGCTCAGCCCCCGTGCCGAGAGAACGCCAAGATCCCAGCTGGCTCTGCAAGTGCATGTGATAGACCTGGCTTGAGAGAACCCCAGGTTTGCCCACCAGCGTTCCACTGTCACAGACCAGCTCTGCACAGCGAGGTGGCCAAAAGCCCTTCCAGCCGAGCCGCTGCAGCAGAGCAGGAGCTGTGTTTATCAATTCTGTGAATCACTGTTAGCCATGGGACACCAGACCAAAGTTTTAGCACAGGACATTAAACCCGACTGTCTGAGCTGTCAGCTTGGTTATTCCAAGGAGAGGGAAACAACTTGAAGTCACAGTTACAGATGTTTCTCACGTTTTATGAACTCTCATCTCATTCCTGGTTACAGATACGGTTTCTGCCTTTTAAAACAGACCTGCAATGCCGCGGGTGTGAGATTATTTGAATTAAAACAACACGCAGGCAACTTGGCAAAGGACTTAAGGATAGCTCAGCATTTTCATATGCACACAATGATTCCCGTTTCCCTTTTGCCCAGCCCCACCCTGAGAAGTAGAATACACATTAAAGCAGCCAAAAATGAGATCACGCCAGGATAGAGTCATTCATTGCCATCAGCTGGGGCGAGGATGCGAATGCTCAGACCTCACTCCTCTTTTGTCAGAAACACACTCAGCCTCTTCTCTGTTTCCACTGCGGGGAAATCAAGTTGCTGGGATCTAAGTTTTAAGTGAGCCTGGAAACAGAAGACTGGTGTTCCTCCCAGGATGCCTTATCCTTACATCCCAGGGGGAAGAAAGGGATTTCCCCATCATTTACAAAGGAAATCTGAAATACCCCAGCGAAGAGCCCTCCAGGCTCCCACCACAGCCCATCACCCTCCGGGCTGCTGATTGATGGTTCCCCTCCATCCATCCCAAGGAATAACAGCCACCCATTCACCTGCATCTCTCATCAGTTGAAACACACAACTAAGGCAAGCCAAGCAATTTGCAGCAAAGGTCTGCCCTGCAGAAAGGGCGGGACAATCAGCAAAAATTTCATCTGGAGTTCGCTGGCAGTATGCAGTGTCTCACAGAAGTTAAAGCTCTTCCTTTCCTCTTCTCACCCCGCTATGCTTAAATTCGTGGCAACTGGTACTTTAGCTTGTGCCAACAAAAGCTGTACCTTGGCCACAACAAATACAGCAACGTTAACTGCCTTCCAGGGAGGGTCAAATGGTTGTGTCATTTTAACATACTATACAAATACTTCTGTGAAAGCAGACGATAAAAAACCACATCTGTACATTAAGCTATGCGGTTGAATTTTAAAGATTTGCCCCCAAATTGTGAAAAAGATAAAAGAACACACCTATTTTTCCCAGTGGCATCTCTTACCACTTGCTCTCAGTTTGCTACTCTCAAGACAGAGTAACCACTGCACCTTAAAAAAGCACTAAATACCAAAAAAAGGGGTTTATTGGTAGAATCCAACACTTGGATACATCTCACTGAATTAGGACAACTCTTTAATAACTCCACACACTTTTTACCGATTGGTACGAACCCAGGGCGAGCCTGTGCTCCCGATCTCCGCGTACCCGTCCAGACACAGAGCCACCCTCCAGCGCACTTGCCAACCGAGTAGTTTTGGTAGCCACTGGCTATTCAGTGAAATGCGTGCCAAGACTCTATTAACTGTGTTCAAATTTTCTCTTATTAGAGAAATACATGCAGTAATCAGGCTGAGTTTACTAATTGCTGAGAAAAGAAATGAATTACGATTATCAGGCATCACATAGCACACCCCCCCCCGCCGAATGCAACGCATCTGTAAACTCTGCGCACTCGCTCAACTGCATTTGAATACAAAAGTTGTGATAGAACTTCCAGAGCCCAGCTGTGCATCTTAGAAACCACCGCAGATCTCGGTGGGGGGGGGTA
>VWZY01003298.1:52046-90040 GCA_013399075.1 Chloroceryle aenea
CTCATCACAGAGATGCTCCAGTCCCCTCAGCATCTTCACAACCTCCGCTGGACTCTCAAATAGTTCCTTGTATCTGGACACAATACTCCAGCTATGGCTGAGTACTCACTAGGGCTGAGTAAGAGAGGGAAGAGAACCTCCCTCAACCTGCTGGCCACACTCCTCTTAATTCACCCCAGGAGACCCTTGGCCACAAGAGCACATTGCTGTCTCATGTGCAATTTGTTATCCACCAGGGCTCCCAGGTACCTTCTCCACAGAGCTTTTACCGCTCATGCACAAAGGATGACTGTATCCTGAGTCCAGTGGCATCCAGCAGACACCAGGGAATCTGCAGCAGGGGGTTTGAGTCCACTATGCCCTAGGGAATCCCCACTTCACTGGTCATGGTGCTCACTGAAGTCCTTGCTGGGTCAGAGGGAAGGACACCAAGGGAGGAAAAAGGGTGCAGATGTGATGCTGTTAGTAACACCCAGGAGCGCAGGCATTCATAAACTGGCCATTGTGCTCATGGATAACAGAGAGCCATCCTGCAAGGGACAGATCCTGCAAGAGGTCCTGTGCAGACACATGCTTGTGCTGATAAGAAGTCCTGTTTATTTCATCATGCTCTACAAGATGGGGGATGCAGATATGGACCCTCAAAGCTTATGAAAAAAACAAGAGAGAACGGGGATTTCAACAGTGCAATGCAAAGGAACAAAGATGCACCAGCATCTCTGTATAAACATCTCTGCTAACGCCTCATGTGTCTGGTAATGAACAGTTACAAGGCTCCCCAGGTGCAGATATTGGCTGGTGTTGGCTTTGATTTTTCCTAACATGATAGAAACATAGGGAGATACACAGAGAATTTAACAGTTATGGTCCCAAATCCATTTCCGGGTGATAGCAAAACTAGATTACACGACCAGATCGCGTTCGTAACGTGCATTTTGTCACAGTCTATTGCTTGAGACAGGCAATCATTTCAAGGTCTGGTATTTTCTCGTCATGTTTAGGCACGTGTTTTTCCATTGCTGCTTTGCTATTCATTTATTTGTGTCACAGCGTGATCCTACCTCTCCTCGGTCTTTGTGGCAGGGTAGGGGATTTCCATTTCTTTATTAGACACAGTGTGATGTGAGGTAATAGCCTTGTTCCTCATTTATTCCTGTGCAAAGGACTCAGAGTGCTATTTTCCAGAGACTGGCCTGTCATACCTCTTAAGCAGCAGATCATGGCTCCTTCAGGTTTGTGCTCTGCAGTCCTGCCAGACTGGGATCCCTTGGGCCTCCCTCTGCACTCCGCTGTCACGATCTCACACATTCACCCCTGCACCATTGCAGGACCACTTCAGGGCCCCACGTGCCAGGCGATTTTGTTGTGTACCTAGTGAATCAACCACAAAAATGTGTGTGTCTCTGTCTAGCTGCCCGACTCCTACCCCTGTGTGGTGGCCCAATGCACAGACCTCATGCAGAGGGTTTCTAGGAAGTGAGTTTAGTCCTGCCCCAAACACCACAGTTTCAAACAACTCCAGATTCTATAGATGAGATCCCTTCCTCATCAGGGACACTCAGGGTGTTTTTCCAACAACTGCCCCCTAATCAGTGACATCATTATTAGGATATTCTGGAAGCAAGTACAAGGCAACATATCCCAAGGCTTGTATGAGTTTTCTGTTTTCCATCCCGGTTCCATGAAGCTGTTTGGTAAATGAACAGAAGTCAGCTGTACATGACCCCAGCCTTCACATCTTCCCCATGCTCGTGGGGACACAATAGTGCTCTTACATGCTCCACTGTGCAATCGGAGGGGCCACTGTTGAAAATTCACTTCCCGAGCGGATAACGCGATCGCCATCATGAAGGAACTGCTTTGTGAGCCCCAGCTGGCGCCCAGGGGAGGTTTGCATTAAAAGCTGGGGTTAACAGTCTTTGTTACATGTGAAGGACAGAGCATGTCCTCTGCAGACTCGAAGTGTGATAGTAACCTTGGATAAAACCCATTTTATGATAGATTATTTTGTGAGAGGATTGTTCAACTTTTTTTCTGAGAAATACATCACTGAATCAAAATCTCACTGACTCAAAATCAGAAGAAAATGATTCCATGGTTTAGCCCAAAACACTAAGGCCACTTTCTCCTGTTTCAGAAGTGCTTAGAGTTGCAGCCCTCCTTCTGCTTGAAGGGTCTGTCCCTTCAATATCACATCATAAGTGCCATAATCTGAATAGTATCTCCATTACACTTCTGATAGACTTGAGTTTCCAGAAGGGGAAACTGCAATGTTGGGAAGTGCTGAGTGAATGGAGGCAGGTTCCTCAGAGGTGTAAAACTGTGTGGAGTTCAAGAGAACTGAATTTCACTCCATGGAGCTAACCTGTTGCTTATGAACCATTTTCTCTGTAACAGAATGGCAGAGGTTGGAAGAGACCTCTGGAGATCATCTCATCCAGCCCCCCTGTTCCAGCAGGTTCTCCCAGAGCAGGGGGCCCAGGATCACATTGTCCAGGCAGGTTTGGAATCTCTCCAGAGAAGGAGACTCCACAGCCTGTCTGGGCAGCCTGGGCCAGGCTCTGCCACACTCACAACATAGAAGTTCCTCCCATTCACGTGGAACCTCCTGGGTTTCAGTTTGTTCCTGTTGCCCCTTGTCCTGTCACTGGGCACCACTGGAAAGAGTCTGGCCCCGGCCTCTAGCCATTGATAAGCATTGATATAATCCATTGATATTGTTAAGCACTGATACAAACCATTCTATGATTCTCTGATCTCTGTTGGTGCTTCAAATCTTGGTTCTTGAGTTCACAGTTTCCTTGTTGCTTCCTTCCCTGCCCTCCCTACCTCTCTTCCCACTTCCTTTGACTTCAGGCTGATCCCTTTCTTTTCCTATTATTTTTTCTTGGTGGTTGGTTATACTAAAGCCTTTCCCATTTTGCTCTGAAGGCAGATAAAGCAGGAATCCATCCCTGATCCAGCTTGGCTGTGGTTCTTGGAGCTGGACTGACACACAGCCCAGCTCATTGCCTAGGCAGATGGGCAGAAGGAAGCTCTGTTATCTGCATACTGGAACCTGAGCACCAGCCCATTTCCAGATAACCATGGCACATTCCCGGAGCAATCTGTGCTCAGTCAAAATCACACGGTGATATTAACTCTGCCATGAGACTGAGTGGCACTTCTGAGAGCAGAAAATAAATGAGGTCGTATCCCCAAAACGCTTCAGATGACAAAGAGATGGTCTGAACCTGACCACCTCCCAGATAAAGACAGCAAAGCAAGCCATCTTGGTGTTCCCAAATGTCAGGCCTCGGTAGCGCTGGCTGAAGTTACACTCATCAGGTGACTCTCTCATCTGCTGTCAGACTGATTTCCTCTATCAGCCCTGGGAAAACAGTGTGAGGGGGCAGTGGAGGCAGTGGTAGTGAGAGTTTTGTTCAAGCTTCATTATTAAAACCATAATTAAAATACAGTTGCCAGTGTATTTTTCAACCCAGTTTTGTTTTCCCAGGCTCAGCTGGGAAAACTGAAGCTAAATTGTTTATGAGCTGGTTTCTTTGTCAATAGCAGCATTTCCCAAGCAGTTTCATCTATGCAACAATGAGCATTTTTGAGAAAAAAATTAATCACAGACCCTCATGCAGCTTTGCCACAATATTTTTTTTTTAAATCAAGAACTAAGATGTGTTTTGCATATTCATTTACAGATTTTTTTTTTCCCCACTTTGTTTTCACATTTACTTGATCACATGGTAACATCTGTGGAGGTTTTCTTGAAGTCAAAAGGCATGTCTTGTCATCATTTCACATACGACCATCTCACAGCTCTCAGACCCAACAGGCCACAAGATGGGAAGCAAGATTCTGGGGCAAAAGCTGATCTCTTCTTAAAATTATCCACCCCATGGGTGACACTTCATACTGACTGAGATACTCAAATAGATAGGCATCATTTTCCTAAATGCTTTCCTGCCCACCTCCCTCCTTCCTTGTCTGGCAGCGGTGCCTGAAACCAAAACGGCAGAAGCAACGACTGAATGAACCTTTGGACTCTGCCCAAAGAGATCTCAGTTAAGAGAATGTAATGATTTTAATATTCAGCATCGAAGGGATAATTTTAAAGTAAAATGATTGTATTTGAGGTGATAGCCAGCTCCACTGCTAACAACAGGTAGAGCTGTATATTACTGAAACAAAAAAAAGAGACACCAAAAAAAACAACCAAAACAAAACAAAATAAACAACAAACAAACAAACAAACAAAAAAAAATCCGCTCCACTGCTTGCCTTTTTTCCTCAAGTTTCCTAAACTGGATCTTATTCCAAACCCCCAGATTTCCAACAGCACATCCTTTGAGAAAGATCCCAGCGTTCATATTTCCTCTGAAATCTGCAGCTGAGCTTTTTCTGTACTTCTTGACACCTACATGGAAACAAACTTAGTTTCCCACAGATCTTTTTAGCAATTTCCACGTTGTACCAGAAACCCCACTGTCCCCCTCCCCTGCATGTTTAAATATGATGAGACAGTAAAATACAGAGGAAGGATTATTCCCATTTGCAAAGAGGAAACTGAGGCATAAAGAATGAATGCTGAACAAGTACTAGAGGTCTGTGGCAGATCCAGGACGTGAGCTAGGAGATCGATCCTGGATCCCAGACAAGTGCCTTAGTCTATCCTTAAATGCTTTGATGCTTCTTGGCATTTGCATTTCTCTTACAACACAAAGGGAATTGGCTCAAAAGCACTTTTAAAACTCCAGGCGATACTAAAATCTTGAAGCTATTTTCATTCTCATAAGATTTTACTGAACTTGCTTTTAAAAGAAAGCAAGCTAACAAACATAGCTTTGGGGTTTATCACTCTTTGAGAAGGCCCAATTGGGTAAAACTTTATTGGACAGTTAGAGTCCTACATGACTTTTCTGACAAAGATCTGTTACATAGTTCACAGAAAAGCAACAACTGCTGGAGAGCAGCTGCAAGTGTTGAAAACCTCACTTTTGACAACAGTTAGATGGTCACCCTGCAATTTGTTTCAACACAGCCAGTTCCGTTGCCATAACTTGTTAAACATCTGCTAAAAACATATGGAATCCTCCTGGGGGATGTAAGTTGATGCCATTCATTGAACTGCTTCCCTTCTCCCCAAATGACTCCCTTCAGAGAGCCAACTGGAAGGAAAGGATTCTGATGTCTATGTGTAGAAAGGAATCCCAAGCCAGAAAAGTGGTGATAGCTCTCTCTTGAACTTGGCAGAAGGTCCTACCCAAGCAAATTCTTCTGAAGCACGCATAACTGAGTTAAGGAGAAAAACAAACCAGCACATCATCAGAACTCCAAATTGGTCATCCCACTGGGCCCTTAGGTGAAAGGAGGTACCATGGTGTCCAATGGAAAACCGTTTCCCGTTCTGCAGGAGCTGGTTTACACAGCCACTGCCCATCTTAACAGGTAGACTGCTGACATTGTTGGACATCACACATAATCCCAGAAATTTTCATGATCAAATTCAGTGCCCTAAGTGGAGTGTAGCTTCTAAGATCTGGAACCAGTCTCCAGTGACGGATGGCAATGTCATAGAATAATGGAACCATGGCTCTTTTTAGGCTGGAAAAGAGCTTTAAGATCATCAAGTCAACTGTTAAGAGAGCACTGCCAGGTCACCCTTAAACCATGTTCCTCAGCACCACAACTCCTTGACTTTGAAAGCCCTCCAGGGATGTAGACTTCACCTTGATGATGTCCATCCTTGATGACCCCTGCAGGAAAGAAATTGTTCCTCATGTCCAACTTAAACCTGCTCTGGTACAGCTTGAGGCTGTTTCCTCTGTTCCTGCTGCGTGTTCCTTGGGAGAAGAGACCAGTCTCACCTGGCTCCAACCTCCTGTCAGGGAGTTGTCGAGAGTGAGAAGATCTCCTCTAAGCCTCCTTTTCTCCAGGCTGAACAACCCCAGGTCCCTCAGCTGCTCCCCATAAGATTTGTGCTCTAGACCCTTCCCCAGTTTCACTGCCCTTCCTTGGACACTCTCCATGTCATATCCTAGCAAGTTCATGAAGCAGTGATTGGATGGTGCTGCTACTATAACCTCCCTGGGAGCTGTTGAAAAGCACACAGCTTCCTTTTGTTCCCAGAAGATTCTCTGTTTTTCCTCTGTTCTGCTACACTCTTTAATAAGAAACAGTGCTTCTCTTCAGACCTCTTTTCACTTGTCCCTCACCCCACTCCCCTCATTCCAAGCGTACCCACAACTGAAGCAGAAACAAAACCCCAAAAGTTTTGCTTGTTTTCTCAGTCTCAAGAGCCCTCCTAGGGCTCTCAACCTGTGATCAAACCACACAACTGCACCTCTACCAGCTGCTTCAGGCATGATGTTTCTTCACCTGAAGATGAAAACCCTTTCACTGACTGGACACTCATTAGTCAGTATAACTGTTGAACATATATGGTTATTTTATAGCTTATAAACATGGATTTTTTTGTAGGCCCCTGTGGAACACAGGCTGGAGTTATGCAAGTCCCTTATCTGACCGAGTCCTGCTGTGAATGTTTTAAACATCATTGTGAGTTACTAGCTGCTGTTTCCTATCAGGAAGAGATAAACCGTGGATTTATTAAAAGCTGGAGCCAACCTCACCCCTGGTTTTACTAGACTGATTTCAATGAAATAATGCCAAGGACAAGCTCTCTTAGCTAAGTAGCCCTTAGCCATCTCCTGGGAATTATTTATTGTACATACATCCCAAAAATGTACAAACAAGAGAAAAGAAACAGCTCTTTGTTTCCTGTTTTTCTGAGCTACCCACAGAGAAGGATCCAGAATCTAGATTTTGGTTGCAAGATCCCCAGGATGATCTTCCAGACTACTAGAAGGTTGAATCCAGCAAACCCTTGAAACTAGAGAGGCATTGAAAGCCTGGCAAAGTCTCTGAAGGCTTCTGCTCCTCCCTCTTGGTGTAACCAGCCCCTTTGCACAGCCTTTCGTGACACATTTTGGCACCCGTGATTCTGCTTGTGATAACAAATTACAGAGGTGGCTGTGAAAGATGTTAGGAAGAAAATGTTAACCAGACTTTTCTGAATTCATGTAAAGTACAGCTGAGTCAAGGCTAAGGAGTTTAGAGGGGACCAGGGGTCTGCCCAAACCCCCTTAAAGTTCTTCACTCTGAGGTTGGTGAGACACTGGCACAGGTTGCTCAGGGAAGCTGTGGGTGCTCCATCACTGGATGTGCTCAAGACCTGGCTGGATGGGGCTTTGAGAAACCTGGTCTAGTGGGAGGTGTCCCTGCCCACGGCAGGTGGGTAGGAACTAGATGATCTTCAAGGTCCATTCCAACCAAAACCACTTTGTGATTCTATGATTGTGCAGCACTGCTTTTAAGACAGTTGCAGTTGCTGCAGTAGACAAAGGTGGAGAGGGGAGGAAGCCGTGTAAGCACTCAGCTGAGCTCCTGTGCAGTTCAGTCTGTACATTTAAATCTTCCTCAAGATGTGTCTCAAAGACTCTCTCCTGCTTTCGTATCCTCTTCTTTTCTCCATGCTTGTTTTATCCACTGTCTCCAGCCCTGTTGTGTTCTCTGTAGGATGCAAATTCTTGCATTTCCCCTGTGTATCCCAGTGATAACCCCTCACTCACTCACTCTCTGTCAGGTCTTTTAGGTTGTCATCTGGATGATCTCATTTCAGTTCCATATAAGATAAAGACACGAAGCAGAGAGTGAGTAGGAAAGGGAGGGCCAGAGACAGACAGAAGGAGCTCTTCTTCTCTTTGACCTCACAGAACAGGGACAAACACTTGGTTGCAATCAGAAGCAATGGCATGTTCAAGAGAATGGGAATGGGAACCCTGGCATCCTTGGAAACAGCCACCAAAATGAAGCAATAATTTTGGGAAGCCTGGGGTATTGATAGAGCTGCTGGTCTCCTTCCAACTGGGGTTTGCTGTGTTGCAGGGCTATCATCAGGCAATAGAGAATTTCCCAACCAAGGCTTTATTCAGTGTACCAGGGAGCAGCCACCCCTTCACCTGAGCTAGAAATGGCTTCTCTAGCGTGCAGCATGTGCACGAGTGACTACAGAGCCTTCACCCTTCATCAGAGAAGCACAGTTGCACGTGCAGCAGGACTGGCCAAGGCACAGGGGTGGCAAGCTATTAACAACGAAGCCTAATGGCCCCTGGAGAGTGTAGGGAGGGGGGAAATAAAATAAAATTAAAAAAACCACAACCTTCCACCTGAATTTTAATCGCACCCAAGGGAGGACATGAGCTTTAATACAAAACATTACACAGTTGCTTTGCTACATGAGATTAACTTCATGTAACAAGATGAATAAAAATATTCCCACTCCAACTTTCTGAAACATTCTGCCCTGAGGCAGTGAGAGAAATGGCACAGAATGCAGAATGAGGCAAGAGATGAGCTAGAGATGCTTTTAAGCTCTATGCAAGTCACCCACCCAAAGCCAGGCTCTGACACAAATCTCCTTCAGCATCTCAAATTAATAATTCATCCTTAGCTGGGTGATCATTAGAAGATCTCTTTTTCTAGACAGTCGTAGAGAACAAATAGAAGAGTTAATGCCAGCTGGCAATAGTGTGAATCTTTGAAAGCAACAGGCTACAACAGTGCCTCTGAGGTTCTCCTCATGCTATGCTTAGAGCCTGGGCATCTGCAAAAGATTGTAGAAGTGCGTGTGTGAGGAGTGACCCACTTTTGCAACTGGAAGTTGGATTGCGTCCCAGATGCACACATGACATTTTGTCAACACAGAGAGGGAGAAGTTCAAGGAATCTAGAAAAAGAGTTCAGAAGAGAAGTGTGAACAAAAATACCAAAGCAGCAAAACATGCAGTTCTGAACTCTTTACAATCAGTCACCCGAGATGAGCTGCTATCAAGGTCACAAGGGATCTTTGTGGTAGGGGTGAGGCAGCTTCCCTCAGACACCAAGAGAGGTTGTAAGCTCATGTCACAGCCTGCCAAACCCAGCAGGGACTTAATAATAAATTGTTTTACAAGCATAGCAGTTGGAGATATAACGTTAGCTTTAGAGTAGATGAATGTCCCTTGGCAAGTAACTTAGCCAAGTAACTCTGTCATTATGAAGCAGGAGTGGTATTTTCTCACCAACTG
Organism: Chloroceryle aenea; assembly: GCA_013399075.1. Classification (NCBI taxonomy): domain Eukaryota; kingdom Metazoa; phylum Chordata; class Aves; order Coraciiformes; family Cerylidae; genus Chloroceryle; species Chloroceryle aenea. Next base: position 61,165 of record VWZY01003298.1, read on the forward strand.
TTAGGACTGGCAGTGTGCAGTTCACAAAATACAACTCCTTCCACAATCAAGTCTCTAAAGTTATTTCCTATTCCTGAAACACCCAGCTGATCATTGCACACATTTTGCATTTATCTTTTTGGGGTAGTAGTCCTGTTAGGTTCTACAAATTAAGCATCTTCTAGCACTGACAAGGCCTTGGAAAATAAACCCAGATCTCAGCAATCACTATGAGTCAGATGCGATTTTCTTCTTTCATGGCAGATGAGAAATCACAACTTCAGTGTGATGCCAGCCACAGAGATTAGAAAGCCAGTGAGTTTTCTAGGATGGCAGTATGCTCTGGGACTGCATCCTGCCCACTGAATCTCTGAGGGAGCTCTGGAAAGGCTGGCTACACAGCTCTTCCCTGGGGAAAAAGCGGTCTCGTGCCTGTCCCTCATCTTGAGAGCTGAAAAATTCTACTTTATCTATGCTGTCAAGAATCCCTGAGTCACCCCCAGGCACTGGTGATGCTCTGCAGCTGGAGGTGTTCTGAGTGAGATGTAAATCAAGATACGTAGTCATAAAGCAGCTAGTGACAAGTCTTGGAGGGAAAAAAGGTGTTATCTTTAGTAACCAGGCCAAATGCCAGCTCCAGCTAAGATAACAGACATTCTCCTGACTTCCTGCGATTTTCCTTCAGTAAAATATTATCCTCTTTACTTCCTGCCAGAGTGTCATTTCACAGTGCTTTTCCAGTCTGCCATCATTCACTCAAAGGAAACTGCACTTTGGAAAAGACTAAAGTAACTCCACAATGTGAGAGATGCATCCCAACGGTGAGATTCAGAATGAGATTTAGATACATATTCAAGAGGCTGCATGAATTCAGTATCTAAGTTCAGTCAGTGAAATGAGCAATAATCCTTTATTGTAGGATTCAAAACCAACAAACTGGCTAAATACATGGATGACATGAGCATCCCTGTCTGCCCTGAGAGTGGATGTTACTAAAATAATTTCTTCAGAACAATAGCAAGACCATCTTCCTATAGCACTCTGACCCTGGATTCCAGCAGTGATAGGTTTTATCACCTGGAAACAATGGATGCTCCTAGAGACTGCATTGAAGTGTTGTCCAAAGGGCAGGTACCAGCCCAGTTCCACCATCTTTCATCATAGAATCATTGAAATGTTTTTACTGGGAGAGATCTTTAAGATCATTGAGTCCAACTGTTAACCCAGCACTGCTAGGACACCACTAATCACATTCCTCAGCACCCCATCTCCATGGCTTTTAAAGCCCTCCAGGGATGGGAGCACCACCACTGCCCTGGACAGCCTGGGCCAGGCTTTCACAACCCTTGTAGGGAAGAAATTGTTCCTCATGTCCAACCTAAACCTCTCCTGGGAGGCTGTTTCCTCTGTTCCTGTTTCTTGTTCCTTGGGAGATGAGACTGACCCCACCTGACTCCAACCTCCTGTCAGGGAGTTGTCTAGAGTGAGAAGATCTCCCCCGAGCATCCTTTACTCCAGTCTGAACAACCCCAGGTTCCTCAGCCACTCCTCATAGGACTTGTGCTCTAGAACCTTCCCCAGCTCCTTGATAGCTACTGGGACATATTTACACCAACATTTCCTTTACGTATTGCAGCTCTGCCTCAACAATACCTTGCAGACACCCTCAGATGATACAAGTGCTTTATCATAACATATCACTTGACCCCAAGATAAAACTACACCAAAGCAATTTATCCCTACCTGTGTATTTCCAGTAGAATACGCCAGTGCCCCCGAGGAAGATGGAACGGCTCCCAAAGTAGGCAGGAGGAACTGTTGTTTTTCTGTTCACAGTAGGTTTCCTCATGAATCAGGCACGTTCATTAGCACTTGCTTCCTTTAGCAGGATCACCATAAACGGCAATTTATGAGGAGGAAAAGAAGTACAGGCTTATGACTTGCTATCTTCCAGGATTTGTCCTGGAGATTAATTGAATCTAACACTTCACTGAGGCTTAGTCCCCACTAGTCTTCACAATAGCAAGACATCCTCTCTATACATGTAAGGACATGTCTTTCACAGGAGCATTAGGTACTGAGCACAAATCACAGGCCAAGGAGGAAAGGGGTAGCTGTTCACTGAAATTCATGGAATCACAGAATCATTTTGTTTGGAAAAGACCTTTAAGATCACTGAGTCCAACCACTACTTTTATTCGGGTAGTGTCAGAGCCTTGGGATCCATATGGCCAGCTCCCCCTGTAAGGCAGATTCTCCATCAAGTGTCACACTATTCACAAGCTCCTGCTTCTCCCTTTCCTCCCAGCACACTGCTGGTGCTGCTGATGGAGGTGGGACTACAGCCAGCTGTTCCCTGACACGAGGTGTGTCAGGCAGTGGGAGAGTGCTCTTGGCTCCAGAAGCTGTCAAAGCCATCATGGATTTATATTCTGTGGAAGCGATTAGAGACTCCCCGTTGCCTCTCCACTCGCCTCCCATTTGTAGGGCAATCACATCACAGTCGAGTCGTGCGCAGTCAACACTGCCAGCCTCCCCTGAAGCCACTGGGGACTATTAAGAGAGGTTACTGGGGCAGATGGAATATTCCCCACTAGGACACACATACAGAGCTATAGATTTTGCCCTTGAACATAGCCTGTGGCAATCTCCAGCAGATGAATGAAAGCTGCTATTCTCATTGATTTCTTTTTTCTTTTTTTTTTTTAATAATTATTTGCATCACCTCTTGCTTCTAGTCCTACTGGTCCCATTTCCAGTCTGTGGTAGAGACACTAATTTGTTTTTTACCTTCCCTGTTTCACTGATTTTCTCCACAGGGATACAGAGTCCTTGTGCTAAGGGAGTCTGGATGGGGAGCTGCTGCTGCTCACCACACTCCTTTTGATGAGGTTTGCAAGGAGAAGGGACCAGCTCTGAATAGCTTACACAGTTTTCTTCAGCTAGCTTTGGTCCTTCCCTCACCACCACCAAGCTGGACTAGCAGCTCAGAGACACATTTTAAATTAATCTCATTTTATCCTCCTGCATCAGGCCAAAGCTTTTGCAGTGCAGTGAGTTTCTTAGTGGGCTTCCCACTGTCCCTGAGGCTCACTGGGGGATCAGGACCCGTGAGTTTTGCCAGAATGAAAAGCCAAGCTCTTGCAGTTTCCTGTCTAACAACAGATCCCCCCTCGCCACCCGACCCTGAGTGAACTGCCACTGACCCAGCGAATTCAATTACTGTGGTTCTTCCTTTATCAAACAAGCTCCACATGGCCCAAACCAAACATGGTGTGTTTGAAAACAAATGGACTGTAATGTCCCTAAACTGCTCAGATGCTGTCCTCTGCATGTGTTCCCTCTGCTTCAGCCTACCCACAAATATGATCAGGAAACCACCAGGATCTCCTCTGGTCTGCAAGAGGAGACGGGAGCCTGACACCCCACAGAACAAAGAGTAACTGGGGACTGTCTCAAACAGACCATTATAGTCCCTTGACAGGGCTCTTGGGGGCCAGTTTTCTGACTGTCCTCACTGTTGAGCCCCTGAAGGAAAGAGAGAGTGTGCCTCAGCTGGAGTCCTAGAGGAGAAAGTTTGTGTGACCTTGACTCATGGCCTTTCCCCAGGCACAGTGATAGCAGCAACATCACATGCAGTCTGGATAAACTACCCTAGCTGAAGTGCTTCTGCAAGCCACCACAGCAGAAACCACAGCACCTCGCCTGCAGGGTTCTGAAGCACTTCAGCTACTCCAGACGTGAGGATTTTTCCTTTATACCACTGCAAAGTTGTCATCATGCCCATTTATGGGGCCTTTGATTTGTTGGATCAGCTACAGCTGTCCTAGGATGTATGCCAGCAAGAAGTCATCCCATATCAAAGGGGGATTCCTCACCTGATATGTCCAAAGGAAGAATGTAACTACAATGAGGAGAAGATCAGGAACCTGCACCGCAGGTGAACCATCTGAACCACAGATGCTGCACCTATGACTGCCACCACAGACAGCATAGACTGGCTTGGGAACCCTGCTCCAACATCTACTCAGATACATCTCCCATGCCCCATCATCTCTTAACCAGCAGAGACCTGGCATGACTCCTGCCAGCACACGGGGCAGAGACACAGGAAAGCCCAAGGGGGTGGACTTACCAGGCAGGTCTCCAGCAGTGAAAGAATCACAGGATTGTTCTGTTTAGAAGAGACCAAAAAGTGAAAGTCATGAGATTTTTGAGTCACTTCCCTTGCCCCAAAAGCCTTTGACAGGTTTTCCATATTCAGGTCCCTGTCTCTCCTGTGCTGAGGACTCCAGAGCTGGACTTAGTTCTCTAGGTGCTTACTAATACTCCCCTGCTTTTGACAAGCTAGATCCTNAAGGATTTTCCCTTCACCGATGTCCTGAGCTTGGTTCAGGACAATTATCACCAGCAGCTGCTGGCCCAACCAGCTGGGAGGAGCTGCAGCTGGGAGGGGCCACGGCTGAGATAAACAAGTGAGCCAGCCAATGGGAGAGTCGATACCAGGCTGATTTCATCCCCTATATAAGGGGAGGGCTGGGCCAAGGTAGAGCTGTTTGCTTTCAGTTTGCTGTAGTGTGTGGCTGGAGCAGGGAATGTGAACCACCCCAAGAACATAGTGCCTATTACTTTCTTTGTCTAATATTTTGTTAGTACTTTTGTTACCACTGTTGGTTTCTTCTCTCTTTGTGCTCTTTTACCAAACAGTCCTTATTTTAGCCCCCAGGACCTTGCTTTCTTTTCTTCCTCCTGATTCCCTTTCCCATGCTATAGGAGGGGATGTGGAGGGCAGGGGGAGGAAGTGGTGGGTGAGGGGCTGTAGGTGTTTAGATAATAACAGAAACTAACCCATGGCAATGTGTTCATTTTACTTAAGTGTGTAAACTTTGGTTTTGGTTTATAGCATATGAAAATAGGTTTGATGGTAGGGTGGATTGCTGACAGTGTAGGTGCTGTTCTGCTCCTTTATTCACTGGATTATTTGTGAGGAGGAGCACAGAATCACCTCTCTGCCATATTGTCTGCTGTTGCCCTGCATCTTGGTGCTTCTCACACATATTGAGGATGTTGGGGAGAAAAGCCCCAGAGACTCAACCTGTTCCCCAGCAAGTGGTAGACAACAGCTTGAGGAAGGGTATTGAGGCACCAGAGAGGTGCCTCTCTGTGTCCTGGCCTCCACATTATGTCTACATTTATAGGTTTGGCAATAATATCTCTTCTGGGTGTATATCCCATTACAGAACTTGACAACTGTAGAATTCCATGTCTGGCAATCTTGTGAGTTAATAAAAGATTTTCTTCTTTTCCCCCTGGAGTAACTAGGAGGGAGGCAGAGACAATGACTTACCTACTTAATTGAAATCTGAAGAATTTAGTTCTGTTTCTATTTCTGTCAGCACAAGCCCAGGGAAGTCAATCACATGGAACCAAGTGTGCAATTCAATTCTGAATTGTTTGTTATATTCAAGGTGTCTGTTTCCATACAGGGTGGGATATGACCAATCCAAACTGAAATAATTTCATTTTTTTCCTCAGCTAAGTTTTCACTGTTTTTTGGGTGGTTTTTTTATTAAACCACATCAGTGCATCTTTTTCCCGGGAACTGGTGCAAGACAGGGGAGATAGCAGTTGTGTAGGAAAGAGGGGTTGGAGTAACAGACCCTCTGCCACTGTCAAGCCTCTTGCCATTCCTGATGGCTTGAGTAAGCCCAGCTCCTTCCATGCTGCCTGGCCCCATTAGAGGCTGCTGGCCTGACCTGCTGCAGTGCTGAGGAGTCCTTGGGAAACATTCTGCTTGCATCAAGTGCCTGCATTCATCTGCAGCACTGGTCTTTGATTTCTTTAGTCTGTGGTGGAAAAAAGTCCTCTGTAAGTAAACTAGAGGTGGATGTGGCCTTTCCAGGTCTGATGAAAGCCTCCTGGATTCATGAGCCTCTCAGGCCACAAAGCAGGGAAGGAAATGTAAGCCAGGTTTCCCATCATCTTAGGAGGTGGCTTCTGTAGTAGTAGGGGATACTACCCTCTTACAGAGAGTACTTCACTTGTATAGAGGGTACTGGAGTAACTGGCACAACTGTCCCACCTGGTCTCTCCACGTAATATGAAGATGATAAACTCCTCCAGTGGGGGAAGCATAAATATGCTGTGTCAACCTGACAATCCCAGTTTGTCTTGCACACAGTTTCAGAGATGTTTATTCCATTGTGTGTCTCCCAATGTCCTCAAAAGCCTCTCTCCCTTTCATCCCTAATGTATTAATCAGAGTGATCTTTAGAAAGTGCATTCAATTATCATTATTGCCAAGGAGTCTGGAGATAGAGATGAAGTTCATAATACTGCTATAGCAGGTGGTATCCAAATAATACTTCAAGACTTTTTTTTTAGCTGAATAACACAAAAGAAAGGCAGGAGTAGTGCAGCAACTGGCACAACTTTATTCAAATCAGGAGCAGAAGCTGGATCCAGGGATTTAAAATCAGTTTGATCACTTGCTAGACCACAGTTTCTGTCAATGCGTGGTGGTGGTTGTCTGTGTGCCAGCGTTGCTAGTCCAGACCAAAGAATGCCTTTTATATACCTTTAATCCTTTGTCAGTGCCCCAGAGGTACCCAGCTTTTCCAAACAGCTACAAAACTCAGGTCACAGAACTCAGCTCACAGGAGTCTTGTAAATAAATCTTAATTCCTGCTCTTGCAGATGTTTCTAGGACCCAGGTCCTGCCTGCACCAAGATTTATCTCTGAGTCCTTTTTGCTTCCTTCCCTAGGAGGTAATGCTGTGTGTTGCTGTGCTATACATACCATAATTGTCTGCTGGTCTCAGGAGAAGCTTCTTTGCAGTTCTGAAACCGTGTGGAGTCTCTGGCCTTTGGCAGGCCAAGTCTGCCTCCATTACTGGCAGAAGACTAACTTCTCTTGCTGGTCCTGCGAGTAAGTTTTGCTTCCCTTCCATAATTTAAATCACTCTTCTGGCAAAATGTCCCTCAAGAAAAGGCAAAAATATTCCTGGCACAGTGTGATTCTTCCCAGAAGCTGTTGTGACTGTGTACCCTCCAGATCCCTTTCCATTTCCCCTTCAAAGCCCCCTGGGCAGGATGATAAAGGCAGCCTGCGTTCAGCTGCTGACCCAGCGCCCAGGAAACCCTGGGTACGGGGAGCTGCAGCACTGGTGCTGTGTGTTCACGTTGCACTGGGCCTCTGCAGAACCTGGAGGTGGACCCTAGGTGGAGGAAAAAACCACCCCAAGAACATGTTTCTGCTGCTGGCACAGCCCTAAGGGATGGGGAAAATAAAAGTGAGCAGGAGCCCAGGCTGGCTTTGAAATGCTGCTTGGGTCTTTCAGAAGGGAAGAAGAGGATGAGGTGAGGGAACTGTTACAACAGCTGCAGTGCAGCAGCAGCTCTTCCTCTGCCTCCCCTTGATGCACAGCAGCCCCCTCCCTGCCAAGACCACAAAGTGACCCCAACAAGGGCATGGTACGGGATGGAACCAGCCCATGAACTAGAAAGGGAAGCAGGTTGTTCAGATGAGACATGAAGCTGCTGTGGTAGTGGATTTGTTAAGAGGAACTGCAAAGAAGATTTGTTCCAGGAGCAAAGGAGAACAAACAGAGGGAAGCACAGCAAAGGGAAAGGGCCAGACTTTGTTTTGCTGTCAGAAGAGCCAACAGAGCTAATCACAGTCAACATTCCTTTCAGTCACAGCAGCTACTGCTACCACACAGAACTTGTGCCTCCTGCTTTAGCTGGTCAGCACAACCACCTAACAAGCTGCTGCTGTCTGATGTGGCATCTGCTTTGTCACGAGTCAGCAGAGCTCTCTGGGGACTTATGGCCTCTGCAGCCACGCAAGTTTAGAAGCTTGTAAGAATCCCATAGATGACAGAGGGAGCTTGGGGGCTGCTGTCCCATGTGGATTCAAGCAGTGTCCCGAGGAGAACTCCAATGGGAGGATCCATAGGAGATCTGTACAAGGAACGGGTGAGGGAACGTTGCTACTATTCAACATACAGCTTGTGTCTATGAGGCACTTCATCTTCACCCTGCCCCCAGCCACCCAGCTCAGATTTTTGCCTGGCCACTGCATGAGCCGCTGGGTCAATGCCCACTTAAGGATAGTTATTGCAGGGAGTGCAGTTAGAGCTCAGATGATGGCATAATGGGCTCTCTGAGGATCTGGCCCTGCCCCAGCAACGATACAGCTGCCCTGTCCTGCCTGATGGGATCATTTCCACTTTATAATAACTGTGATTTTTAGCTCGATAATTCCAGAGTATTTTTAGAGCCTTTGAGGCAAAAAAAATGTGCTGAATTAACGATGTTGGCTTTTTTGTTTTGGTTCCCTCTTAACTGGTGACTAGGAGAAAAACAACTTTATAAGCAAAGCCAGGCAAGGATTCCCCAGTTCAGCTTTTCCAAAAGAGAAGGGAACTCTCAGCAAGCTGCTGAAAGATTTCAGTGAGAGGCCAGTGCATTCCTGGGGATGAACCGGGAACCCATGTGTAAAATAAAGCAAAGTGGAATTTCAGTTGAGGCCACCTCCATTCAGTCATCTTATGAAGAAAAATCTCCCAAAGGGAAGTGAGAATGGTGGATTTCACTTGTTCATTTCAAACCAGACCGTAAGACTCTCTGACCAGAAAACTGTAGGAAACAACATAGTCCATCGTCCCTGCCAGCAGCCATCCTTTCCAACCTCCAGCTGCTGGAATCACCTCAAGGTCTTTCCTCCAGGTCATTTCACTGCCATGAGTCTCCCAAAGAAAAAGCAAACATTTGCCCCTTGGCATCTCCCAGAAGCCACATCGTCCTCTTTCTGGCACATGATAGAGGATGGCAGCTCTAATATGTGTCCCTTGTATGTGATGTGGGATAAAACCAAGCCCTGCTACATCTAGAGGAGGGAAGTAGAGCTGTGAAAGCTCCTTGTCCTTTGTTGTGTGTAGACCAGCAAGGGAGACCCCATCAATTGCCACTGCTGCCTATGTCTGCTTCGTGTCCTGGTACTAAAGTCCAGGGCCTCGGGGATCTATTGGATTTTGTTTAAATGCTTTATTGGATTTTATGAACCTCACGTACACCAGAAAGGCCATAGGAGACGTGTCCTGGTGGTACCCATAATAACCAGTTAAAATCCCAGCCATGTTTTAAATCCATTTTCAATGAGCTATGGCCGCACTGCCCTCTTCTCTATAGGGTGAGCAGAGATCTCATTAACTACACTTAATTGAGAGGGGCAGCTGGTGAATTTTATACATTAGGGAGCACTTCTCTAGACATTGCATCTTTCAGATGCATACACTGAAAAATGAGAATGAATCTCATGATCGATACAGAATCATCTTTCTTGTTTCCAGTGTTGCTTCAGTTCCAAGGGTACTTGGGTAGATGAGCTTCAGTTAATAAAATTCACATTTTCTACACCCTACAATATATTTTTTTCTAAATCGTCTCTTACTCTTTTTCTTCTGGCATCGTCTTTATCAATTAGCTCTTCAAAAATAACTTCAAATACTCTTTCCCCCCTGCTTCATTTTGAAGCTTTCCAAGCTCTCAGGAGCTGTGACCAATACCCTTCCCAAGCACATGATATCGTTTCTGTTTCAGAGAAGGAAACGAAGGGCACAGGAGGTTTGGTGTTTCTGGCAGTGTGTGGCATACAGGAAGGCAGTGGGGGAGCCGTGAACCGAGATCTGGAGCCCCAGGACACAGAGTATGGCACTAACTGTAACATGCCATTCCTCCACAATGCATTAGGGATTGCAGGGAAGGTGCATGAGCTCCTTCATGTTATTAAGGTCAACAATCCACCTAGTGCAATGGAAAGGTGGTGGGAAGAGCAGCCATGGACCTGGACACTTGTAGGCGTACTCACGCACACAGCTACACTTTCCCACACCCTACTGTGACTGAGTCAGGGTAATTCCTTATGTCACATCCCCTTGAACACTGGAGGGGTGGGGCAGTACGTGAGAAGAGACTATAGGAGAGAGTATTTAAGATGGTGCCAGCTTTTCTTCAATGAACTGTGCTCACCCAGTTAGTTCTGCAAGAGTCAATTCATCATTTTGGACAGTTGCTTTTATGGATGTTAATTCCCCCTGGAACATGATGGCTTCGTAGAGGTAGTTACCTACTTCCTTCAGGACTTTCTAAGCCTCAGCTGGATGCATGTTCAGGGCTTTGAAGACATATGCTTTCTGACTGAAATGCTTCAGGCTTGGTCTCTGAAGTTAAATTGTTTTGGAAAGTTTGAAGAAATTCTTCTGGTCAAGTTTTTGGGCCAGGGGAGAATGAAAGTCTGCTTGAGAGTCTGGTAATAGTACTGTGTCCCATGGGCACTGTGCAGGTACCAGATTCCCCCTAACAGGGTAAGGATTTAGAGCAGGAGGACCAAGGTGCCCCTTCTGCTTCTCTTCCTGCTTCTCTGCATCCTCACTGTCCTGCCACTACCCTGGAGCAGTGATCAAGAGGAAGCTTGTCCTGATGACGAGCTGGGGGCAGGGTGGCATTCTGTCAGGAGGGAGCTGTGAGGCAGCTGCTGGGCTGTCCTGCCACCAGCTCAGTGGCTAATGGCTTGCTTTGCCTTTCCAGTGATCTTCCCCAGTGTCCTGTGTTCCTGTGTGGTTTCCATCATGGGCAGGGTGGGCAGAAGAGAAGCATGCAAATTACTACAGACTTTGCTCTTGCTTGTCCTGCCAGAGCTTGGATCTCTCTGTGGTACCAAGGCTACAGGGATTCACAAGTGATACACGAAGGCAGGCAGTGTGGGGCTGGTGTTAACCACACTGATGCAAAGGCAGAAGTCTCCTCTTCCATCTCTTTACAAGCCCCTGACCATCTCCTTTTCTGACTGCAAGCAGCACAACAGAGAACACAAGGTTGAAAGTGTATGAGAACTAAAGCCTCCATCCAGCTAGAAAGAACAGAACAATCTGAACACATTGATAATGCATGGAATATGGCCACATGGCACTTTGTACCTTGTGCCAGCAGGAATATCCCAACATGTCCTTTAGAGGATGAACTGTTGTGCAAGTCTTCATGTGCTAAAGCTAGAGTGAAGCAACGCAAAGATCAACCTAGAAGGCACTCACAAAAAGAGCAGCAAGCCCAGAGCAAATTGGTGTTGTGGATCAGGGAGTGCATCTGGGCATGGTCACATCAGTGGTAGCACAATGGTTGTGTGCCAGGGTATGAGTACAGGGGGGGTTCAAGCAGGAGCACTGGTGGGGCGAGACTGTAAGTGTCAAAGCCATCTGGAAGCTGAACCTGAACATCAGCATTTTCAGCCTGTCAGTGGTGTTGGTTTCCCACAGGACCAATTTCATCTGATTAACTTTTTCAGCAGAACTATGATCCTCAAGGCAACAGCACCCACGTGCCCTCTTACACACAGTGAAAATGGGTCTGTGTGTAAAACACGACCTCCTGCAAACAGCTTTAGCTGGAGAGCAGGTGGGTCTCCAGCCAGCAGGAGGGGCAGGACAGAGTGCTGGAGAGGGGCAGAATCCAGGATGCCCAAGTCCCAGTCTCAGACTGGATTGTGTGAAAATGCCTGAGTCTTTTCAAAGATAGATGCCTACATGCTCGTCTCATAGCCCCAGAACATCAGGCATAAACCACCACCACCAAAACCCTGTTAAAAATACATAGTTTTGTGAAAATCTGTATTGGATAACATCACAGCTCTGCAAAGCAACCCAGTGCACCAAGCTCAGAGCCACGGTGGGCTAGTGATGCCCAGCTTTCTGCAGGGCTCAAGGACTGACAGCATTCTCTGATGAGGGATAAGAGGTAAACAGGTTTCAAAGATTTTCTCACAGAGGGAGCATTTATAATAACATTCCCTCCCGAGGAGTCACTGCTAAGTTCCAAGCTCATGCTGTAGTTTAATTCCAGCACAGGTTGCGTGCACTGAGCTGGGTTACTGTCCTATACTCAGCCACTGAATTTCTTTTCTGAACCTGTACAAGCTGCAGAGTTTGAGGTCAAAACCCTCTTCAATTTGGTTTAAAGTGGACAGCAGAACCCAAGTTCGGCTGGGATGGTAAAGGGACAAAAGGAGAACTGGATTTCTTATGCCTTGGTTTCCTCAGTAAACCAGACTAAAACCAACTTTGAATGAAAAATTCCAGCAAGCTCCAGTCACTACTTGGCACACCATCAAAAGCTGCTGCCTTGTAGAGAAACAGGGGTTCGTGGCTTCATGAAGCTTAAAGAATGGGCTGTAGCCTTTACTGTTATATAGGCTCTATTGTCTCAGGTGGCTGTTTGTCACAGTCACCAACAAGAAGATAAAAACACAATAGCTGGCAGCAGGGTTTTCTGGGAATATTTCTGAGTCCATATTAGTGTGCTGGGGTGGAAGTGGGAGGGGATGAAGGGGGCAATTTTATGGATTTTAGTCTTTCTGGATACTTCGTAAATCACCTGCAAATTGTTAGCAAGCCAGTGAAGGACTGGCAATTCTGACATACTCAGGAAAGTTAGGAATGAAACCCATAACTAATCCCAGTTTATGGGGAGGATGTGGTGCTGGTTTGTCATAGACTGAGCCTGTGCCTTTCAGTATGAGATTCTGCAGCAACCCCAAATTCCAGCAGCAAAGCCTTGCATCTGTCTCACACATGATGCATTTTCCTTCTCCGTCTGGTGAAGTAAAGGAGAATCTCAGCGATGAGACATTTACTTGCAGGTCCAAGCTTTCGTAGGAAAGAACCCCCTGCACATCATTAGTTTGTGGCAAACCTGAGTGAGCTAACCCTGATGGTATCCGGGTCCTTTTCCAGCAACCACCCGAGACGTGGATGGGATCATTTTGCCATTCACCAAAGTCTCTTGTACATCGTCTTCTTGCAAATGTAAGCAGACTCAGCATGTCTGAATGGGTAGTCTGGTGTTATCCCAAGACCAGGCTCCCTGACTAAATACTGGTTCTGCTGGGAGGGGCTCTGGTGCAGAGGTGGCTGTTCTGGAGAGCATGTTTCAACCTCTTGCCAGGACCTTCTAACAGCACCAGTCAGGCAGCTAGGGGACTGTCATGGGGATGGAAGATCGCTGGCTCGCTGCAAATCAATTGTATGCAGAGGTAGCCACCATTTCTAGGCAGTAGGCATGCTTGGAGAGATCCTTCCAGTATCACTGCAGCTCCTATTAGAATAAATATTTTTCTAAAGGCACTTCCTTCAGAGGAGCCTTCTCCTCTGCAGTTGCCCTCAGCACTTGTGAAACCTCCCCTCCTCACAGGACTTCCTCTTCACTCATTTCCTTTATTTGGGGGAACAGCTGGACAACTCCAGCTGTTTCCTTCCATGAGCAGTTTCGGAAATGAGGTGATAACCTCAGCCCTTCTTGAGCCTTGAGGTTAGCTGGGGGAGGGCTGTCGATTAAATTAACAGCCTGCAAAATAGTTGAGGTTTAAGGACAGAGCCGTTGAGAACTGGTGGAATTTTCCATCTCGCCTGAGCTGTATCTCTTTCACCCTGCGCTGCTTGTCAAGCCTCAAGGGCGCACAGCTTGCCTTCTCTTTTTCCAATTATTTTAATCCTTTGGTAGTGTGAAAATGGGAAGCCTTCTAATTAAATCTGGAGCCTTGCACATGAATTATCCCTTAAGGGCCAGCAGGATGCACTGTCAGAGGAGCAGCACATTGGAAGGGGGCTTACTGAGAGATGGTTTTACTCAAGCGCAAGCCCTTTGGACTTCCCTCTGAGCACTGGTGCTGAGGAAAGGATTTGCAGGTTAAAAGAGGTTTCTTTCTTCCAAACAGGAAATACAATTCACAGCCATGGAAATGGCCAATGTCCATCTGATCTGCACTTGGAGAAGACAAAGAGCAGTCAACTGCCCATATTAAAGCACTGGGCCTTCTGAGTTGGCTCTTCCTTTGTGTGGTGTTTAGCAATGTTCAAAGAAAAACATTGTAAGGATGAAATAAGTGGTTTTGGAAGACACCTTGTATACATTTATATATGTTGTAGACAACATGTATACACGATGTTACAAAAAATAGAGGGAGAAGGTAATTTGCTCTGTGTTTTCTAGTTTCTGACTGCTGTCCCAACTGTATTTCTTCTAAACATGTAAGGGATGGCATCATGCATAAAGTGATAGCCTGCAGCTCTTCAAGATCCACCATCACCTCTGGAGCTACATGAGGCCTAGAAGTTCTTTTGTGTGATCTAATGAGTACTCTTCCCACTCTTAAGGCCATGATGGCTACAGTTGCTGTCAGTTGTCAGATGCTGTAGCATCTTATTATCCTTGATGCCTTGAGCAGTAGCCACCCCATCTGTCCTGGCTGCTCTGCTTCTGGAAGCCACCCTCCAGATGATGAGCAATGTCAAAAATCTACCTGGAGCAATTTCAACCAAACTGGAAATCATCTGTTCTTTTTTTTTCATGACTGTGGAGATGTGTGAGGGAGGTCTACTCTGGTTCCCTACTTGTAAAAAAAAACAAAACTAAAAAGGTATAACAGGTGGCAGCATCAACTCTCCTTCTTGAGGGCAGTGAACGACTGGACAGTGGTTTCCTTGTTGTCCATCCATCATTGGATTATTACTTCTAAGTGGTCAGTGAAAGGTAACTGAGAAAACAAGCTGCCTGACTGACATTTGCTATATAATTAGATAGTGGGATGCAGTCTATCCAAATACCCTTTTCTTTGACTTTCTAGAATGTTCCTCAATTAACATGAAGTGCAGAACAGGTCTTTTTCCTGTCATCCCTCTTACCCCATTTTTTGAGTATCTGGGATGTTTGTGCTCAGAGAGCAGAAGAGAGCAGGGTTTAAGAGTGGTGCCCATCACGATCACAGGGAACTGCAGCACAGCTCTGCTGAGCGTCCCCAAAAAGGCTCTGAGAGAGTTTATTGAGAGTACGAATTGTTAATGGATTAGGAGCCTGATCGAGCTCAAACAACTGGAAGTTCCCAAGGTGCTGGCTGCCACAGACATGGCAGAAGAAAGACACAGGCTGGGGTTTGCTGAATCACTGAGAAAAATCCTGCACTAATTGATGGTAATGCTTCTTTCAGGTCTGTATGATGATTACATGAGTTCAGTCTGATTCGTATTTTGTCACTAATAGGAGAATTTAATGATGAGGGCGATCAGCAGGAGGCAGGACAGCAGAGGAGACTGGGAATTTTTGATCTGCAACTCACTGTTTCAAACCCACTTCAGTTCAGCAGTGACTGGGAGTTATTAGTGTCTGATATTTCTTGGTAGGCCCTGCATGAAATAAATCAGCAAATCTTTCATTTGGTTGCCCCTCAGAAAAACATCACCCCTAACTGACATTAATTAGATGCCTCATTGGCAGCCTTTCAGGGAGAGCTAAAACTGATAGAGACCATGCTGCTCATTTTTCCCCTGAGTTAGCACCATGTTCAGAGAAGGCATCCTTGCAGGTCAGGCTGGGTGTATAATGGTGACCTGAGGAGAAGACTGGAAAAACTTATCTGGATGTAGGTTTAAATGAGATTTTGATCCCTTGTGCTCCAGGGAGACTAACAAGGCTTTTCATACACCAAAGGTTTTGTTTAGCTAGAAGGCTGGCAAGATATCCCACCACAGCCACCTGCTACTGTTGCCAGCTCCCTGGGAGTCTGAACAGCCATTCCAAGAGATGGTGAGCATCTGTTGGATCTCCAGGAGCCCAGCCAGCTCAGAGTCTTAGCCAGACCAAGGGGCCACTGAATATTTGTTCCATGGACAACAGTCAGGCAGTTTCCAAAGGATTTCCTATCAGGGACCATGAGCACAACCTTGAGAGGCTGGTAAGAATGTCTTTTTTGTTCCTGAAGTGATTATTGGATGAATCATGGGGGAGTTCTTCACCTCATAGCCAGAAAAGGTTTGAATTAGCTACCAGCAAGTGAAGACCACTTTATTTCCCTTACAGACACATTCCTCCTTCCACTCCAGCATGACAGTTTGCTTATTCCTTTGGCAGCTTTGTGGTGCAGTTGAAGGACCCCTCAGAAAGCCTCCCACTTGCACACCTTTTCCCTAGGGTGTGAGTCCCTGGGGGAGGCCTCCTGCAGACTGTTTGCTTGGACACCCGTATGCTGTAACATATGTCTAATTGACATTGCATTAACGGCATGATTCCATTACAGCCCAGCAAGATGCTTGATGCAGGAACACTCCCAGCAGGCCCTGAATCAGCTGCAATAGATAATTTATAAAATGCCGTGGATCTGCTCAAAGCTCCAGTGTTAAGTACAGGAGACACTGAGCTATTCATTATTAACAAGACATTATGCTTTTTGATCAGCAAAAAGTGTGGGTCTGGGTGAGCTAAGTTCTATCGAAGGTGGGACCAAGCTAATTGAAAAGAGCAAACAACTGCTTTGAGGTAGACCTCTTGTAAAGCAGCAGTTCAAGCTTCTCTGAGCCCAGCCTTCTGTTACCACAGAACAGGTTTTCTCTTCTCACTTCCACGTTTCTGCATATTTTACCTAGTCTGCATCTTCGACAAGCTTCTGCTGTCTCAGGCTTAGGCCACCACTGCTCTGATGTGAAGAACAGTGTGGAGGCAGGAATGGTTTCCTGCTGCGATGGTAGGGTCTTTAGGAATGGACATCCAGACTAAACTATAGTCCCACACCATAGATATGCCCAGGTGGGAAGAGGGGGGAAAGAAGATCAGAAAGAGAGGACACTGTTTCTGAATCTTCAGCTCCCTGTTACTCCCTCCGTGGAGCCTGCAGCCAGACCTGCTCTCCTGGGCAGATCCACACTCTGAAGCCCAGCCCCAGCTTCTGCCTTAGGGAGCAGTTCAAACACAGACATGGGCAATGCTTACTGAAGAATCTGTGTCAGCAGAGAGCATGGAAGGAAGGCCTGGACAAGTACATACTAGATGCACATTTGGCCTCTATGAGTTTCCCCTCTCCCTAGAGCTCTGCAGCTGTGCCTGTTCCACAACATTTTCTGTTATTATTGGTGCTGGTGTCCTGTCCTCCTCCGGCAGAGTACCAACAGGGTGACTTGTCCTTCTGCTCCCAGCTCTCCCTCGTGTGGGTTTATTTGTCAGTACAGGGGTCAGGAGGCACAAACTGGAACACGGAAGTCCCCATTAAACAAGAGGAAAACCTTCTTTCCTCCGAGGGTGGCAGAGCCTGGCCCAGGCTGCCCAGAGAGGTTGTGGAGTCTCCTTCTCTGGAGAGATTCCAAACCTGCCTGGACAATGTGATCCTGGCCCCCCTGCTCTGGGTGACCCTGGTGGATCACGGAGGGTTGGATGAGGTGATCTCCAGAGGTGCCTTCCAACCCTACTATGCTGGGATTCTGAGTTAATAAAGGTATATTGACAACTAGAGCTGCTTCATTTTGGAAATTAAAACAAAAATCAGTGAAAGTTTAAGACTTTCCAGAAAAGCTTTGTATGATTTTGTAAGGATGTACCAGGTTATTTATCCTCTTCTCAGTGGACTGTAGGAAATATGACATATTTTATCTTCTAAAGAGAGAGAACACTCTACAAAATTCTCACCTCCTTGGCCTCTTCATAATTAACTCTTCTAGCAAGTCATTAACAACCACAGAATTTAAAGTCAGAGATGGAGAATCAGTATTACCTTCTGTCCTGGTTTGGCCAGCATTCCACCCTGGCCAAGCCAGTGTATGCAAGCTATTAGTAGCTTTCAATCAGCCAGGAACCTGAACTGGGTGGTGCACAATCCAGGACAGCTGCTCTGAGCTGCTACAGGTGCATCCCATCCCACAGATTCCACACTCAGTATAGAGGGAGGAGGGTTCTCCTCTTTATCCTCGTTGCTGGAGTGTCTCCCTTGCCTTCCTGCTCCTGACTCTGCTTTCCTGGTTGCTGTGATCCCTGCACCGTGTGCTTGCTGAGGTGATTTTAACTTTATATACTTTTTATTGGTATTAATGTTAGTTTTGCTGCTTTGTTAAATCCATTTTCGTTTCAACCCAGAGGTATCTTCTCCTTTTTCCTGATCCCCCTTCCCTCCCAGGGAGGGGTTACTGGGTGATAGAACAACTGCTGTTGTTTAGCCCCAGATGCTGTTTTATTCCTCATTCTTTCCCCTCTGCTTCGCATATGTAATCAAAGCTACCACTGATGTTTTTATTAATAATTTAATTTTAACTGTGCATTTAAGAGGAAAGAAGGGCAGGTTCTTTTGGCACTAAATCTTCCAAGTCTGTGCAGAACTCTGGGTCTCTTGGCAGGAAGATGTGCGTTTTTAAGGGGTCACACACTGAAATTGTCAGAAGGCTTGCCCTAGGAAGAACAAACTTAGGAAAAGGTGGTGGGTTTTTTTGGTTTGGTTGGTTTGGTTTTGTTGTTTGTTTTTTGGTTGTTTTTTTCTGTTTGGTGGTTGTTGTTTTTTAATAGAAGGAAAGTGCAGGCATCAGAGCTTGAGAACTGACATCAGATACCTACCAGGAAGTGTGGCCTTTTCAGTTACTTACTGGGTTGCATTTTTCGTTTGCAGAGCTTGATGGTTGATCTTTAGGGCCTCCTTCCTGTCCTCCCACTGTCTCTTCTTTGTCTGTCCTTTATGCAGTTTGAGTGCTTGTGGGAGCAGCTGGATTAGCAGAGATATGCAGGGAGAAATGGAGAGGTGCATTCGTGGGGTCTAGCAGCTGATGCGGACTCTGCCAAAAGCCAGGGAAGAGAAGGAAGACTCAAAGCAGAGACATAAGCCCTGCAGCTGGGCACAGCTCCTATCAGGTCTATGTGGACATACCACTGCCTGTGCAGAAACCTACCTGATGGCCTCCTGACTCCCCAGAGACCAGTAAGGAGCGTGGCTCTGTTTTATCGGCTGTACAATGTTGTGTGCTGCTTGGCTTGACAGTTTGCTGGTTATCACTTTGGAATTTATTTTCTTTCTCAAGTAATTGTTGTCTTTTGACCTCCAGCTTTGAGCTTTCACGTTATCAACACCAGTGGACTGAGCAATCAAAAATCTCTAATAAGGTCAATGTGGCCCTCCCTTACCACCTGTCCTTGAAAAAAATGGCTTCTGTGAACACAAACACCTTCAGAGGTGCTTTGTCTCCTCCTGCTCAAGTGCTCTTGCTTTCTCCAGGCATGAGCATGAACCAACAGGGGAATGGAGTGTGCTGGGAAAAGTCCAACAGCAAAAGTTGGTCTTCCATGGACCAAAAGCTGTACATTCTGGTGGTTCCATTTGAGAAACATAATCCCAGTGCCTCTCTCCGAGGCTTTTAGGTGAAGTGGACTTGTCCAGATGGCTCCAAGTCACTGTCCCTTTTCTTTCAGGTTTGCTGCCCCACAGCTGGAGTACCAGCAGCGCTGGGTGCCCTGGTTCAAACAGAGCTCCTTGGCCTCCAGACTTCCTGCCAGGGAAGTCTTTAGTATCCCAGCCAGGTTTGCCAGGCCCTCCATTCTGCTCGCTGCTCAGGTGCACAGGAGAACCTGTGAGGAAAGGGGTAGGTTTCTGCCAGAAAATTCAATTAAGCAAGTACATTCCCATGAAATAGTTTGATTCTGTTAAACTGCATTTTCCAAATGGAAACCCGTTCTCTCAGAGAGCTCATGTCCAGCTCTGCTCATTAGTGCATCCATCCGTGAACAATGGTAGCTTGTGCTGGAGACCAGTAATTGAAATGCCTTAAATCCCTTCCATTGAGAGCAGAGCAGAGAGTAACGGTTTGGTGTCTGGCTCCATTGTAGCACTTTAATTTTTTTTCTGCAGCTATTGAATCTTACAAGACCCCTGTTAGATTGGGATTACTGTTCCCATTAACAGCCAGATACAGAGCTGAGATAGAGCGGGCAGTAACTTGGCCCTACAGGGAGTCAATGACTAAGCAAAAAGACTGAGGTTTTGGCTCCAGCTATGCCAGGTTATAGAAACTCTTGCAAAAGGCCAAAGGATCAATGTTGTCCAGGGTTTGTGTTACAGGGTACAGACCACATTCAATTGTAACACTTCTATAACAAATTTGTGCTCAATTTTAACATCAAATTAGCAACATCAAAAAACCACAGGGTAGCGGGTAGCCCTACAAAACTGTGGTGATGCTACCACCTGAGCTATGTGACATTGTTATATGACATCACTTCTTGAGGGTGGCAGAGCCTGGCCCAGGCTGCCCATTGTGGTTGTGAAGTCTCTATCTCTCGAGTCATTCCAAACCCACTTGGACAATGCTATCCTGAGCACCCTGCTCTTGGTGACCCTGCTGGAGCAGGGGCATTGGATGAGGTGATTTCCAGAGGTCCCTTCCAACCCCACCATGCTGGGATTCTGAGGTCATTTTGCAGTCCAGGTAGCAAAAACTGCCACAAGTAGCCTGCAAGGTTCTCTGCACCACGTGTGTTGGGTAGAAGTTCCTGCACGTCTGTGCTGATCAGACGGGAATGCACACGAACCATTTAACCACTGCCTTCCACTGCATCCTGCTTTCCTATGGCAAATGATAAAAAAGCTTATGGAATTGTTGGTTCTGATACCATCTGAAACAATTTCAGTGACATTTTTCAGCAGTATCAGAGATTAAGCTACTACAGATTTCTTTTTGGGAGGAAGTGGGACAGTTAGGGAAAGATATGTGTCCTTTTGAGGAGAATGGCAATAGAAGTTCACCTGTTATTAGACATCAGAACATCCACACAAAGGGAGAGAGGCAGAGAAATAAAAAGCCTTAATTAAAACTCTGATCATGGGACAAGCTTCAACTGTATTTTGAACCTAAGACATGAAAGGCGAGGCAGGTGAGACACTGGCACAGGTTTCCCAGAGAAGTTGTGGATGCTCCATCACCGGATGTGTTTAAGACCAGGCTGGATGGGGCTTTGGGCAACCTGGTCTAGTGGGAGGTGTTCCTGCCTATGTCAGGGGAGTTGGAACGAGATGATCTTTAAGGTCCCTTCCAACCGAAACCATTCTATGAAAGCAAATTAACCCCAAGTCACCACAGGTAGCCAAACTTCTTAATTTCTGGTGCTTGTGAGGAAGCCTTCAGCATGGTGAAGGTGTTGGTATGAAATATATGTATCTTCTGAAAATCCCAGGAGCTTACATTAATAGCAGGGATCTCCAGAAGAGGAGCCCCTTTTCCTTGAAGGTTCTCTTTGACAGTGGGTTTCAGAAACAGCCTTGCCTCATCCCCTCTACCGAGGGCTGAAATTTTGTCATGCTTTATCCATCAGCATCACATTTCTGTACTGACTCTCCTTCCTGGCTCTCTGCTGCCTGTGTCACTGTTTGCTGCCTTCACCCCCACCAGTGGAACTGGATTGCACACTCCCTTGTGATGGGTCCAGAGCAGGAATTTGAATAGGAAACAGGAAAGAGCGAGCACGTAGCCCCTGCTGACGTCCCACTCAGCACTTCTGTCACTGGCTGATTTAAGTGCTTCTTGCTGGTAACCACTGCCTTCCCGACTCTGACTTGGAGAAAATTCTTAACCTATTGTCCCATTTCATCCTGGCTGATGGAGCCTTGTGGCCAAAGTGGATGGAAGACATGGGAGGAGGGGTTTATGAAAAGGCCCTCAACCTAAAACTGGTTTTATTCCTTCACTCAGATTTTGTGCCACACCAGTTAACAGTGGCATATGAATTTGTTGCTGGTGCAGAGAACAGAGAGACTTTAGTGTTAAAAGTGCCAAGATCCAACAATGTTGTAGATAAAACTTAATAAGCTTAGAGGTAAAAGGCAAGTTCTCAGCTGGGATTGGAAACCAAAGCCAGGAGTGGGACAGTGTTGTTGTCTACAGCCTTGTGATTTTTGTTTTGATGCAAGCTGCTGCTGTTGTATTTGCCATCACCTTAGTCACTGGAGTAAGCAACTGCTGGAAACTGAGTTATACAGCAGCCCTCTGAGCACGAGATTGCTAAGAGTGTGCAGACAGGTAGCAAAGGATTCGCTTCGTGTTTCCCCCTATTTGGAGGGGAGGACAATACAGACAGAGACCCCTGAGTTCAGGAAGAAAGTCAGGCCTGTCCTGTGTGGGGTATTGGTCTCGGAGGACAAAAATGAAAATGGGTTTCGGGCAGCATGAGTTTGATAATTCCTAATTAACATCTACTGGCTGGTTACCAACCTGCTGCTAGAAATCAAGGCGTTTAGCTTGGTACAATTGCATTTTAATTGAGCCTTGTTGCATCTTTAAGTGTTGTATAAGCCTTGAGTGAGGTTATATTTCCTAAGCAGGATGCATCGTCTCAATGCTTTTTTAGCCACAAAGCAAAATTCCTGTTTAGGGAACAAGGCTCAGCAACGTGTTCCTGGAGCTTTGTTATCCCACCTACAGAGCAGGGATCACCTTCCTTCCTACTCACCAGTGTTCTTGTACCAGAAGTGGGACAGAAATGCTTTGTTGGTTTGTTTTTTCCTGATTACCTTCTAGGGAACGTGCTTTATAAACTGTAATAGACTAAGGCTTCTACATGCAGAGCATGTCCCTGTGAAGAGCATCTCTTCCATATGGCAGCATATGTTCCTGTGCATTTCCTGACAGAACAGCCCTCTCCCTGTGGCACTTGGGCAGGGTACAATTAGCTGTGTAGGGGAGCAGAGTGGGGATAGCGTTTTGCTGGCAGAGTGCCACCAGCGTGACTCTTCCTGCTACTGGTTACCGTAAGTGATGCTGTCTGTAGACAGCAGTCACTGGAAATCTGTGGGCTCCTCCCACACACCCTGAGCTCTTCAGTGATTGTATCATCAGTGGTGCCTGGAGAGCAGCCCTTTGAGTTCTGAGTGCTGAACACAAGAGAGGTCCTGGCCTGTTTGTTCAGCTATGCGCCTTCTCGGCTGCAGGACTGAGCCCAGCTGTAGGTTGGCATTGCATCTGGATAGACAGATTGCTCCCTGTTCCCTTATAGCTTCTGTTGTCAGTGCAGAACGTGGGAGGGTGTGGGGTGTCTGTGGAGGGGGAGAGGAGGGGAGAAAAATCGAGAGATGTTTCTCCTTAAAGCTCAGTCCTTTGCATCATCTCCCTCCTGTCTTCCCTGTAGCCAAATCCTCCTTCCATCCATGCAGACATAATCCAGTGATTACAGTGGGCCATGCAAGTACTACCCAGGGTGATACATGAAAATAACTCTGTCTTGGGGAACAGCAGGGCTTCAGAGGAGAAAGCAGAAAATGGGGGGGCACCACTGATGAGTAGAACAGAGCAAATGACATCTTTCTGTAGGCAACTAGAGATTGGTTTAGGGGGTTATAACTTCAGTTACCTTGCATGTTCTCTTATCCTCACAAGCATTCTGTAATCTTTTGGGTACTTCTAATCTGTTGAATTCTGTGACCATTGTAGAAGTGAGTTCCAACAGTTAAGGTACTGGCCAAAATATTTCCTGATCATAAATGTACTGCTCTGGACTTGCTCTTCTCCACTTGTAAAATCTCCTCCTGCACTTACTCAATACTCTGTTTTCAAAGGCATGTCTCTAACATCTATGGGGAAGGAGAGTGAGAGATAGTTCTGAGCTCACAAGTCCATGCCACGTAGCACAGCTTCCCTGTATCTTTGCTCACCAATAGTGCTGAGCCCCAGTAGGGTCTGACGATTTACCACGCAGGCAGAGCAGGCACCCTGCTCAACAGCCATTCTTGTGCATTACCTTCTCGTTGAATAATGCAAATGGATTTATGGAAGGAGACAGATATTTAAAGAGAGGAAGGAAGGCTCAGTATTTCTCTTGACACAATGTGACTTTTTCAACTCAGAGGAACTGGCTAAGGTTGGAGGAAAGAAGGCTGAGTCCTTGAGGCATGGCAAAGAGAAACAGCTGAGAAGATTTTAGAGCACTGAGTCCTCGAATGTGTTTAGCTGAGTTACTACTGGTCAAGACAACAGCAGCTTCTGCTTTTACATGTGTCCTAGAGAGGTGTGAGTTTTATGCTCAGTAGGTGGGTTTATTCCAGTTTAAACCAACCTGTGTATCACACCAGAGCTTGAAAGATATTCTAGTTTGTGTATGAAAAGAGGGAGTGATGGGGAGCAAGTACATACTTCTCTGTATTTATCTGGTTGGAGTCTGCAGTCTAATCCTTGGGACAGTGTTTCTTTTGACACCCTGTTAGGTTTGAATATGAAGAAGCTATTGGGTCAAAGCAACAGGTGCCATTTTCCAAGTCTGTTCTCTGTTGCTTAACACCTTCTGACAGAGAGCAAAGCTTATCAAATATTTTCTTCATAAATGGAGAGAAATTTTGTCCTGCCCGTTTGTTTCTGCAGTGTTAATAATGGTTTCTTCTTTGCTGTGTGTGCAGTTCTGGTTTGGCTGTGTCTGTGGTCTATGTGGTAGGCACGTTTGCTTGGTCATGTGTGATAATCCTGGGGCTTGTGTAATTTTTTTCACTTTATTCCCTTGTTGTAATTCTAGAAACTGAGCAAATTAACTTTGGTGAAAGTATGGCTAAAATCTTGTTAATAACAGAATGAAAAAAATAATGTTGGAAAGTATGAAATTCCTCATTTTCTCAGAGGCTGTCAGTTCCTCAAAAAAAACCCCAAACAAAACAAACCAACAAAACCAACTAAAAAAAAACCATACAAACAAACAAAAAAACCCACAAAACCAAAACAAAACACCACCCAACCTGGGGCACATAAAATTCTACCTTTTCCCAGGAAAATCCCTAAAGAGATTCCTGGGATTTGTGAAACCAGAACAGGGGGAAAAAAACCACAAAGTTTTGGGGTTATCTGCTAGGAAACGGATTGGGAGGCTCAGGAAAAGCAAGGTCAAGTTCTCACTGTGTCCTGCGGCTGTGAGGCAGGAATGTTGGCTTGCCTGAAGCCATTGGAATAGCAGCGCATGGCCCAGCTCCCACCCTGCTGACAAACAGCCCCGCACACCCAGTGGCGCTTCTGACACATTCTCTGCCCCACACTGGAGTGTGGGGGCTGTTGGGCTTCATCTGAGGTGTGTTTCTTGGTCATAATTGGGAAGACAGAGGTACAAAGATTTCCGGCTTTTCTGACCTGCAATCGTGACAGGAAATACAGCAGAGGGAAAGATAAAACCCAGGAGGGAGCAAATGAGGTTTTCTCAAGCCGGAGCTTCACTGCCTTGAATTGGATGCAGATAGAAGAATGGGAGGAAGCAGCCTTTGAGGGCTGCTCAAGAGGCAGGCTTCTATTAATAACCTTATTTTTGTGATCCCAAGGCACTGATGGAGCAATTTCTTCAGGCTGTGAGTTGCTTTTCTTGTTGTTTGGGATTTACCCACCTCACTTTTTTTTTTTTTATCCTCTAAACAGAGAATTTTTAGAGATTGCTTTTTTTGGAGGAGACTGCCTTTCTCCCCTCCCCCTTTGGTGTCTTCTAAAGAGTCATGAAAATCCTCAACTTGCCTCATACTTAGGACATAAAAGAGCCTCCCTTAGCCACAGTTGAGGAGATTTCCCTCCTTTCCGCTGCAAACCAAAGAACATTGGCTTGTGATTGCAAAAGCCTTTCTGTGCCAGTTCTCTCACCTGCTCTATTCTCAAGCAGTGTTTCCTTTAGGCTCTCCCAGATTGTTCCCACCATAGCAAATGTGCAGAAAGGAATCGTGGTTCTTTTGTTCCATGTCCTCCTGGGCTGTCATTGTTTGGAGGAGCAGCAGCGGACAAAGGCTCGGGGGAGTTAAAAAAATATTAGATGGTAATCTTTAGCAGTGCAGTAGCGTTGGAAAGTGTGTTTTTAGACAGCAGTGTATATTGTTTATTGGACTGTATTGTGAAGTAATGAGTTAGGGCCCTTTTTAGCACTCACAAAACAAGGCATCTACAGTAAACTGCCCTGCTACATCTTTATTTCCCTTTTTATGCTCTTCCCCCCTTCCCAGAACAGTGCTGGCTTCAGATATTCTAGTGCTGATCACTCTATGCAAAAAAACTTTCAGTGATAGAACAAGGGATGTTCTAGGCACGTAACAGGGTGTCTCCAGATCACAGCTCCTAGCAGCGTGCTTCTATCTGCTGCTGTCAGACCAATGCTTCCACCCCAAAACAAAAGGAGCTTTTAACCCTTCCCAGGGAGAGCCTAGGGGGTGGTGGAGGTTTGGGTGCACAGCAGCTCTTCCCATTGAGCATCTGAGCTTGACTGTGGTGTTCAGGCTGTTGCTGAAGGACTTTGAACACAGCTGGAGCAGATGGAAAAGGCATTTCCTTTGGCACTGTTAGGACAGGAGAGTTTTTCTGCAGGTTTTGGGCTGTGGGTCTTGGGTTTGGTTGGTTGGTTTTTGTTTGATTTTGTTTGGTTTGGGGTTTTTTGTTTGGTTGGTTTGATTTTGTTTTTCAAATATTTGCTTTATATTTTATTGAGATACTTTCTAGATTAGATTAAATTGGCAGCTACATTAATTCAGGCATGTGGCTTCCAGCAGCAGTCCCATAGTCACAGGGGTTTCTCTCTGCATTAACATACCTCTGTTTAAACCTGGGCCATCTCAGCAACTTGGAGCAATGACATTTAAAAGGGAACAGAAAGGGTACAAAGCAAAGAACCGTAGTATGGGACAGAAGGGAAGGAAAGCAGACTGAGAAAAGCTTTTGAAATATTATCTTTTCCCTCAAGTCTACAAGGTTAAAAAAACCCAAACAAAACGACAGCAACAAAATACGCAAAATATCTGTCACTCTAAAGTTCTGCTGCAGCAGCTTCCCTCTGGTTTTGAAAAACTTGGCCATCCAAAGGGTGACACAGGTGTCTGAGATCAGAGGCAGGAGCATGCTCATGAGGAGAGATGTGCTGTAGTGAGCACATCTGTATGGTCTGGTGACTGGGCTTATTATTGGTGGCTTGGTGTAGTGTGAAAGGTGAAGTCCACGTGATGTGAACTGAAGCCAGACCTGCAAAGTTAAAATTGTCTGGTAAAGCAAAATTTTCTTTGCCAGCTGCCTCCAGCTGCAGCTGATGCAAAATATTTTCAAAGGAAGACAAATGCGTGTGAATACTGCCCTTGACTCGGTGTAGGGGGTGGGTGGCAGGTACCTCAGGAATTCTTCCATGTTGATATTTAAGATTGTTTTAGAGCGTGCCTGTAAAGCTCTGGGGTATCAGAAGTCTCAGTTATGTCCTCCCATGTGCCTCCTAGGAATCCTCCACATCATAAAGGAGTTGGCTGTCTGAAAGCTTTACAAAAGACATGTTCTGTGTTACCTGTGCTGTCCTCAGCCAGAGTAACTGCTCTGCTGGTATCCTCTGTGCCTGGGCCCACTGGGAACCTGTAGGAAAACCCTGCCTTTGCCCAGCTGTAATGAGTAAGTGCTGGAGGCACTTTCCTGTATGTATTGATGCCGTGCCTTTTGAAGCTGCAGTTCCCACAGAGTATAAAGGCTGTATCCCCCCCTTTGATGCCAAATGAGGGCCAGGGTCACTGTATTTGACCTCAGGAACTCAGGGTTTGAAATGGAGCAAAATAGAGTTGGTAACTGCTAGAGGTGGCCCATGAGGTCTGATCTTGTGTAACACAAGACTCCGACAAGAGCTTCCACAGTTGCCAGAGCAAAGAGAGTGTGACAGGCAGCATGGGCAGTCTCAGGTCTTCAGAACAGAATTGGGGCAAGTATTTGTAAAGAGACTCAAGAGATAAGTGTCTCCTCTGACCCCATCTGTAAATCCCTCCAGTGTAATGAAATTGCTGTTACTGGTCTAGTCACAGAATGTCTAAAGCCATCTGGCAAAATTAAAATGAGTAGGGTTTGCTCCCTTCTGAAAAAAAATAATATCCATTTACCAAACTCCAGAGTGTTTCATAACTATTTGACATGGGAGAGGCCTGTAAGGGGTCCCTTCTCCAGCTTCTGATGTAGTAACTAGCACTGCTGACTTCCATTTCTTGAATCAATCATTCTCATCTGGGTGGTGAGGCTTCCCTGGGCTGTGGCATCATGCCATCGCATTTTCCATAAGCCAGTGTGCAGACACAAAGAGTCTGGATTGCTGGCCAAGTGTTGAGCAAGGAGAAAATCCTTAACTGTTTGATTCCAATGGTTATCACAGTACTCGGCAAATAAAATGGTAACATGTTCCTGGATGAGCAGCATTGTTAGCAAAGTAATACAGAATGACCAGAGTTAAAAGTTCATTCTAAAATGGTAGAATCATGTTGATGATCTGAGTGCTCTATGCCTTGCAGCGGTTTGCCATTGAACGCTGAGGTACAAAGAACAGGTCCAATAATAACCTGTTGATTCATGCCACAGTATGTGTCTGAGGCAAACGAGCTGCCAGAGTCATCTTCGGCTTTAATGTGTGCACAAATCAAATTTAGATAGAGCTAAAGCACAGTAATCACCAGCCCAAATACTTTACATGTCCTGAAGTTACAAGCAGCTGAAGAAAGAGGGTCACAGTAGAGAGTATTAGACAACTTTTATGCAAGACAGTACTTCTGAGTGACCTCTGTCAGCTTTCTAACTTGAGTCTGAGAGTCTGAACTGCTGGACACCCCAACTTCCANCAGAATGACCAGAGTTAAAAGTTCATTCTAAAATGGTAGAATCATGTTGATGTTCTGAGTGCTCTATGCCTTGCAGAGGTTTGCCATTGAAAGCTGATGTACAAAGAACAGGTCCAATAATAACCTGTTGCTTGATGCCACAGTATGTGTCTGAGGCAAACGAGCTGCCAGAGTCATCTTCGGCTTTAATGTGTGCACAAATCAAATTTAGATAGAGCTAAAGCACAGTAATCACCAGCCCAAATACTTTACATGTACTTAAGTTACAAGCAGCTGAAGAAAGAGGGTCACAGTAGAGAGTATTAGACAACTTTTATGCAAGACAGTACTTCTGAGTGACCTCTGTCAGCTTTCTAACTTGAGTCTGAGAGTCTGAACTGCTGGACACCCCAACTTCCAGGGCAAGCCGCTACTGCCCGTGTCTGTGGAGATTCTCTGTGCACAGTGAGACTGCCCCACACCAAAGCAGTCTGTGCTTCCCCCTTT
>VWZY01003299.1:0-12510 GCA_013399075.1 Chloroceryle aenea
CTGTACATCTGTACTGAATCTGCACAGACAGGAGAGCTGTAACTTGTGGATAAAACTCCTCCTGGGGACAGCTTGCTTTCTACTGTGCAACAAACTGAAGGTCCGTGAGGGTGAACTCCAACCTGAAGCCTGTGACAGCTTCTGCAGAAGGTGGGATATAGTGAGGATTTGAAACAGTGAGGACTTCTAGGGAGTGAGGGTGTGCAGTACATCCCAATGACTGTGACATGGTAAGGAAGAGGAGGAATAGGGGCTGTAATCAGAAGTTTCAGCCAGTAGTGTCAGACCACATCAGGATTTGAAATCAGCATGGAAATAAGTTTCAGGAGCAGCAAGTGGTGCACAGAAGCAGGAAGAGGAGAGCGAGGGAGAACGAGGATGGGATGCACAGGGCTCTGCACTGCTGGCAACTAGTCATCTGTTGATGTGTTCTCCAGCTCATGACAGCTATCAACAAAAAGATAACAAGCATATTGCTGTTTCATTTCTTTGTGGTCACACCCTGCAAATCCATAGTCAGAACTCAAACCTCTTTCCTGGTCAGCTTGAAGAGACAGTCCAGGGACTGATTAGGAACATAAGTTTTGTAGGACTGGTCAGGCAAGAGGAGCTGTGCAGGTAATGATCAAGGAGAAGTGCACAGGATGGAGTAGGACACCAGCCCTGCTGCTGAAATTTCAACATGATGAGTCCAATACTGACTCTAGAGAAAGTAGAAATGTCAACACTGGAAATTCCATGAGGGTGGCTCATTGAGGTGCTCAGAAATAGCCGGCAAGTGATGTGAGCATGCCATGGACAGACACCGATAGGATCCAGGAAGAGCTACAGTCTGGGCTGCCTTTCTGGATCTGCAAAATCCAGTGAAGCTCCATTCTTAAGTCTGCTCAGTCGTATCCTGACTGGATTGTGTGAAGTCCAATATTAAGGTGACCTCTGTGACTTTCATATTCTCTGCACTCACAAAAGCGATAATAGTGAAATTCTGGAACATCCTGTGAAGGAAATAGCTCTGGCACCTGCCTTTTAGCATAGCAGATTGGTCAGTGCAACCCGTTTGGGTGAGGGGAAGGATGGAGGTTTGTCTGACCTACTGATGGGTACACTGTGCTCCCAGAAAGCCCCAACAGCTGTCACTGCGTTCCACAGCTTGGTGGGAGGGAGTAAATGCCCCAGATGCCACAAACATTGACCGAAAGGCTGTTGCCCAGCAGCCCCGTAGGGCACAGTCAGCCTTCACCCTGAAAAACAACAGGAACATCACTGTCTGAAGCCCAGCACCTCCAAGCTGATGGAACTCGCTTGGTGAGTGCACGCAATTTTCTACTGCACTGCAGAACCAGCACGAGTGTTTCCTAGCTCATTTAAAATTAATCTTAACGTTGCTGTTGATGGTCTCCCGAGGGGAATAAAAAAGTCTGTACGTAGAGATCCTCATGCCTAATTGCTTTGCAAATATAGTTTCCAAGGAGGTATACCAGTATGTATTAGTAAATCTCTAGTTCTTGCTGCTATAGTTAAGGGTCTGTCACAGTTTCCGTTATGAAACCAACACTGTAGGGATTTATATCTCTTTCTGAACCGTGACGGTTTGCTTCCAGCTATGATTTGTCATAGCAAGGTCCCAAGGTAAAGAACAAATTTGTTGACAAAAACTTATAAATATGCAATTTCTCTGCTTTTGATTTATTTGTTTGAAATGGAAAATACAATATTCATATACATGTGTGTACATATATCTTTATATTGTTGATGCATTTTTGCAATTCATGAAGTCAAATGATTTTCATACAGTCATTTTCAACTTTTGTTCCTTTTGCTCCAGAAAGAAAATCTAAGTTCTCCCACAAGCATGTCATACTGAAGGTACCGCTGATCTGTAGTTCTCTGGGCACCTAATCCCATAAATCTTGTTCTGAAATTTCTTTGTATGGGCTTTAGTCAAGAGCATGTGGAAGCTCAGGTGGATGTTCTCTTTGTCTCTTACAGAGATGATGTTTCCTTTCTGTCGCTCCTCTCTTAGCAAAATTCACTAGTTCCTCAGAACAATTGGCAGCAGTTTCAAGACCACTACACTTAAATGAAACTTTGCTGTCAAAAGCTAAACTGTTCTGTTGTTTGGTTTAGACTTCATGTTTTGTTTTGGTTTTGTTTGTTTGTTTGGTTGTTGTTGTTGTTGTTTTGGGTTGGTTTGGGTTTTTTGTTTGTTTGTTTGTTTTTCTCTGGGATGCTGTTACTTTTTGGTTTAGGTGACCCATTTATGCTTATTAGAAAGGACTGTCTTTGAAGCTCACTATCAGACTCTTTATCCACCGTGCATATGCAATCTGGAGCTCCCACGTCTTCCTTTCAAAAGATTATTTGTTTCCAATTAAAATGATGCTATTGATTAATTTTCTTCCTTCTCCAGCTAATTATTTTGAAGTTTCTTTCATAGATCACTATCTTCTTTGTGAAATTTCTAAGGAAAATAGAATTATGAAGATTGATTTGGGGTATTGTCAATTAAAATAGAATCCATGGAATTAATTCGTTTAGCAAAATAAATGGCACTTGAGGTGTTTAAGAGCAACATCAATGATAAATGTCCATAAGCAGTGGTTCTATCAACTATAGGTATTTTATCTATGAAGAATGATTGGCATAAACTCACAGGATTCCTGAAGCATTGAAAGTGCAGCTGATCTTGATATGTGATCAGTAAACTCTCAGGTTTCATTCCATGAAAGGCTGTGAATACAAATCTCTTGTATAGAACTAAAACAACATGTGCTTTGTACATATGACACCTGCTTTTAATTGCACAGATTCTTGACTCTGACAATCACAGAAGACACAAATTCTTCCTCTTGTAGTTCTGTAATCAAACACCCCCTTTAAATAGATACCAAGCCTTGAAAGAGTCTTGCAGGCACTGATAGGTTCCCTTTCACCAAACTGAAGGTGTTGTGGAGCACATCATGGACCTGGCATCCCAACTGGTAACACACAACCTTTTACTTTATTAGGAAAAGAAAAGCTGTGTTTTCATTAACATTTTTGAGGTGATGCTTTTGTTGCCTCTGTTGAAAATTTAGTGTTGTCACACATTTTGATAACAAGCTGATGAACTGATTGTGAAAGGAAAGGGTTTGCTTGGTTTACATATAATCAGCATTAAACTTTGCAGGGGATTGATACCCTGCTTTGACACCTGTGGCCCAACAGAGCTTGCAACCCCTGGTGCTCACCCATATGCTGTTTTAGTAGAGTTCCTGTGAAAGCAGAGGAAACCTCAGGATTTCTTGTTAACAGCTGTATTTGCTGTCCTGTTGCAGTTGCTGTTGTTGAACATTATGTTAGTTGGCAACAGAAAATCTGGATATAAGCATAATGGTTTGTTTTAAAAATAAGCAGATGGAAAAGTAATGTTGAAACAGCACAAAATGCTTCCCAAAACACACCATTTAAGCAAAGATATGTCAATTGCTTTCAATTTCTTTTGTTAACAAGGCTTTTGTCTGGAATTAAGTGCTCCCTTGAGCTCAGAGTTGGTTCTGGAAAAGCTAGCAGTTGAACAGGGCAGCATGTGATACTGCACTACACTTCCTGAGAAGAAAGCATTGCAAGGAAGTTACTACAGTAATAAGGTTCAAACTTTGTGGAGTTCCTTTCCTGACAGACTTGTTTTGTACATCCAAAATTATCACCCTAAATTCTGCAGAACATTTTTGTTTTTCTATTAGTAGCAAGTGTGTCTATAACTTGATGGTGTGGTTGATAAGGATAAGTTCGTACACCTTAGGTCACAGTTATTATAGGAGACATACATGTATTTTACAGTCACACATCACTACAAATGATAGTCTTTACTTTTACTAGCTTCTTTTCCTCTTTAAACGGGCTGTTTGATTAGGACTCATTCAACCTTCCTAGTGACAGAAAGGACATCTCGCTCTTAACCACTAAACACTGTTGATACAATTTTGCTTAGAACCCAAGTGAATAAGATTAGTGTGAGGTGTTTTCTCTAATGAAAACAAACCTCTCTGATTTATTCTTTTTGTTCTTGCTCTTTCATTTCATTCCATTATTTTTTTTCTTCTTGGATGTTCTTATTTTGCCAATTAATAAAAGACAAATAATATTCAGAGCGGTTTTCTTTCCCAGTTCCTCCTTTTTGTTTTCTATTCAAGAAAGAAAACATAAAAGAACATTAATTTCCCAAATAAATCCTCCTTACTTATTCTTTTGCAGTTAATAGCAAAAAAATCAAAATGAAGAAAGTGCAAAATACATTATATATATAATTAGAAAAAAATTATAGGTGAATATTTGCATGAACATGTATATATATGCAAAATATAATTTTATTTATGAAAGTGAAAGACGCACAGTGCATATGCCCACAGTGATCCCAAATATCACATTAGGGTTTTTTTTTTATTTTGTCTATTAATTTTATATTACCCATGTCTTTATGTGTCTATACATATATGGGGCAGATCTGTACAGTACTCATTAAAACACAGGTATCTAGAGAGATACAAACACACATATATCTTTGGTTCTATGGTATCTTAATTTTTTTCATAAATGATACTTTTCATTACTACTTATGGAACAAAGCTCTTGTTTCAATTTTCTTATAATTTTAAATGTCTCTTCTGCTTCCAGTTTCTGTCTCATGTGGTAAAAAATTAGTCTCCAAAGGATACTTTCCTTAAAACAGATGAATGAACAGTGAGAGGAACAAAGCTATTTAATAAATTAATCATAAAAATATGGTTAACAGTCAGACACTATTAGACAATGTGTTTGATTTGGGACACTTTTTCCATGAGATTGTCAGATTTTTTCATTAAATATTTAAATACCTCTAAAGGAAGTGAAAGATCAAGGTCAGATTTAAAGTTGTTTCATTCAAAATGCAAATGCTGTTTGACCTTTCTGTGCACTCAGTTTGTATCAGTGTAATTTTATTGGTTCAGTTTTGTTTTATTTGTCTTAGGATAAAGATACCAAAAGCTTGGACAAACCAACTTGTGGACGAACTTTTACCTGTATTTTCCCCTTCTCCACTGTTTTTCAATATGCTTTAAATTAAAAAAAAAGTTACTAAGGCATAAGTCAAAGGCATGTTAAGGAATTAATTTTACTTATACATTGAAATGAGAACTGTAGGAATTGTTTCGCTGCATAGACTGCCATGATTTCCAACAGTAGCTTCAGACTTAGCCACCAACTGGTAATTGCATTTGCAATGCATTTTCAAGATTGTCAAAAATTACCTACAGTGAGCTTTCCAACGTTTTTGAAAGTAGCTGTATCATCACTCAGAAATGGTGATCACTTCTGTATTTNTGTCTGTAGACAGCTGATAGTAATGTCCATATAAGAAATATGCAAAAACATCACTGCTTTCAGAACTGATTTTAACATGATGGGTTTACTGGGATATTTGGGCTCTTGTCTTTGGTGGTGTTTTCTATCCATCTCCCAGCTCCCCTGAACATTTCTGCACTATGATTTTGCCTGTTCTTTCTTTTGTTTCACCTCCTCCCAGACCTGTCACTCTTCTGTTTTCCCCAGATCAAAGTTCCTTTCTTTGCTGGGTCCTTTAATTTTCACTCACATCAGTGCAGAAGGTCTTAACAATATTTTCTCAGGTCTGTTTGGGGAAAAAGACAAATTTTGAAGACAGTGCCACCATCCTCATTTGCTGAAGGATTTGCATGGAAAGCAACAGCACAATGTTCTAAAAGAGGTAAATATATATTAAAAAAAAAAAAAAAAAAAGATAATTTTTATTTATTGAACAGAGGAAAGGGACAACTACAGAACTGTTATCATGGTGGGGATTTCCTGTATCCCGAGTTTTTTTTCCTTCGTAAGAAAGGCTCTTAGTTTGCATTTTATGAAAAATACTGTTTTATCTGAAATCCCTAACAGCAAGCGGGAGGGCATAGATCTGTGGGGCTGCTGAGTGGCAGCTGCCCAGAGAGGCACCCCAAGCGTGCTCTACAAAATTATAGTTTCCTGGAGAGCTGGGGAACCAGGATCCCACTGCTGTGTCATCTCAGCCAGCATGAGAAGAGATTCAAAGGATGCTTAGCTACTGGCAGTTGCTGGAAACCCACAGAGACTTTTAGGGATGCTTCTTTAACTTTCCCATTTCACAGAAAAACCTTTTCATTTCTGCACAACTGACAAATAATGTGGCATAATTATACCCACGGAGAGCTTTTAAAGTATGATGTCAGAAACCGTGGTTTACAGTAACCACCCCGTCAGACATTGTAGGACTGACCTCCTTGATTTTTAAACCTACTCATGCTAGTCCATGTATGGATGAGTCAGAGGGAGAGGACAATTCCTCTGCAATTACTCTTTAAACTGATCCCAAACCAGTTAGGTTAGGCAGACAGCCAAAGTACCCATATTTTCCTTCTCCTTTCTTAGTAGAGTTTAATTTAATTAGCAGTTACACCCAGGATTACATTGTTTTCTGGGGTTTTGTTCGTGTTCGGTACAACTCAAGCCAATTTTTAGTAGGACCTCATTTAGCAAGTGACTGAATGTTGTATGGACATTATCTACTGTTGTGAAAGACAACAAGAGGTTCACATAAATAAAACATGAAGAAGCAGCAGAATGACCTTCAGCCGGTCTGTGTCAGGCACCAGAGGATGCTAATTGGCATTGATTGTGCTGACAAGCCTCAGCTGTGACCTCTGTGCATGTCCTCTGACCCCACCTCTCATCCCTCAGCACAACAGCTGCAGATAAGCCCAGTCCTTGGTTGATCTATTTTGTAGCTGTGTTTGTTTTCAGCCCTGCTCTGGTTTTAACTGTGTGGGCTCTGGGTAGGTGACATAGCATTAGCTCCAGTTCTGTCCCCAGCCATATCGTCTGCTAGTCCCAGCTGTACTTGGTGCAGCCCCGTGTCTCCAAGCTCAGAGGTGGAAGTTGTCTTGGTGGGTTTTTTGTTGTTTGATTTGGGGATAGGAGGCCTCCTAGTGATGTGTTTAACCTTGGTGTTGGTACATTTGCTGGCTTTCACAGAAGTAAGTTTTACTAGAGGAAGTGAATCAATCACGTGGGAGATTCAATGAGCTAAACGTTTGGATGGAAAGGGTAATTGTGGGAGTTGTGAGAGTTTATGACAGTTTAAAAATAGAAGAGATGGGATCCCGAGTTTATTTATAACCTGAAAGCATAAAGGGGAAAAATCTGAAAGGTTGCCATTAAAGAGAAATTCAAATGCTGTTGGAGGCCTACAATGTGAAAAGTGTCCCATAACAGATTTCTTCCACCACTACTGCCTGTGAATCTGTGGGTGTCATGCAGCTAAGGTTCAGGGTAGGGAAAATACCAGGACCCAGTGATCTAAAAGTGCCCTCCAGGCCTTAGGTTATATGTGCCTTAAGAGCCCACTATCCTCCTGCCCACAATGTGGCAACTGTGCTGCTGTTGTCCCAGGGGTTTTCTGTACCCCTGATAACTCTGTTCAGGCTTTGATCCAAGCAAGTGTCGCCAGTGCTGAGCACATAGATGTAGTGATTACACTCAGGTTTTTCAGGCAAGCCTTCAAGGCGTGACTGAGGACCTTTCTAGTAAAGGAGATAGCATTCAGTGCTGTATTAGTCAAACTATTCCAGTGAAACTAAAGGGAGGAAAAAATAAAAGCAACCTACTTTGACTGCAGTCTGCAAAACCAAACGTCCTTTGGAATGTTACGAAAGAAGCTGTCAACCTCAAATAACCATATCTTTTCCTAATTTGTCTTTAAGCCACAAGGTATCTGAAAAGCACAATCACCACAACTGTTTCTGTGAGCATCTCCTCCTGAAATGTAGTGATTCTGGACTACCATAAATCAGCTAAGCAGGCACACTCGGTTGCTCGGTTTTTGTTCAGAACAATAATCAGAACAAGAAAAGGGAGAGCTGCTTCTAAACTCCCTTCCAGACAATGGAGGTGTTGAAAGCAATGAGGCTTGCTCAGGGTGTGAACCCTGATCCCACTCATCTGCCCAAAATGTGATTGCTTTTTGTCTGGCATTCATGACAGTGTCTGCATTTCATGGCAATAAGCTCGTTTTATG
Source organism: Chloroceryle aenea (assembly GCA_013399075.1). Lineage (NCBI taxonomy): Eukaryota > Metazoa > Chordata > Aves > Coraciiformes > Cerylidae > Chloroceryle > Chloroceryle aenea. The sequence continues at coordinate 8,087 of VWZY01003299.1, forward strand.
CCAGCCTGTGAACACAGAGGAGTACTGGATCAGGAGCCAACACTAGTACTGTTTCTTGAAAGAATCACAGAAGTTTCAAAATCTAATCCTCCCAGCATTGTTTGATATCAAAGCAGGAGAATTGCAGGAGCAACCCACTGGCTCTAAGCTTTTAGTTGCAGGGCCAGTGGTCTAATGCCTTTGCAATGCCTAGCACAGAGTCTGTCTCTGAACGGGAGCTCCTCCCCGTGTCAATGAAATTAGATAAAGATATGGGAGTACTTGTGTCTTATGAATTCCAGGAAAGGCAAGAGTCTAAAGTAACCTCATCAAAGGAATTAAATTGTCACCAAAGCTGTTAAGTTCTTTTTCATGTTAGAATTTGAGTGGGAGTTATAGGGCAGACGGCACAAATATAAGTGGTTAGGTGAGATGATCCTCTGTGAAGACAGGTTAAAACGGCAGTTAAAATTGCAAGGAAACATCCCATCTCTTCCATTCATCCATGGTGATTCATGGTGGCAGAATAGCAGTTTAGAGGAAAGGTTATAGGTAGAAAAAAATTTTCAGGAATTCATGTAGTTCTTATCTAAACAGCAGGCTAAGGCTGGTTGTTGGAAGGGGCAAAGAATCATCTAAAAAGTAGAAGCTTTGCATCATGAAACCCTTCAACCTCTGAACTTTGGCTGAGTTCTAGATTAAAGACCCTTAGCCTATAATAGGCTGCCCCCTATAATGTGGTTGCTCTCTTTCTGTTGAAGTGTCACAGTTTAAGAATTAATGATGAATCAAGATGAAAGTTGCAGCTGATTTTGTGCAGCACGTGTTAAGATGAGGCCTTTTAGGGACCACTGGAACTCTCTTCCAAGTCTGCCCTTCAAAAAGACAGAGAATACCAACACATGCTTTGCTTTGGCTAAATTGTTTTTTTCCATTTCATTGTCCTAATGAGGTGTTTTCTGAGCAGTCCTAGGAATGGGTACCACTGGGACACCACCCTGGCCCCTGGCTGAGAAGAACAAAGTGGAACTCTAGCTGCTCTAATCGCCTCTGCTGTCCTTTAGCAGAAAATTCAAATTGGTTTACATTGGTACAAAGCCTGACTTTAATTCCTGTAAAGACCTGAGGAGGCAGAATGACCTTTTAAAAAAATCTCCCTGTGATTGAACTCTTCAAAGGATAATGGCCAGGAAATTATAGAACAGGCTGCTCAGCTGCTCACTTTTAGAGATACTAATTTTTCTCATGTAAATGGCTGGTGCAGAGCCATAGCAAATTGAGACCACATTGAAGCCAACAAGAAAGAACTTCAAAGATGTTTCAAGTGTTTCGCTGGACTAGGAGACAACTTTTTTGTTTGGTTGGTTTGGATGTTATTTGTTTGCTCATTTGCTTTTTTAGTTATGAGTGCATAATGAAGCAGGTTGTTCCATGGGAAGTGGAGTTTAATGAAGCAAGATTTCCTGTGCATTTGTGTCCTGAGATTGAGGGATTTTGACAAGGGATGAGATGTGAGTTTTCCTTTGAGGAAGTACTAATGGAGCATTTCTCCTCTGCCTGACCTTCTGATTTCACAACATTTTAGCAGCTGAACCTGTAAAACTATATTTGACTTGACAAGTCTTATAATCCTCAGGAAGAATAAACACAAACACAGAGACACGACTGCCTGGTGCTACTGAACAGCCCAGGCTCTTCACTTTCCTGCAGTCTGGGCACTGCATAAGCGTTCAGAATTTCCATCAACATCAGTAACATCAACATTTACCTTCTCTGAGGAAAGATGGAACAGCAACCAGAGGTTCACTGTCAGGCCTTTGTGTGACAATCTGTACAAATGAGTACAATTTCCTTGTTCTAGTAGCCTAGTCTTCTCTGATGCATGCAGCTTTGGGAGGCTAATCGGGATTTCACCCCTCTGGGATCCCTATGATGCAGCTTTCTCTGGGTCTTCATGCAAACATTGGGCAGCAAACCTCACATAAGAGCTGCACGTGAAGCTATGTAGTTGTTCAGGCCCCCTGATGGGCAAAAACCCTCAACCCCCCCAGTGCAGCCAGCAACAGTTCTGAGGCAGCATTCTCTGTCTTCCTAAGGGACGTAAATACACATTTTGTGATGATTCTTCCACCTGTTATGTGTGTAGTGCACATGGGGGTTTCTTTTATATTTCTGCAGGAACTTGCAGACATTGCAGTCTCGTCCTGGTTAAGTTCTGTGGGTGAGGTTTGGGTTTTTTTTACATGAGGAGGGGCCATTTTGCAGGAAGTCAGAAACAGTTTTTAGGGTGCCTCGTTCATCTGTTTTGATATTGTTACAGAAGGGCATTGTGCTGTTCTGTACCAGCAGCAACAAAAATAAGCGAGCAGCGGAGGGGTGCATTTGCTTTATCTCTGGTTATTGTGAACCCTTCTCATCTGTTCTTTCCTCAGATGAAATGAGTATCTTAGTTAAATGCAGCCAGTTGGACAGAAATAAATGGTTTTCAATATAATGTAGAAGATTTTTTTGCCTTCCTTTTAGCTCATTTCTATAATGAAAATGTCTTTTTGCATAGCAGTGACTGGGAAGTAATGTTGCTGAATAGCACTTGAACAGGGACTGGTTTGCCAGAGTAACCCAAGTGGAAAGTCAAGTGCCTTTGTTGGGTTTATGGATCAGGGTTTATGGCCCCAGAGGCCCAATCCTGTGATGGTAGAGACCCTAAATGTTAGGCAAGATAGATACTGTGAAAGAGTTATAAAACAGAGGTGGTTTAGGGAGGTTTTGAGCAAATGAGATTGTTCCTGTCTTGTGGCCGCATGGTGCCACAAGGCATTTGAGCCAGAGGAAAGAGCAATTCTGACCTTCTGCTGCTTCTGCATCTCTGTCCCCTTTCCATGCTAGCAGGTCCCTGTCAGCACAGTCTATGTCACAAGTTTGTCCACTGGAATGTCTTCAAGTTGTTTGTTGTCAATGATTGTTGGGTTTGTTTTGTTTTGTTTTGTTTTGTTTTGTTTTGTTTTGTTTTGTTTGTGTGGGGTTTCCTCTTTTTGTTTTTCCTGGTGTTGCATAAAGGGTTTTCAGCAAGGGCCAGCACAGATCTAGGTCTCTGTAAATAGGCTCTGAGATATCTGGAAGCTGCTGCAGAGCTTCCTGAGGACCCTGATGGAGCTGTCTTGGGTGGGAGTGGGAAGAAGTATTTACAACAGGCCAAAAAAAAACACCAAAAGAAAACCAAAATAGAACCATTTAATTCAGACATACCTTAGAAACAATCATGCACAGGGGAGTAGAAAGTAGCAGTAGGAGAATGTCCATATACATATGCACCCCACGGGTATGGCACTTACTTTGGTCTGGCCAGTGTCCAGTGGGTTATATGGCAGCATTTCTTTCTCTTGTGAAATCCCGTTGTACAGGGTCCTTGCTGTTTCAAAGGTAATGACATTTTTCCATTAATTTGCTTCATGTGGGAAAAAAGCAAAGGAAAGATTTAAGCCACTTTTGGTTCATTAGTTGTCTCAGAGATTCAGATTTAGGTCCAGCAACTTGAAGAAATAAATTGTGAGTTTTCGGTTTTGGTATGTTCTTGGTTTTGTTTCTGGTTTTGGTTGGTTTTTTTTGGACCTTAATCTAGGGGAAGAAAGAGAAAAGAAACCATTAAGTATGTGTTAAATGCTTCTTAAAAAAGTCATCCTTTCCATTATAAGAAGTATTTTGACGAATGTGACACTTCCTAAGCTCCTTAATATAGTAAATCAAGTCAGCCCTCACAGTAAATACAGGTATGATAACAAGAGTTAGAAAGTATCTTAAGATATAAGTTAAGTATCTTATGTTAAGTATCTTAACAGCAATTCTACACTGTTCATACACTATAATAACTAAAATAAAATATTTATTAATTGACCATCATAGTCATTTCTACTCTTTTCTATCTGGTTTGTTACTCTGGGCAGATGTAAGTGGTGCCATCTACTATGGTCTTCCAGGATGACTGGACAAAATACTGCTAATATTGCTCAAAGGGAAAGACAAAGAAGATTATTAATTTAGTGCCTCTCCACTGTGGATCTTTTCCAGTAAGTATTCAAGGTAGTAAAAAAGAAAAAAACTCCAGCATTTGGTGTGAGAAACCTCTGGATTGAATCTTACAACCTAAAGGAAAGTGAATGGGTCCAAGAGGATAAATGCTGGCATGTTAAGCCAAAATTGACTTGACTGTAATTTTTACTTTTTTTTTTTTAAAGTTGTTGAATAGACTCCCAAGCAAATAGTCAAAACACTCGTAGAAATTGTCAGCTTTGATCACACTGCCTGCAAGCACCCCTATAGTAAAAGCTCAGTCTCTGTCTTTGTACTCAGGAGACCCTCCTCTCCTTTCATCTGTGCTCCCTTCCACACTGACTGCCCTTCAGACAAAGGAAATTTTTGAATGACGGAAGGTCATCTGTTTAGGTCTC
>VWZY01003300.1:3381-71079 GCA_013399075.1 Chloroceryle aenea
TCCCCTTCCCCTTCCCCTTCTTTCCCTCTCCCTTTCCCTCTCCTCTCTTCTCTTTTGTTTCCCTTCCTCCCTGCCTGTTTGGAGACAGTACAATGAGAAGCAGAAGTGCTAACATTCTTCCTCAGAGGAGCTGTTTATTATTAGGGTTAACTGTAAGAAACATGGGTGGAAATTCCACTGTTAACATAACTAAACATTTTTTTCACTAGAATTGCATCTTAAGTTCCATAATCATGGAATTTAAATGCATTTGCCTTTTTCAGCAAGATCCCCAGCGGGTCTTTGTAGAAGTAAAATGCAGAAGGCTTGAACTTCTTGCCCGCAGCAGAAAGCGTGCATTTTCTCCTCATTTAGTCTCATTTTTCCCTCATCCCACAACTCCTTTGATGTGTATCCATCTCAGGGGCAGGAGAGGCACAAACCAAGGTCACGTGAATAATGATTTATTCTGAGGCTCAGCAATAGGCTCCTTGTTGCTTCTCCTGCGGTCGTGCTGAAATATTGAAAGCTGCAACAACATCAACAAAGAAACTTGTAAAGCCATTCCTCCATCCTTTTGGCACTAAAATAAGAATGCAAAACAGATTTGTGGGACCCCAAAGAGAGCTAAATAAAGATCCCTGGTATTAAACTAAGAAATTCACCGTGTGGATTTTAATTCTGCCTTCCTTGGAAGCAATGGCAAGGTGCACGTTGATTTCAAAGGAGTTGGGATTTCACGTACAGCTAAAAAGCAAATACCTTGTAGTAGCTGTTGCTACACCTTGAAAATTATGTGCCATTCATTCTGTCATGGGAAATGCAAAGTGAATCAGGTCTTTTCAGCAGTATAGCAGTCACCAGATGAGTAGGAGTAATGCTGAAAATCAGTTGCTAACAGGCATGAAAACACTATAATGGGATAACAAGATAAATTGATGCTTCTGTGTGACATAGAACTGTTCCTTCTCATCACTGAATGTTTTCAGCAGTATATGGATGTTATAAAGTTAAGAGATTTTGACATGGGAAATTGAAGAGCAGGGGATAAAATATCCTGCTGACTTGCCACAAACTGCTACTCACGCTTTCTGTTCATTTCCTAAAGGTTTGTAGAGTGAACAGGATGGATTTATTGAAATCAGAACAGCTCCTAAGCCTTGTGACGTATTGTTCTGTCTCACAATAGCACAGCAATGTTCAGCAGACAATTTTACACGGAGAAGAAACTGCTTTGGTAGACCTGCTGCTATTCCTCCAGATCTGGAGAGGCTCATCTTATTCCACTGCTCCTGGAGCTGCTGACTTCAGGCTGAAAAGCTTCATGTAAAAAAAATAATGATTTATTTAACTTGGGCCCCTGACTCCAGGAAGGGCATTGAGGGGCTGGGGCGTGGCCAGAGCTGGCAACGGAGCTGGGGAAGGGGCTGGAGCGCAAGGGGGGTGAGGAGCAGCTGAGGGACCTGGGGTTATTCAGCCTGGACAAAAGGGGGCTCAGGGGAAACCTTCTGGCTCTGACAGCTCCTTGAAAAGAGTTCAAAACATTGAGTGTTTTGAGTTCCACACAAACCATTCTATGATTCCATAATTCCACGATTCCACAATTCTATGATTCTGTGGTTCCTTGATTCCACGATTCCATGGTTCCACAATTCCATGATTCTCTGATTCTGTGATTCCATGACTCTGACTCCATGATGATTCTATCATTCTCTCTGCCATTGTATCAAGAAAAACAAGTTAAAGGAGGCCTCACTCCATCACCCAGTCCCCTCTCCAAACCNAATGCTGAAAATCAGTTGCTAACAGGCATGAAAACACTATAATGGGATAACAAGATAAATTGATGCTTCTGTGTGACATAGAACTGTTCCTTCTCATCACTGAATGTTTTCAGCAGTATATGGATGTTATAAAGTTAAGAGATTTTGACATGGGAAATTGAAGAGCAGGGGATAAAATATCCTGCTGACTTGCCACAAACTGCTACTCACGCTTTCTGTTCATTTCCTAAAGGTTTGTAGAGTGAACAGGATGGATTTATTGAAATCAGAACAGCTCCTAAGCCTTGTGACGTATTGTTCTGTCTCACAATAGCACAGCAATGTTCAGCAGACAATTTTACACGGAGAAGAAACTGCTTTGGTAGACCTGCTGCTATCCCTCCAGATCTGGAGAGATGCAAAACCACATGAAATGTATGGCTTGTGTTTTAAAGCCATCCAGAAATGACCACAGCATTTTTCCTCTTCCAGAATTCCCATATTTTTCATCCTTCTGTTCTGTAAGACACAGCAACCCAGTTTCTGATGTTTTGTTTCTCAACAGCTGTGTAGGAAAAATAAAGCCCAGAAGTGAGAATGCATCTGCATCCCGGGGCTAGCAACAGAATTGTCCTACAAAGTCTTGTAGAGACACCGTAGACTTTGAAAGACTTGAGGGTTCATATTGCAAAGCATAGCTGCTCTCAGTTCATCAAATGCCCTGAAATTATAATTTCTGGTCAATCTTTTGAGTCAAACTCAAAAGAATTGGTCAAACTCAATTCTTTTGGGGAGGTAGAGATTGGGTTAGAGAGCAAGTCAGCAGAACCAGGCTCATCTTACTCCACTGCTCCTGCAGCTGCTGACTTCAGAGTGAAAAGCTTCATGGAAAAAAAAATGATTTATTTGACTTGGGCCCCTGACTCCAGGAAGGACATTGAGGGGCTGGAGCATGGCCAGAGCTGGCAACGGAGCTGGGGAAGGGGCTGGAGCACAAGGGGGGTGAGGAGCAGCTGAGGGCCCTGGGGTTATTCAGCCTGGACAAAAGGGGGCTCAGGGGAAACCTTCTGGCTCTGACAGCTCCTTGAAAAGAGTTCAAAACATTGAGTGTTTTGAGTTCCACACAAACCATTCTATGATTCCATAATTCCACGATTCCACAATTCTATGATTCTGTGGTTCCTTGATTCCACGATTCCATGGTTCCACAATTCCATGATTCTCTGATTCTGTGATTCCATGACTCTGACTCCATGATGATTCTATCATTCTCTCTGCCATTGTATCAAGAAAAACAAGTTAAAGGAGGCCTCACTCCATCACCCAGTCCCCTCTCCAAACCCAAGCCAGGATCCACCATACCCACGTGCTCAGTTTTGCTCTAGATGTGCTGCACCATAGGGCTGCTTCAGTATCTTCTTTTTTTCCCCTTCCCTTTGCAGGCTGCCCAGCAGCAACCCGTGCAGGCTGCTTTAATGTGCACATATCATCAGCTCCACTCTTTATTCAGCTATCCAGCAAAGGAGAAGATGAAAGAAAACAGAGGCTGCAGTGGTTCACCTGGATTATGGAACATCTGCTCCATCATCAGGGGGAAATAATTTGTCTGCCTCATCAAGGCCATTACTCACCTTTATGTAGGAAAAGAAATGGCATGAAAAATGGGGTTCAGCCTTGGCAACAAATCCTCACTTCTCCTTGCAAAGGAGCAGCAACTGGAACTGGGAGAGGTGGAGCTGCCTGGAGAATAAAGGCATTTCCAAAGGCACGGATGTGTGTTGCATTCCTGAGCATGACCTGAATTCCCCCTGGCACGGTGAGAGCTGCTGGAGAAGGCTCTGGAGAGAGAGCAAACAAGTTTTTCATGACATAAACCACTAGGAACTAAAAAGAAACTTTCCTCTCATGAAAAAGGAATGGTGTGATATATTGTATTTAAAACACCCTGCTAGTTTATGGCTGGGTTAAGTTGCACAAGGAGGTATCTTGCTCTATGAGGGCTCTTTTCCATCATCTCCCCCCACGCCAAGGCAGGTGGGGCCATAGATTTGGTTTATGTTTTCCATGGGGATAGAGGGAATGGAAACTCTCTGTAAATTCCTGAAATATTTACATCTTTACCAAAAAAAATCCTCCAGAAGGAGGTCTTCTTTTTATGTGCAATATAAAAATAACACCTTTGCAGAGAAGTTTGCCATGAGCTATTAAAAAAAGACCCCAGTGGCACTTTGCTGTCAGCATTGTGTAGCTTTAAAACAAAAATAAAGCTGCTGCTTCTCTTAGAGATGGAATTTTTATTAAAAGTTTCCAACTCTAACCCTGCCTGAGAAAAATTAGAAGAAAATTAAAACAAAAGGTAAGAAAAATTATTTAGTTTGGGGTTTTTTTCCACAAATCATGTGACTACCACTGGAGATTCTTAGGACTTAGATCCCTAAGGCTGACATGTGCTGTGACTGTGTTTGCTAAAGAGAGTTCTTTGCTTTTCAGGCAAGACTTTCATAGTGAGACTTGGGTACTATGCATCCCTGGAACTAGTTATCCACTTTTCCACGAGAATTAAGAGGAAGGAGAAGTTGGGAAACACATGGCTCTACATAGTTTTGCATTCATTATGTTAACACCACGAAAACATTTTCCTCATCATGATGAGATTCTCTTTCAGCAGCTGGCATGAGATTCCTTTCACCTCCCTGCTTGCCCCAAAGATGTGAGGTGTGTTGAAGGAGTCTTGTGTGACGAACTCAATGCTTTAGTAAAGGAAATCAGACCAAGTTTGGATCAATTCCTTCTGGAAAGGGTCTTCTCTCTCGATTGGGTTTGGACACACAGTGGGCTAAGTCTAGATATATCTACAGCCAGATAAGAGCTCAAAGCTGGGAGGCAAAGGGTTACAATTTGTCTTTCAGTATCTTCCACCAATCTCCTATTGAGTGACTTTCCTTGAAACATAAAATTTTTCTCAGGATGTCTCGTGGACAAATCACTTCTGTCTCTTAGAGGGAGGAGAAATTCAGCCCAGGCAGCAGTTCTGGTGAGACCCTCCAGACAATACCTCATTACTCTCCCTGGCTCTACGGAAGAGGAACGAAGACCACAAATAAATCAAGACAAATGTTGAAGGCAAATTTACAGCAGGAAAAAAAGACTTTATGATTCCTGAATCTGTCTGCAGATAGACAACAGAGTTGTAGCCCTTGGAAACCTAACTTCTTCTTTAGCTTCTTCTTTATTGCTGCATTTAGAATTTTCTCCTAATGGGAAAAAATATGCTCATATGTATTAATGAACTGCACAGTGAGGTAACAAAGTTAAGTTCAATAACCTTGCACAGTACTGGTGGGTTTGGGTTGCTTTGCTAGCTCTGTAATCGTATGAGCATCCAACAGTCACATGATTTGTTTTAGCACTTCCATATTTGCTTGGTGTTATTGATTTCACTCTATCCTGGCTCAGTCAAACCCAGGACACACATGTAGAGTTGTATTTTTTCCTACAATCCTACTAAGATGTAAATCTTACAACACCCCAAGATCTACATTTAGTCTGCAGTGTTCAGAAATGCTAAATTAAGATGGAGGCCCCAGTTGGAATTAATGCCCCTTGTCCAGAAGCACTTGGACAGTTTTTACCTGTGGACCTCATTTCATCTTGTTTTTTTCCAGAGGTCCTTTCCCTCATTCAGGGAACTGGATGGGGAGCAATTCCAGCTGGCAATAACCCCTTTTCTTTTCCTCGTTGGGTTTTAGGGCTAAAGTAACACTTTAGAACAGATCCTGTTAAGCATGAAGAGGCTGGATGGCTGCCTTTCAGCTTCTTCTCAGTTCTCTTCATAAACATTTTCAGTTTCTTTTACCTCTTGTTACGGAACAGGAATCTCTTCACAAATTCCTTGCGAATGATGTAGCTCCTGAAGAAAAAAACACAATTATCTGTTAAAATTCAGGAGAGAACAAATAAAAGAATAATGCTACTGGGTGTTCATATTGCAAGAAAAAAAAATGCACGGCTTCAGAGAAATAGGAATGAGCAATTGCATTCCATTTTAGGCCCCAAATAAATCAATCAATCTGGAATGAGGACTTAACTGCCCACTCTTCATGGGTTTTTTGGTGGTACTGTTCAGAATTCCCCCTGCTACGTTTGTCAAACAGCCATCCTTTCTTGTTTCCATGTACAGAATTCCCTGGGAATGGTGATTCCAGGTCCAACAAGCTATGCCAAATACTGTTCCTAGCCCCAAAAGACAAAAGGAGAAAGATCTCACTGCTTTTGATTCTTTCTGTGCGTGGATATCTCTTTATCTTAAATCATTCTGTACATTCAATAACTCCCTACGTGGAGAGATTGGGAGACAAAGGCTGAATAAATCCAGTATAATGACAAAAGATTAATTTCATGCTGTCTAAATAAAATTTATCAATCCAGCCCTTCTCTATAAGTGAACCATTTAAAATCTCTGCCTGTCGCTCGTAATTGCCAACCCTGGGCCATGTGTCACAAATACATGTCTTGATATCAATAATTAACCACAGCTCAGAACTTATCACACTCAAATGAGGCTCTTTGTTTATATTTTATCTCCCTTTTCCTCCTTCCAGCTTATTCAGGGCATGCCAGAAATATTTAGGGCTCCCAAAGGGAAACAAGAAACAAATCTACAAGACTTTGAGGGTTGCAGAAGATACAGTAATTTTATTGATAACAGTGGAAAAAAAAAGTATATTTAATATATAATAACCACTGCATGGCCATACTTTCAGCCCTCTAAGTACAAAGAGAGAAATAAGAAGATAACTGGGTTATCATAACTTTTTTCTCTCCATCTCTCCATCAGAGACCTGCAGAGCACAGCCCCTGGGGAGCAGGCAGCAAAGACAAAGCCAGAGGTGAACAAAGGAGCAGCTTAAAATGCTGTAGGTAAATTAGGGTGAGATAGAGTGAGGTCAGCATTTTCTTTTTGAGTGATGTGATGAAATGATGCGATGAAGGAATTCAGTTACAACCTACTGTAAGACACTGAAGTTAATGATGGGTTAAGTGATAGGATTTGAGAAGGAAGATATTTCAATGTAGGGTAGAGATGGTAAATTTGACCATGAGGATCTCATGTATTAACTGTTAGGGAAAAAAACTGAAATAAAACCAAAAAACCCAAACCAAAACCACAACAAACCAAAATCAGCTGTGATGGCCTTACTGGAAAAGAAAAAGTACCTTCTTTATGTCCCTAATACTGACATATTTAGGTAAAAGTAAAGACTGTTTGTTAGTTTCTTGCAGCTTTTAGGGCATATTTATTTAAGCTGTCCAGGGAAGATAATAATTTTTCAAGGCTTCATTTTCTTCATGGTTTCACCCAACATTGGAATATGCAACACGAGATCTGAGGAAGCCTTGCAACTTGGCTACAACTTCCACATCTAACTCCTCATCAGTGGTTTTTTGCCTTTTATAACAACAAAAACCAGACTTTGGAAAGAAGATCTGCAATTTCTGCAGCAAGTGGTGGATTTGGCACTGTCTGTTTTTATCAGAACTCAATTTCAAATCTGAAACTGAATGTAAAACAATAAAAAATGCCTATGGATTTGGCAAGGGGAGTGATGGGCTCCGGGGAGAAACTGGAAATTCTCCATATTGATCAAACCATGACGTCTATTGCCTATTTTAACAGCATAAGTGTCACTGGTTTATTTATTAGTAGGAAAACATTTCAGCAGAGCTGGCAAGCAAGCAGCCTCCTCTAGCATCCCTGAATTAATTCAAGCACTGGTAACTCAAAAATATTTATGAGGATTTTGATCTTTCTTCCTATGTTTAGAGCATTCCAAAGGCTGGTGGCCAGGTCCATCTTTTTACAAGGCTTCAGTTAAATCTCTTCACCATCCAGACTAAAGACCCATTTCAGTGGTGCAGAAGATGTACACCCAGTTTGTTACGTGATGGTCAGGAATTGAAGAGAGTTATCTCTGGCACATCCTTTTCATTGAAGTCCTCTGGGCTGCTCAGTACTAAATTTGGAAGAAGATAGAGCTAGTCGAGGAAATTTTAGTATTTCCCATCATAGTAAGAGAAGAAAGGGTGGTTGGGATGAGATTTCACTTCCTTCTTCTAAATGGAAGTAAGAAAATACTTCACATTCTCCACTAATGCCCGGGCAAAGAGTTATTTATTCACTAAACACAAGTCAGATTGTATCAGCCTGAAGTATTCAGTTGAAAAACATTGCTGGATTACATTAAGAAACTTCTCAGGTCTTATTCTTGCATGAGTGATCAACATCTTCTATGACTGTACCAGCTCTGCCCATGAGTAATCCGTTTACAGCCGGTGCTGTTTGCCAATCCTAGCAGCTCTGAGTAACTCCTGAGTCTATTCCCTGGACTATCCATTACCACCTTTCCAGCCCATGTTAATGAAGCTCAGGATGCCTTGAAAGAGCTGCTTTCAACTTTCTGCATATAATATTTTTATCTGAGCAGAGAAAACATCACTTTGTTTACAAACTGGCTCATTAAGTCAGTCCCTTGGAAGGGAGGTGGGTGAGAGGGCTGCTGAGGTGGGTGTAAATTGAACCAGTGTAGTTGATGCTCTACACTCAGGCACTTTCTCATCTCTAATGTAATTTGAGTCTCAACCTGCCCTCGGTGTCATCGCCGGGTGATGACTGACATGAGCTCCCAGCTCTGTACCAGACAAGCATGACAAAAACCACACGATCATACACTGACAGAATGGGTTGGGTTGGAAGGGACCTTAAAGATCACCCAGTTCCAACCCCCTGCCGTGGGCAGGGACACCTCCCACTAGAGCAGGGTGCTCAAAGTCCCATCCAAAACCACTGGCACCAGTCAACAATTCTTCAGTGAGTTTGGCCAGCAACGGGTTGTGTCCTACAAGACAGTGCTCAAGTATTTGGTGCTCAGAAATACTGAACCTAAATTCCTCCAGTGTAATGTAATTAATTTTCCTGGTAGTTTAATGTCTGCAGAATCACAACATCATCCCAGACCTGGAACCTTTGAGCATCATCTGGGTTTAACTGCTGCCTCTTGGGGCTTTCCATTTCCCAGCGGTCCCCACGGGAATTAACCATCAGAAGAAATTTATGGCAAAGTCACAAAGCTACCAAATGATAAATATATTTGATTTGGGGGTTTACTGTCTCAGGTTTTAAGCTAAGGTTACAAATATAGTATATATGCCCTTTTATCTGTAGTCTTTTTCCTGTGCTGTCAGAAAGGTGCAGGAAAGGCAAACATATCTAAGCAAATGAAAAATATTTCTGCCAATTCTCAGTGCAACTGAACCTTTTCAGCTTCATTTAACTTCTTCAGCAAACCAAAAGCAATTTTCAAAGTAGATAAATGATTTTCACTCTGGGAATGCCAAAGTTTCTCAGATAAAACGGGCAACTTTTGCTAGAGACAAATGTATATATATATCTCTAAAAAGCATTGTTTGTTCTACCACAAACACGATCCATTTAAAAGCCTCTGGGCTGATTAGAATGGGAAATATTTTAGATATTTCTGAGGAAAAATTCCTGAAAGTTCTGCTTGTTACAGTGCTGATGATGTGGCAGCTTCTAGAAACATTTCCTGAGGGTCAAAGGTATATAAAAGATAAAGTAGGTATATAGGGAAACTCACACACCATCAGTAGCATGAAAGAAGACTGGATAGTGTAGCCCATAGAAATATGTATTTTTAATTTAAAATTAGAAACAAATTCAACCTTTACATTGTCATTTCTCATTCCAGTTTCTTTCTTTGGTCCTAGGAAAACACACCAGGTAACTGATTTCTTTAAATGGAGTGGATATTCTTGGGGTTGATGTGTGGAAAATTTATCTCTGCATTTCATTTTGCTATGCCATTAGCTGCAGGACTGGTTAGATTGGTTTATAGTAGCTCAACTCAACCTCTTTCTGAAAAAAAACTACTGTTTTGGAGTTATTTTTCACTCTCAGAAACAGAGAAATCTCCCTTACAATTGTTGGACCTCAGGCTTCAACAGATAGGAGTGGAGCTTCTGTTGGGTGACAAACACACTTAGAATTTCCTTTGAAATGTTCCATGGACCACACTCATTCAGCAGCTTGCTCACTAAGGGAAAAAATGATTTGCCTTTTCCTCACAAAACCTGGCACACAGCAAGGGCTGTGAATTCCAAATGGTTTGAACTTCGGATCGTGTCCTTAGTGCAGTTTTCTTCCAAAGACTCTGCTTTCTCATTTCCTTTGGCAGAACCACAGTGCCTGAGCTCAGACCCAGATCAGATCAAATCCTTTCAAAATGAGCCTAACAAAGCTCTTATTATTCTACAGAGGGCAAATGTAATCCTAATAGAATGTTTCAGGAATTGTTGATGTTATTATTAATAATAATAACCTGAAATACACTCCAGAAGTCCCAGGAATTATTAGATCCTATTGGACACTCTAATATAGAGACATAGTCAGCCCAGGTTTTCTCCTCCCACACGTCCTCAGCTAAAGCAGCTCTCACAGATTAAAAAATTGAAAGTTTTTTATCTAGCCAAGGTCATTTTCCAAGTGCAAAATTAAGCCCCTGGGATGACATAACCCAAGAGCCCTGTATGGGTGGGATCTGTGTGGCTGGAGGGAGACCTTGCTGAAAGGAACCTGGGGGTCCTGGTGGACAACAAGCTGAGTGTGGGTCAGCAGCAACAAGTCAATGGTTGGTACAACCTAAACCAGCTAAGGACATTAAACATCCAAACCAACATCTTGAATATTGTAACCTCAGAACAGGGATTGTACAAACAGATTTTTGGGGGTTTTCTTTTTAAACTGTGAAGAAGTCAGTGCAGGATGCAAGACCTCAGTAGGGACTCTTGCTCAGCTGCCACTGTTCATGTTGCAGCCTGTCACAGCAGATTGCCAGAGCCTCAAAGGTTTCACACAGTTAGGGATTTCTTCTAAATAGCAAGAAAACCACTCAGCCTTCTGCTGGGGATGGCCAGGATGGTCTCCAGAGGTCCCTTCCAACCTCTACCAGTATGGGATTCTCTCTTTGGCACTCAAAGGGCACATGAGGCAAAAGAACCTTGAGACAAGACTTGAAACCTGTATGATTGGTATTTCAGAACCAGTCTATGACATACAAATAACAAGTTGGCAAGTGGCAAAGTAATTTCCTGCCGTGGAAATGCCCTCTCTAATGCAAAACCAGATTTCCCTGAAACAAGCAACTTTCAGGGCTCCCCGAGTAATGAACTACTTAATTCTGAGGTTCCATTGGAAAAATATAACAGTTTGCACTGAAATTGTCTTTAATCAGATAATCCTGATGCTCTTTACAAGCAGTAAGTAAACTCTAAATACCTTATCACGACAGTTAGATGATAATTAGGCCCATTTAAACAATATATAAACTAAAAGCCTGGGGAGGTCCATCTCATTTTCTGTTAAGGCTCAAGGGGAAATGTGTGGCAATAAAGGGAGGGCTGATCAAATAGGATTGTGAAGGAAATTTAATAAATAGTGAGAAATTTAAGCAATATTAGGTGAAGATTGGATTCAAAGTCCTTCTGCTCTGTTGCTTTTTCACTGGCCAGCCCAGTAACATACTGGATACACACCTGGGGTTTGCTTAAGGAACAACCAATTTGATACAAGGCACTTTGGTCATTTGAACCTTGCTTAAAATGCAGAATGATAAACAACAAACCCAAAACATTTCCTTGGAAGGAGGCAGAAGAACAAGTAACCAAGGAAGAAAGGAAACAGCCAAATAAGTGGCTGGAAGAAGCACAGAAAACAGGAAGTCTGGAAAAAAAAGTAAGAACTTCAAACTGCAGTGAGATGAAATAGAATCAAATCATACCAAGAAACAAAGGAGCCGAGCAAAGGGAATTGAGTCTGGGTTAATTATCCCCAGCAGCTGCTGGCCCAAGCAGTTAGGAGGGGCCACAGCAGGATAAGCAGCTGAGCCAGCCAATGGGGGAGTTGATACCACCCTGAGTCATGCCCTATATAAGGGGAGGGCTGGGCTGGGGGGGTCTCTTTCTACCTTCTTTCAGCATGTTGACTTCGGTGCAGCCTGAGCGGGGTAAGTTGGCGTCTCGGGTACAGGTAGAGCTTTCCTCGCCTCTATCCCTGGCTTTATCATTTAATTTGTAGGAGTGTTTGCTTTTTCTCTTGGTGTTTCTTTATGAACCAGTCCTTATCTCAGCCCCCGGGGTCTCAACATTTTTTTTTTCCTCCCAATTCTTCTTTAGATTCCCCAGGAATAAGTTGGAGAGCTGTGGGGGGAAGTGGTGGCTGAGTGGCTGTGTGTTGTTTAACCCTGACAAAGGTTAAAAACAACTTTCCTTCTTTTATATGAGTAAAGATTTAAAAATACAGAGATGGGGGAAGTAATAAAGATATCAAGGAAAAAGTTAAGATGTATCAAGTCTCTGGGTGCCTTAAGAGAGGGGGCAGCAGGTTGATGGAGGTTCTCCTCCCCCTTTGTTCTCTGTGGCTACCTCTGGAGTATTGTGTCGTGTTCTGGGCTCCCCAGCTCAAGAGAAACAAGGCTCTACTGGAGAGAGTGCAGTGGAGGCTCTGCAGGTGATACTGAGGAGACTGGGGCATCTCTCTGCTCAGGAAAGGCTGGGGGTGTTCAGCCTGGAGAAGTCTCAGAGGTGATTTGACCAATAACTAAATGGTGGCTGTCGAGAGGCTGGGGCCAGGCTCTGGTCAGTGGTGCCCAGACACAGGACAAGGAGCAATGAGCACCACCTGGACCCCAGGAGGTTCCAGCTGAGCAGGAGGAGCAAGTTCTTTGGTGTGAGGGGATGAGATAGGGGTTGAACAGTGAGAGGAGGGAGAAAAAAACAAGCAAAACCAGCCCACATTTTGTGTTTAGAAAGTGATGTGTATTTTTAGTACACGTTTAATCTTTTGTGCCAGCCATAATTATGCAAAATAGCAATCTGCATCCTGAATATCTAGTAAAAGCAGCAGCACGGGTCTACAGACTTTGAGAAAACACATTCCCTCTGTCATCAATTATGACATTTTTCAGCATGAGAGCTGCCATCATCAGTCTGTGCAGAGATGCAGTGATTACACTTTTGCTAAAGCCTGGGTAATTTTTGTGGCATTGCTCTTCTTCAGACGTGGTGATTTTTAAATGAATAGCTGACACTTGATGATATCCTGAAATCAATAAGGTGAAACATCAGCCAGGAGCAGCAGAGAATTGGTTTGCTCAGTTGTGGGTTGCAATCATCGCTTTGTCCTCTCCATGTGTTACGCTTCACAGCATCTCCCCTAGCAGGAGGCTAAGGTGTAAATGAAACTGGCACCCTAAAAGGCTTTGAAGTTGAAAATAGGATGAAAACCAGCTGTAGTTATTGGGGGAGCAGCTTGGCTAAGAGCAAACCATAGATTCTCTGCTGCTGCTGCAGCATCTTCCCTCTAAGGTGCGCTGGTTTATTTGCTGCTCCACGAAGGAATCATCACAGGCTTCTCATTGGACATTACTTAAACCCCCCAGATATTGGCCTGGTAACTCCAGAAGAAATAAAACAACACTTTACTGTCTTAAAGTGCTTAACCCTGTGACACCTGCTGGGAATGAAATTGGCTGGGCTATTTCCCTCAGTTGAAAAGGTCTTGAAAGCAGCAGTAGCTCCTCACAGCGAGGAGACTCAATTTTAAGCAGGACCAATCCCCAAGCCCAACCATTCCCCAAAAGCTGGATTAGAAACAAGGTGCATGGAATATAAAACTTATATTTTTGCTGTAAGAACTGAGTGAAACCAAGCATAGGAAGTAGCATCCAGGAGCTCTTGATTCTGGCATTGTGTGGGTTGTTGTAATTGTAGAATGCTCTGGGTTGGAAAGGATCTCCAGAGGTCATCTGGTGCAATCACCCTGCTGAGTGCAGGGACAGCCTCACCTAGAGCAGGGTGCTCAGAGCTCTGTCAGCCCCACCTTGGATGTCTCCAGGGATGGGGCCTCAGCCACCTCCCTGGGCAGCCTGTTCCAGTGTCCACCACCCTCAGAGCAAAGAACTTCTTCCTGATGTCTCATCTAAATCTACCCATCATCATTGCCCCTCATCCCATTGCATATTGCCCTTGCAAGCAGTCCCTCTCCAGCTGTCTTGGAGGTCCCCTTCAGGTACTGGAAGGCTGGTGTAGGGTCTTCCCAGAGCCTTCTCTTCAGGCTGAACAACCCCAGCTCCCTCAGCCTGTCCATGTAGGAGAGATGCTCTAAGCTGACTTGATTAATGGTTATTTTTGGTACATGGATGATTCAGCATCCAGATGTAGAATAAACCTTTAGTGCCCAAAAGTAACCAACGGTCAACAACGCCATCAAAACATGGATGTTTTCTCTAAAGCAGGATTCCATCACCTCCTAAAAACTGGCTCCTGTTGCATTCAGCCAAACTGCACCCACATTCTCTTGGAGAAGAATAAACACCACAGTCATCTGCTTAGAAACCATCCTTCCTTTTTCACTCTCTGCAGCTGAATATTAAAAAAAACCTCCTTGGCTTGATCAGTACCAGACATTTCCCAAATATTTAAGCAAAAGAGCTTCATTCAGGACTGGCTAAGTTGGGCACAGGGGTATTGCTAAAATGGTAACACTATGGATTTTTTTGTCAGCACCAAGCTTCCCAAATCTCTCTCCAAACATTTGAATAGTGCCATTAGCATCTTCCCTTGGCACGGGGAAAATGGTGACGTTCAGATGGAGCTTGTCTAATTTTAAGCCTTCTGGAAACTAATATCCAGCTTCCTATAGAATGGAGTTAATCAAGCTCTTATTATTGTGGTCTCTGTGTGTATTTAATTACCTCCAGTTACTCTGCACGCTTCACAGAGAGGTTTGTAAGGGTGTAGCATTAATTGAAGACCTTTCATCCAAACATTGTAGGGCTCTTTTTGTAGAGGACTCTAAAATCAGTCCAGTAGCTTCAAGAAGATTCCTTCAAAATCCCCCATTAAATTAAAAGCATCCAGCACATTGCAATAAAATTCCTCTGATTAATTTGTATGCTATTTTTTGAAGCCTACTCTCCAACTGTTTTCCTATTGTTGCTATTTTAGCAGCAGGTTGTTTGTACCAAGTTTGGATACATTTTGTGGCGGTGGGTTGATGGTTTGTGGGTTTTTTCTGCCTGGCAGCTGTTGTTTGGTTGGAAGTTTACTCTTCAAATTACCACCAGCACTAGGCTGCAGATTTGATGAGATGGAGATGAAGGAAAGGTGCTACTCAGAGGGAAGAATGTGTCATTCAGTATAATCCAGAGGGACCACGATGGTGAAACCTCTTCTTCAATGGCTGGTGTCCGAGGAGGACCCTGCTCATTAGCCTTTGATCCTGATCTGTGTTCCAGAATCCAGCTGCTCAATCCAGTTCCCATCTGCTGCTGGGTCCACCCTGGGACTTCCCCAGAGCCTGCTCCACAGCATTGGTGGTTCTGGTGACAACTGGCAGCAAGGGAGGTTGGGTCTGATACTGGTTTTGTCTATATTTGTATATGCTCCATTTTATTCTTTTATTATAGCTGTTTCAACTGTCTTTTCCAATCCATTAGTCTCTTCCCAATCCATGAGTCTCTTCCCCACTGTGAAGGGTGAGGGATTTGTTCAGAGCATCTCTCATTCATCCAGAGGCCAGCCCAGCCCTAATCCTTGACAGAAAGGCTACAGCTAATTCTGTCATGTGCATAAATATTTAAAGTTTTAAAAGTGGTTAAAATAAGACTCTTCTCCTGCTTGTTCTTAATTTTTTTTGAGGGGGTTAAAAAAAAGCACCCTAATAACAGAGGTCAAGCAGCTCCTACTTAAAGGCAAACCCCAGAAAACTCTTCTGTCAGCCTGTGAAAGAGGATGAGTTTGCTTTTCGCATCCTCCCTTAGAAGAAAAACCATACAGAGGCAGAAGGATTCGGGTCACAAAACCAGTTTTGAAGCTGTGCCTTGAGGCAGGGCTGCTGGCAGGGAGCAGTGGCACAGCTCAGAGTAATTCCCATGTCACTTTGATGCCCCAGTAGAAGATGAAGGGAAACAGGGACAGTCTCCTGACTTCAGAAGAGCTTACGGTGCAGTTTGAGGGAGATCTCTAGAAAATAATAATGCCTGCTCCACTGAGGAACGTAGATTATTCCTCTTCATCTATGCCACATAAATCTGGAATTAAAGGTGCCAAAAAGTACATAACGTAAAGCCTGCATCACTGATGGTGTTACACTGAGCTGCTGGAAAAATAACAGCCCCACATTTAAAATTCAGCTGTCATATTGATGAATTGCATTAATTTATGTGCATACAGATCTCAAGCAGCAGCAACAGCATCAGACAAGAACAAACCAGAACAATAATTATACAGGCCCTCAGTGTATTGCAAACTCTCCACCATGGAACTGAGGTTTATTTATTTAACCAACTGCTGGGTTCTTACCTGATACTTCAACTCCCCTGTGTCATTCTTCATCCAGGCATAAGGAATAATTTCTTAAGGTAGAGGGAGGCAGTAAAAGGCAAAGAACAGACCTGTACATCTGCTTTCCACATCACCCAGAACTCAGCTCTACGGCAGGAATAATCATGGACAGATGGAAATGGAGCTGGAAAGAACAGAATGGATGGATCTTCATATGGATTATTGCTGCTTTTTCCTTTGCTAGCCAACAGGGGTTGCAAAGAACAACTGCAGTGAATACAGAAGATATAGTAATGTGGAATATGGCTAGGATAGAGCATATCCAATGCAGGTGTCAGGAGACTGGAATCCCATTTCAGCTGCTCTAGTATTCCCTCTGGAAGCTCAGTATTTAGTTGACTGTTTCAGGAGCAGCATTTTTGTTCTATTCACTTAATCATCAATAAAATTTGGTGTTCTTTCTGGAGGAAAAAGTACTGCTTAGCTGGAAGTTATTATGGAGTGGTTTCTGATGCAATGTTACTTGTAGCTGAGAACTTTCTTTTTTTGACCTTCCCAAGGCATATCAATTCCTGACACGTTTTCCTGCAGAGAGGACCAAGCTGAACAGATTTCACTTGGAGTCTTTCTTCCATTCTTTTATTATACAGAGAGACAGTTGTGTTGAGGAGTAAGTTTGACCAGCAGATCTTCCCAAACAACTTGAGACCCATCAGATCCCTGCACCAGAGCTGTTGGCACCCACTCAGAGATCAGAAAATTACTTGGAAAGGGATTTGAGGATCACTGTCTGCTAACCCTGGGCAGGTCCTGCCTTAGAGTAAGGAGAAATAACCCAACTCCTACTTGAAACCTTTGCCTTCTTCCAGGATTTCCTTCCTCAGAAAGATTCTTAGAGATCTGTAAGCAGTCTGGGGGTTTTTAAACTTTGGTTTTATTTTTTACACAGTAAATCTCTACTCTATAAGAATTTAGCCAAGAGCTTCAATACTTCCAAAGCTTTGGTCAAATTCTTGGTGGGGAAATTCTATTTAACTTCAACATCTACAGAGAGGAAGAGAAGCATTAAATAAAAGGCAGTGCTAACAGCTGAGTACCTTCGTAGGTCTCTTGTATTCCCTGGTGTTTGCTTTCACAGATGGGCTATTAGAATAGCAAAACATTCTGGATGGTGTGCAGTAACCTGCTGTATTCGAGTTCATAAAGTCTCTAACTGTTGTCAGCTAAAGAACAGGAGAATGCTTTGTGGAAAAGATTGGGTAGGAAAGGATGAGACTAACACTCAGATGTCACAATGAGGTCAAGCTTTGTGGTTTATTTAGCTCACACTTAATAACATTACATTATCTACTAGAATAAACTCCATCCAAGAAGCTTTTCAGAAATTTACAAACTCTGATTCACTAGCATGGTTTACTGAAGTGTAACAGAAAATTGTGTCAAACAGGAGAGGCTGCTACTAAAGCTCAGCAAATATTCAGAGAGATGATTTATTTGGGGCAACCCTACTACAACCATGCTGGAAAAAAGGCAATTCACAAAGGCTCAGGCCAGTGTGTGCTTGAGACTTCTTGGTAACACCCAAACTGAAGTTCAGGCTTCAGTGCAGGAGCTGCTCCTGAAGTGATGTCACTCTTGTGGCTGTCTAGAAAATTGTAGTCAGCAAGATCTTTTCTTTCAAGAAAAGTTACTTAGAGATACTGCACCAGACTGTGATATAGAAAACATGGGGCAGAGCTCCAGAGGTGCAAGCTTAGCACTTGCTGGCTTCAGCTTGGGTTACAAATGCTGGGCTAAGACCACTGTGCTCCAGGGAAGACATCTCCCAGCAGCCCACTTCATCGTCTCCTTCAATGTCTTTTGTCTACACAGAAAGGAACAAGAGCAAAGGACTTCAAGTTGCTTCAGGGCAGGTTGAGGTTGGAGCTGAGGAACAATTTCTTCCCCTGCAGGGTTGTCCAGGGCAGGGGGGGAGTCCCCGTGACCCCTGGAGGGGTTTCCAAGCCCCCCGTGGAGCTGTGGTGCTGAGGGCCAGGGGTCAGTGGTGCCCTGGCACTGCTGGGGGAAGGGTTGGACCTTATTTAAGATCTCTTCCAACCAAAAGGATTCTGTGACATGGACTTTTTACTTCTTTGTACAGTGCCTAGGGCTCACTGGTGGCTGACAGCCCTTGTCTTAACAGAACCAGATCTTGGCATGATGAAACATTCTAGAAAGTCTGTTGAAGCAATAATGAATACATTGGGAGCTTTGAAATACTGGTGAAGTTACAGGATACACTTCTTCCCCTTGAAGCTTTGTTAGATTATCTTAAGTCATAGGGATTCTGGTATTTTCAGAAACACTTCTTTGTGACCTTTTTAATCCATGGAGTTTTTCAAACTCTAGTTTCAGTGAGTCCACTTTATCATCTTGCAGTAGATGAGAGCCTGGTTCCTGGTCATGCCCGAACTGGTCATTTCAGAGCAAACAGCTGAAGTCTGCAGTGGTGATCTGGAAGACTTGGGGTTGTTTCTGCTTACAGTATGCTTTAAAAAAACTTTAAGTTCAAGACAGTTCAGGTAGGAAGGGATGTAATACACTTGTGGAAGGATGGACCATGCCTACAAGAAAGCTGGTGAGGGGCTTTTTAGGCTGTCAGGTAGGACTGGAGGGAATGGATCAAAACCAGAGGTGGGTAGGTTCAGATTCGACATCAGGAAGAAGCTCCTCACCCTGAGGGTGCTGAGACCCTGGCACAGGCTGCCCAGAGAGGGGTGGAAGCCTCAGCCCTGGAGGTTTTTAAGCCCAGGCTGGATGGGGCTCTGAGCACCCTGCTCTAGTGGGAGGTGTCCCTGCCATTGGCAGAGGGTTGGAACTGGCTATGGTGGATCCCTCACCACTCTAATTTTACTCTAGGTGTGATCTTTTGGTCATGGCCTATCTTTCACTACTGAGCATCCTCAGCGTGGCTGATAGAGATGAGTTGAATAGAGAACTCTCCTGCTGATGCAGGGTGAGGGAAAACAGGAGACAGTAATATGTGCAGGGCACCTGGAGAAGATGGAAATTCCACCCTCCAAGCTAGGAAATCCCCACAGTAATTGTAGCACATTATAAAAGGTGATAGACAAAGACTGCAGGAAACACATGTCAGCTTCAAAGAGATGGGAAGGGAATAATTACAGCCCCTGTGAGACACTGATGTTTGTCCAGTTCCCTGTCAGAGCAAAGCCTTAATCAGAAAAGGCTTTATTACTTTTCTGGTGCTTCTGAAGCTCAGTGACTGCAAAGGCTTAAAAGCTTTAATAAGCAAAAGGAAACAGTGCCACCTAACTGTGGAAACAGGGGGTTTTTAGTCATTGAAGAGGACTGAGCAGATATTTTGCATTTTAAATCACAGAGGAGAGTGGTTCTTTGTGGAACTCACCTGTAATTAAAATAGTACTAGTGTGTGCCTTTTCTAACATCATCACTGGGAGAGTCTGGGTGGCAGCAGAAAAATCTCCTTGACTACACCTCAAGTGTTCATTTTTTTTATTTGAAGAGGACTAGAACAGGATTCACAGGTCACTGAGCAGACCATGTGTGGTCAGACCACGCTGCTCTGCTTTAAGGACACTCACTGCTGCCTTTTCTCTAGTTCCTCCCATCAGTGTTTGTCTCCAAAATGATCAAAGCAGAGTTTGTTGTGACTAATTAAAACAGTCCCTCGACTGGGCCCAGAATGAGAGTGTTATGAAAGCTTCCTCCAGAATACTGAATGAAATTAGCAGTGCCAAGTGAATCCCAGAGTGGTTTGGGTGGGAAGGGATCTTCCAAAGCCATCCAGTCCAACCCCTGCAGGGAGCAGGGACATCCCCAACCAGAGCAGGGTGCTCAGAGCCCCATCCAGCCTGACCTGGGTCCAGGATCTGTGCTTAGACAAGTACTGGCAGCTCAAATGTCCCTCCAGACCTGAGTTAGATGTGTGTAGGCTGAGACCAGACCCCAAAGCCATTCTCACCACAAGTACCTGTGCAAAATTTATGACCTGGCTGCAATTGTCCAAGTGCCTGAATGAAAAACAGTGAAGATTAAATGCTCCAAAAAATTAATCAGAATATGAATTGTGGAGTTCAGTAAACATCATAAATACTAAAGCAGTGTCACATAGCCCTGTTTGTTTTCAGTTAAAAGAATGTTTATGCTCCCTCCTGAAAATATCACCTGTAAATTCAATTATATTTTGAGTCAGTTGTTTTCTGGTTGCAGCAAAGTAAAGATGGGATGTGGTGGGCTCTGGAATTCATATACATGTGTTGTCCTGAAAAGAAACCATCAGCTCTTTCTTGGCATCTTATTCTTGCACCTACTCTGAACCCATCCCTGATCTTCTTGCAATTCTTCGTGTCATAAAACCTCTAGCAAAGAAGGGGGGGGGAAATATGCAGCAAAAGTCCATCAGCTGAAACTAAAACATATTTTTTTGAAGGCAAACCAGCTAATAGTGTGCTCTCAGGCATGGGACTTGCTTTGATGTTCCCATTGTACACAACTTGGTGTCATTTTGCATGATTTTGCCTGACAATGAGCGTTGCTGACTCACGGTGTTAGAGATGAGAATCTCCTCACTTCAAAGGCTCGGATCCAGCTGACACTTTCAAATATCACTAAAGTATTCAGAAAAGCAAAGCCTTGCATATTCCACCACTGTAAACAGCACTGCACTCGAGTCTGATACGGTGTCGGTCCCACATTTGGCATTTGAGGTATGAAGAGCAGAAATCTGCAATGATTTCCCTTTGAACTTTGTACCTTGACAAGAAAACACTAGTAAAATAGTCAGAATATTTCTATGTGATCCTTTCTGATATTTTCTCTTACTTTTGACTTTCTGAAAGCAGCTGAGGGCCCTGGGCTTGTGGAGCCTGGAGAGAAGGAGGCTCAGGGGAGCTCTTCTGGCTCTGACAGGAGGCTGGAGCCAGGGGGGTCGGGCTCTGCTCCCAAGGGACAGGACAAGAGGAACCAGACTCAAGATGCATCAGGAGAGGTTTAGGTTGGAGCCCTGGAATTCTTCTGCTCAGGGCAGGGGGGGAGTCCCTGTGACCCCTGGAGGGGTTTCCAAGCCCCCCGTGGAGCTGTGGTGCTGAGGGCCAGGGGTCAGTGGTGCCCTGGCAGTGCTGGGTTGATGTTTAGACTTGATGATCTGAAAGTCCTTTTCCAGCTGAAACACTTCTCTGATTCTATAACTAAATGCTACAATACTCAACATGTCAATCTACCCTTGCCTATATGCTCTAAAATTCCATTAACTATCAAATTCTATTTCTTATTAGAATTCCACTTCTTCCAGGCAAGAAAACAACGTGCACTTGTAACAATCACTTGCATTAGTACTGCCTTATTGACTGCACAGGCTCACGAAGACATGTGAGGTTCTTGGGAGATGCTTTTGAATGAGCCACATAATCCTTCAGCCTTTGTTGCAGAAGGAGGGGGTGGGGGCTACAATCATATTTCAGAACCCTGAGGCCTTTTTCTCAGAGTCTTTCAGAAACCTTTCCAGCAAAGCCAGCATATAAGCAAGGGTGAAATCCTGATCTTCTTGAAGGAAAGCAGAGTTTGGTCATGGATGTCAGTGGATTCAGGATTCACGAGCCTGCTCTTTAAAAGATGGGAGGTAACTTCCTCGGGGAGACTGATGAAGTGAAAACAAGGAGATGTTAAAGCTCCTAATCTGCTTTCCTTATGCTTATTGTTATAGCTTTGGCTAGTTTTTAATGGGGATAGAATCCAGCAGTTGCTCACAATGCCCTGGTTTTCTGTTAGCTTACTAAAGAAGTGTGGTTCTAGCCATGTATGCCCCAAATGATACAAACAGGCTCATTTTGTTCAAGAATAGTGTACATAGAGCTGCTCTCAACGACATGAATTCATATTTCAGAGCATCATTCAAATCAGAATTAGCCCTGCTTGGCAGCCATCTCCTTCATGTTTACCCTAAGGTCCCTTTGATCCTGGAACAATGATCAGCAACGTTGAACTGGCCTCAGTTTTACACATCCCCTCTCATTTCTGTTTTATATCAGCAGAGGGGACTTGGAAAGCAGAAAGGGTTTTTGTGATGGGCCCATTTTTCATGGAGTATTTAACATCCCCTTCTGCCTGTCTGTGTTAGCAAGTATTAATGCTTCTCTTGGAAGGTGGCTTCTCTTTTATTCATGATGCTTTTCCTGTGTGGTGTAGAAAAAGCAAAATTCAGCCCAGCTACAGCTTGTCAATCTCTTTGGCACCAAACACAGATAGCTGGGGTTACTGGGCTCTTTGGCAGGAAAGCACCAGTAATGCTGGATGAGTGGTTTGGTAGCCTTGTGATTATCACCCCATGATGCACTCAGGGTTCAGTCTGTCAGCCCATTGCCTACTTAGCAGCTCAGTAACTGGGGAAAATAATAAAGCTTGTAATATTTTTCCAAAACACAGTTCCCCACCGAGATCAGCTCATTGAGCTAAAAGCTCCCAACTATTCTTTCTTGGCCAAAACCAGTAAGTGCCACTTGAAAGATGTGAAAAGCAAGAGAACAACGGAGAGCTGTGGGGCCAGAGCTTTTTCCAGAGGTATTACTGCTGGAAAACCAAGAGTCAGCTCTGGCCCATGTTTTTAGAGTGCCACCAGCATGTGCTGGTTTGAGGAGGAAACCATTGGCCAGACTCATGGGGAGGGTTTCAGAGCCTGTGCCAGGCTTCCCAGAGAGGCTGTGGAGTCTCCTGCTCTGGAGAGATTCCCAACCCACCTGGACAATGGGATCCTGGACCCTGCTGGAGCAGGGGGGTGGCACCAGAGCATCTCCAGAGGTCCCTTCCCACCCCCAGCACATTGGGATTCTGTGGAAGAGCCAGGCAAACACTTCAGTATATGCTCAAAAATCAAGCTGCTTTTCTCCAGGTTCATTCTCTCTTTTAACCGAGTCCCAGATAAAAAACCTTTAGAAATGTCACGGTGACACGAGCACCCCTTTATCTTCAAAACTGCTCCACTTGAATTTGAAGCTGTGCTTGTGAGTGCCAGCCTGTGCTCATCTTCTGGAGAAGCAAAATTTCTGCTTCCTTGGAAATATTTTCTGGTTTTTTTTTTTCTGTAAAATGAAATTCGGTGTTACACTGACAGCTGAATGAATTCTGATTACTGTATTTATATCAAAGCTGTCTTCTCCAGAGATCAAGCTGCAGATACTACACCAGTCTTAGTAAGCAACAGGACCCTTTGCAAATCTCATCTTTTCTTCACGGGCCTGAGGGAACCGGGACAGGATCTCCCCAAATAGTTGAAATATTTGCAGTTGTAGTGGGTATTTCAGACAGCTATGAGATCAATTTTCATCAGGGACGTGTCAAGACAGGTCTTGAAAATGTCCAAGGATGGAGACTGCCCAGCCCACTCCTCAATCCTCTCCAGGTCCCTTTGGATAACATCTCATCCCTCCAGTGAATCGACTGCACTGCTCAGCTGGGGGTCATCTGAATTTGCTGAGGGTGTGCTTGCTCCCACTGGCATGTCCTTGGTGGAAGCATTAAACAGCACTGGTCCCAGCACAGACCCTTGAGGGACAGCCCTCAGTACGGGTTCCAACTTGGACATTGAGCCATTGGCTGTAACTCTTTGGATATGACCATCCAGTCAAGTCCTTATCCACCTAAGGTGCCATTCATCAAACCCATTTCTCCCCATCAGGGGGATCTTATGAGTGCCCCTGCAGATAGATGACATCTGCAGCTCTTCCCTCCATCATGGAAGATCAAAAACTTAGGCACAACTTGGTGCAAACACGTTGGCTGTCTCCAGTCACCTCCATGTCTTCAATCCGTGTCAATGTAATTCCAGAGGAACCTGTTCCATCATCTTCCTGGGCACAGAGGTGAGGCTGACAGGTTCCCAGAGTCCTCCTATAAAAAGATGGGTGGGATGTTGAGCTGTTTCCCTTCACAAACCTCCTTCGTAATCACTGCTTCTGTTAACTTTGTGTAAACTAAAGAATTAGGAAGTTGTTGGACAATTTGACTCAACACTTTTCCTAGGGAAATGAATTACAAATCCTGCACTCCGTGTGCAGAGCTAGTTCAATAATTTTTCATTCAAGAAAACCTCTCAAATTGGGTTTTCTCTAAAGAAAGAGGCTGCAATTCATACAGATCCCATTAGAGGAAGAACTCATGACAAATGGGTGGACCAGAGCTCTCTGCAGTAGTTCTTTCCTAGGTTGAAAATCCACTCCCTCTTTCAGGGTATTAAAGCTTTATTTATTGTGCTTATTGGAATTGTGCTCCAGAAATAGTGGCTGAAGGTGAAATATATTCCTAATTCGGTACATCCTTGATGTAGAAATTCCTCAGATGGATTATAGAGGCTTAATAAATTATGGAAAATGATCTATTCAAAAGGATTGGGTTAAATAAATCTGGTTTATGATGATATTTAGTAATAATAGTAGTAAAACCACAATGTAATACGTGTGAAAACTAGGAATAACAACTCTTCTTGCTTCTCCTGGCTAGTTTTCTTTCCTCATTTGCCTTTTTCTTCATACATCAATGCCACCTCTTACACAGTCCACATCCAAAGAGTATTCCAAGTAGTCAGAATTGTTAAAATGATTTTTCCAGTCTCTGCCCTTTTCCTTCCCAGTTGCTTTTCATGTCCTGACTCCTAACGACCACCACTGAGGCCGTGAGGATGAAATCCTGCCTATCCATGCTCAGAAAGGTAAAGAGTCAAGTCATAGATGCTCACATCTTCTCACAGTCAACTTTTCTTCCCCATAACATCCCGAATAATCAGAATTCAGCTCTGCTTAGGGTTGTGGCTGCTGCTAATCCTGATGCCTCTTCAGGATTCAAAGTTTGGCTGGGAAGATAAAAAGGAAGTAATCTATCAAACTAGAGAGACTAAATAAAATTAGGCTGATGAAGGATTTGCAGTCTACATAATGTTTATCTCATGTAAATAGGGTGGAGAGTCAGAAATCTGATTTTATTGTGAGCTCTTCAGTAAAATGTATTGTATCTCCTTCAGAAGGTTTAACCAGCACCTCATCTTCTCATCCATTTCTTCAGGCCAAGTGTATTGGAATAAATTCCCTCAAATCGACCTTAGATTTGTTGTCTATTTACAAAAAATGACCCTTGTTAGTTACTACAGAACTGTGGGGCTGCCAGATAAAACTCAAGTACTTAATGAACTGTCAAATGCAGAAAAGAGGAAGAAGCTGAGAAATTTCCCATCATATGTGACACGATTAAACTTCTCTGTGTCAAAGATGTCAAGCTGTTTGCTGCTGCTTTTATGTGTGTATTAATAAAGTTCTAGCTCCTCTAATTGCTGCAGTGAGCAGGACACTTATTAAGCTCAACTCAATATCTTTGTGTAGTGATCTACAGCTGTAGGGATGCAGTTTTCAATCCTGTGCACTAAAAATGAGCTCTGGAATTGAATCCTTAATGGGCAATGGGTGCCTACATCCTCCACTTAAACTGTGGAATAATCATCATCATTTAGAAACAAATGTAAATATAATAGATTTTTTCAATTGCCACATTTGGGGTTTTTTTAACGTGGCTTTAGAATTGAGGGCAGTTATTTCATCAAGGGCTTTATGGCTCTCAGGCTGAAATAGTGCAGAGTTTGGAATAAGATTAGATAATCAGGGAGATTAATTCCTTGTCGAGCCACATAATCCCACAAATGAATAGAAGAACTCAAAGTAATTGTGCAATGATGGTATAAAACCAAATAATTTAGCTCTTCCCAGGTGTCCTCTTCCAACAACCTTTATTTGCTGATTAAAAAATACCCTCAGTCTGTTGTGAACCCCAAAATAAACTCAACAACTTCCTCTAGAAATAAGACTTTTTTTTCTTCCTTCTATACATGAATTTAGATGTCTAAAAATGTGCTTCAAGGGGGCTACAAAAGCTGGAGGCATTTCAGAAGGCACTGAAAGGCACGGGAGATGAAGCCAATACTTCTGCTGGGGGCATAAGGATCTCACTTCACTTGGATGCCCAAGAAAAAGACCCCAAGAAACTTGATCACTGGGTTTATGTATAAGAACAAATAGGAAGTGGTCTTAAGTGTCTGATGAGCACTAGAAGCTGCTGCAACTAGAAGCTAGGGAAATTAATCTGGTTTAACTACAGACAGTGGTGAAGTGACCATCACCAAGCATCCTTAGCATGAAGCATCATAGTTTTTAGAGAGATCTTCAGTGTGGGTGGGGGGATGTAGATGGGATGCACGTTCTCCAGCCTCTGTGTGGAGAAATGTGTCAGGTGAGAGCTTAGACAAGTAATAATGGTGGTTTCTCTGGGCTTGAAATGTTGTGTTTTGAGCTCCCATCTTCACCCATCTCCTCTGGACCTCCCAAGACGCTCCTGACACTGGTATTAAAACAAATACTGGAGCTAAACCTCAAGTTCCTGTATTTCATTTGGTGCTTTGACAAACCTAGAGAGGATGTTTTCCCCCCAGCATCACTTCTGGTTTATTTATTAGCCTTCCCTGGGAGCACCAGTCACTGACCACCTCTGGAACAGGGTTGCTCAGTATTTCCCGTGCTTTGGCTGCTGTTTCATCTTCCTGCTGCCTTTGATTTCCTGAAAGGAAAACTTCCAGGCTGCTCTTCAAATCTCTCTTCCTCTCAAGTAGCATTTCCCTGTTTTCTCCATTTCTGGCTCTGATTTGCTGCAGTGATCTCACCAGCTGGTTCAAACTCAACATCCTTGTCCCATGAGTGCAGTTCAGTTTGGATTCTATTAGTAAGAGGGATTCTGGAGCAGGGTTCCAATTTCACCAGCTAGCATGCTGCTGGGGTTTGCTTTATCTGCACTGGAAATGAGGTTTGTGCAGATTGCCACTCCTGTGTGAGGAAATGCAGGCACACGAGGGTGTTCTGACACTTGCAAGACCACCTTTTGTCACTGTGGGGTTCAGTGATGTGGCTAAATTGCCAGATGTGTTTATTAGTAGCATTTTATCAGGATTTTTTACTCACCTTTATCATCTAGGCAAGCTTTCCTCTTTCTTTTTCTTAAGCTACAAATCACCGTGTCCTTTTCATGGAGCTGGGATTTCTTTTCTGATTTAAATTATATTTAAATATGCCTAGCTCAGAGGCAAAAAAAAAAACCCCAAGACACAATAAAACCCAAAACCTGTCTGCTTGTGTAATGTGGTGGAGACAGAAACAGAAATCAGATCTCAGCTCTTGCTTCATTGCAGGGACAAAAGTCTAATTATAGCCCACGTGGGAAATTGTTGCAGCTTTCTTCTTTGAGCTGGTAGTAGATGGTTCCTTACCCAAAGTCCTTGAATGCAGACTGGGAATCTGGTGCAGGGTGCTGGGAGAGCCCTGACATTCTCTTGCAATCTCCATCTTAAAGCTCACGTGAAATGCATAATGCCAGAGCTCTGGAGCTCCAGGTTTCACCTTGAGACACAATAGCTGGTGATTGGAGCTGACAGTGGCTCATGGGGTTTTTATTCCCCTCTTTCTCAGTTGTTGTGCAGAAAGAAGTGGCAGCATCTGATTTAGGAGGAGGAGAGTTGTGGGAATGCAATTGATGAAATGAAATTACTGGAAGATGCTCATTCAGACTGAACTAATCCTGTCCACAGTAAGTGACTTTTCTGATCCCGTGGCTCTCAGTTCCCTTTGAACATCACTGAGGGGCTATGGCTGTTGCTCCTCCCTGAAGGATGCAGGGTGTCTTCAAGAAGACAGAGCTGGCTGCTGAGCAGCTTCTGAAAATATCTTTCCTGAAGTCAGGAAGAAGAAATACCAACATATTTGTATTTCATATGAAGCATTGGTCAAAAGTGAATTTGTCTAAGAAACTGGGGCAGATGCAGTGCAAAGCAGAGTATTTATTTGAAGGCAAGCTGATGGAAAAACAAGTGAGACTTTGTTACAGGTGAAATAGAAAGAGGGAAAGAGCTTTTGAATCGAGGGGTCATGTGGATGCTCAGTGTCCCAGTGCAAATGGGTTTCCAAGGAATGAGATTGCTGCTGCTGAGGGAGCATTCCCCAAAAGGTGGGATGTTTTGTGAACTCGTGTTTGGTGCTGTATTTTCTTTGGCTACATTGTGCAGGGTAAGTTGTCTTCCACATGAAAATGAATACTTGAGAGAGAACAGAGCACCACTGCACATATAGAATGCTTATCTTTTTATTAAGCTGGCACATGAATATGTGGTTTACAATTCCTCTGTCTTCTCCAAGCCTGATTGGCCACCAGTTGCTTAATGTTCCGTGGTATTTGGGAGGAAAACAGACATTTCTTACAACACCCCTGGTGAGGAAAGGCAGGGGCTGAAGAGAAGAGCAACATGTGTTCAGGTGATTGAGTTTTGCTCCCTCAGCACAAGTAGATTCTTTACTAGAATGATGCCATGGCAGCACCAGTCATTGCAAATGATCTGGACTGCTAGAAGAAAATTACATTTAATCAAAATCATCCCCTCTTCAGACTCTCAAAGGTGTTTAATCACCCAAAGAGGCAGGAATTAGGCATTTTTCTTAGGACTTGGATAAACCATCAAACACCAAACACTAAGAAATTAGGAAAGAAACAAGAAACTGCCTCTGGGTACCCTGTGTGTAAGTAGGGCACATCTGCAGCTCTATAATATCCTTGTGAAGTAACTCTTTGAGGAGCTGCTCACTGCAAAGAGATACCAGGAGTGCTCAGAAGCTCTGCAGAACTCAAACTCTTAATACCACATCCACTCCCAGGAGGGAAAGAGAAAGTGTCATTTCATTACCCTTTTATTTGACATTTCATTGTCTCTCATCAGTAAAAAAATTCTTTGTAATAGCAACTACTAGTTCTTGCTTTTTAATAAAGCATGAAGGGTATTGCATTGGATTTTCTAATTAAAAATGGCTTCAAACATATTCAAAAGAGGCTGCTGCCATTTAACCAATTAGTGCCTAAGAGCTCAGGGGTGGTTCTGGCAGCATCCCTCTCCTCTCCACTGAAACTGTGGCCAATGGCAGTGGCAGACTTTGGGAGGAAGGAGAGGGGAGGATGTCTTTGAAAGCCCAAAACTTTCATCCATCCCTTATTGCATGAGACCTTGGCAAAGACAAGATTTTCTCTTTTTCTTTCTCTATTTCTACCATTTTTCCCCTCTTCCTTTCTCTCTTTTCTTCCTTCTTCCCTCAGGTTGCATGGGGAGAGGTTTGGGTTGGAGCTGAGGAACAATTTCTTCCTGTCCTGCAGGGCTGCCCAGGGCAGGGGGAGAGTGCCCGTGACCCCTGGAGGGGTTTCCAAGCCCCCCGTGGAGCTGTGGTGCTGAGGGCCAGGGGTCAGTGGTGCCCTGGTAGTGCTGGGGGAACAATTGGACTCAATGGTCGTAAAGGTCTTTGCCTCTCTGTAAAAGAACAGATTTGAAAAGCTTTATGGAATCCATAAGGGAAAAATAAACATTTAAAGGAGATAAACCCAGTGATATAAACACCAAGCAATGTATTTCTTACTGCAGTTTTTCCAGGGCTCCTTTAAGCTTCTGCCCACAGCATCTTTGCTTTTGTCACCTTTAGTTGTCTCTCAGGCACTTATTTTTTACAGAGTTTTGGTACTCACCACACCATCATCTCATGTCTTTGTACAGCCCTCATCTCTGCCCCTGTTGCCAGGTGAGCTGTGGGTCAGCATGGACACCAAACCCAAACAAAAGCAGCAGGTTCTCCAAGAGCTGGAGAAAACACCAAACACTGATGGGTGCAACCACTGTGCTATGAATCCCAGAGTGAGCAATGCATGGGTGATAAATAGGATGCACTTCCAACATTCCCACCTTGCCAGTATGAAGAACAATGCTCACAACTCTGTGTGTCTTCCAATTTATGGTCCCCACCACGGGGTTAATGAGAGAAGGCTACGTTTGTTTCTGACATTTTACCTCTGTGACCAAACAGACCACCAAAGAAGCTCATTTTTCATCTATCTGACTGCAGGGGGCTCAGAATTTCTTTGTTTTCCTGCGAAGCTTTGAAATGAATCCTCCTTGGTAACTCCTGTTCTTGTCAACTCCTGTTGACATAGAGGAATTTATTGCTCAGGGGCCAAGTGTGATGACAAACATTTGGGAACTCGATGCTCCTAATTAAAAGCTAAGAAAATGAAGCTCCTTTTGAGGCTTATCCTGAGAGAAAATGCCTTTTGTTAGAAAAACTTGTTAGTGCTGCTCAGTGTGATGTTGCTCTCTCCTGTTCTGAAGCAGTTCTGAATTTGTGCTTATCTTGATTGTTCCATATCAGTGGCTTTTAGTTGCTCAGCCTCATATTTAGACAATTTTCCCCAAGGAATGCAAGACACCAGGATTTTTTTCTATTTATTAGGTGGAATGTCAATGCTGTTAAACTGACTGAACTTCAGGACCTTAACTCCCCCCAAAAAGCAGACAGACAGACAAACCCAACGCTAGCACCACTAGATGGCATTGATTCAGCATCCCCATTTAGAAACAGCCTTCAGCTTTACCACAGTGAGATGTCATCTGGGTGCCAGCTTTCCTAGTTCTCCTCCTAATCCTGTTGTTCCTTTTGCTTAGAGCACACTGCCCATCCTACAACGCTGTCTTCTTTCTACCTCTGTCCCAGCTTCTCAGCAGCAGCAGCCCTCAAGCAGCAGCATGGCTGAGGTGGAGGTGTTTTAGAGGGTGAATGTCAGAGGGAATCTTCATTCCGATGCTGTCCAGTCGCTGAATCTGGGGAACAGCCAAGATTGGCAAGGTCTACACCAAAATTTAGCACAGTGAACTTTGGCAGCAGCTGCAGGAGGTTGGAGGTGTGTTGGTTTAGCATCAATAATTCCATGCTGTTGTGGTGAACCTCGGATTTTCCCAGCCAGCAGCTGCCTCAGTCACTGTAGAATTACTTTGCATGGGCTGGAGGAGAATCCTCTCTCTCTAGACAAGGGGATTTAATCCCAATCTTTTCTGCCTTTCCCATTGACACGCTGGGAGCACATATCAGCTCCTCCTGCATGAGCTCTGACACTAAGCAAGAAAGCTCAAAGGTCTTTACCCCAAAGTAGTGTTAGTTCCAGGAGTTCTAAGCCCTTGTTTCTGAGGAGTTTTGATTTCATCTTCCCAAAAAATAGCTAGGGTGACTTTTAGGGTTTTATTCCCTCCCAAACTGTTGGTGGTATGTTGCCACAGAAATAACCCCCTAGTCTCTACTGCAAAGCCAGACTAATCCCAGCTCCTAACTCTGCCAATAAGGAAGGCTAAATTTACTCCAGGTTACAAGCACATGGGATGAATGGAGAGGGTGGACGGATATAACACTTGAGGCCGGATGACTCCGGGTGCCAAAACTTGCCAAAGGGTGCAAATGAGGTGGGAGAGACGTGGAGGGAAGAGCAGTTGGATTTTGTGAGGTCTTGATGTGACTCCTTATAGCTCTAGGGTGAAGCCTTTCAGTAACCAGCAAGTGTTACGTGACATATGCGTTTATTTCTGGATTTCCAGATGTGTGTTATTGGCAGGATCAGGTGGGAAGCTTCATCCCTTGCCTGATGCAAGAAACAGGGAGTATATGGCAAAAAAGCACTGCCCTAACTGCTCTCTTCCCATGGTTTTTAAACTCTTTTACACTCCAGGTATGCCTGGTAGCATCCAAACGTTGCCCTGCTTTGGTCCACACAAACCCTTCTGCTGTGCTGGGAATTCCTGGTGCTGTTCCCCATGCCTGGGACCACCCTTAACTGTTCAGCAGCCCAGATTACTGATGGTGACACCACTCACTGAGAAGTAAGGAGAATTTAGACTCCACTTGTCTTATGTTTGTCCAAAGCTGGGTATTCTCCAGCTAAACATTCAGAGTTAAACATTAGAATTAAAGCTTGGATTAATTTCTCCCATGACTTAAAACCTGCTTCTCTTACCAACATCAAACAGGTCTGTAAACCTTCCACACTTTTGAAACTTTCACTTTTTCTTCATCACCTATGGTGACAAAACATCCATTGCCCAGGGATGAAAAAGCAGCAGCCACTTTGGGATCTTTTTTGCATAAATTAGCAGCCTTTAGAGCATTGGGAACCAACAGCTCCTCATCCCAGTATGAACATGAAGTTCTCTTCCAGACTGGGCTGTGAAGCACCCCTAAACCTGTGGCCATTTCTCATGGTGCAGATGCAGCTCCAGCTTCTACCCCAAGCTACCTGAGAGCCACACGAGCACCTTGGGCTTTTTTCTAGGTGTTTAAATTGCACACTGGTCAATGTCTGACATCTACAATCTTCCTTGGGTTAATCACTGCCTTCCATGTGCCCTCACGTGCCAACAACAATCCTTCCCCCCCTGCCTTGTATTTCAGCATCTATAGCATCCATGGCTTGGGGAAACAATCATCTGGGGTTGTTTTTTCTTCTTTGTTGGCAGCAAAATTGTTGTTTTTATGAGTATTTAGTACATGGATACAAGATCAACAGAAGCATTTTCAGAAGAGCCATTATTAATTTTAAATTCCCACGTTCTTTGCCAACCTTTGGCTTTTTCCTTCCAGAAGAACAAAGCAAAAAATAATATAATACTTAGAAGAAACCCTTAGCTTTTGACCTAAAGGAAATTCCATCTTTTTAATTTCAACATCAGTCTTACAACAAAAAAAAAGTGACTATCAGTTTTAACCTTCCAAAAAGTATCTGTGACTTGGGGTAGACTGTCCTTGGCTAATGAGTTTATCTGATGTAGCCCAATGAACTTGTCAGGCTAATGATGACAATTTTTTTACATAAAACTACAAATCTCTCACATTTTTTTTCTTAAAAATCAGACTGTAGAAAATAATCAACAGTGAGAGTAACACAAATTTACTTCCTAATGACCTTCTGGGTGACTGTACAGAAGCAGGGTGCTCGAGGTTGTTTCTGTGCAGCTGAAACCTGGTTCATTTTGGGTTCTGAGGATGGCACGATGAAGTCAGTTGGCTGATGTCACTGCAGCACTTAATGTGCTGGGGAAGAAGAACACAGATCATGGTCTGAAGCACAGTAGTTGAATAACTCCTCTTTTACAGAACACAGGAGGCAAAGGAACTTTAGTTTGTTTGACAATGACTGTGATGCAAGATGTAACCAATAAGAAAGCACTGGGAGTTTTTCAAATGTCACTGGGAGGAAGGGGATAAAACAAAAAGAAAATCAAGATTGACCCATCAACAAAACACAAACCAGGTTCTGAAAGGGTGGGACAGAGACTTTTATATATTAACACATCTTCCCATCAGAGATTCTGCTCCAGCATTGTCCTTTCCATGGCAGGTGACGTAGCTACATCCTGAATTATGGTCCTAATAAGAAGCTTTCAGTGAAATTTGTAAATTCTTAGGCAGGTATCTATATAAAAGTCTAGTGCACACTGCTGGAGCACACAATATTTTCATTGGTAAGCTAGTAGCTGGGAGACATGCACTGAAAATACCTTTTTGTCCAGTGATTGACTGAATTTGACATTTTTTCTGCCTACTGTATTTCCTTACCTCCTAATTTTGATCAAAAGGGTAATTTTCCCAAATTACACTCTGTGCATTTAGGTTTTTCAGCTCCATCTCCATACTGAAATTCACTTTTTTTTAAGGAATCTGATTGTACTGAATTGAAAAGCCATAAAATCCTTCTAAAGATGCATCCACAGCCATCCCCTCCTTGTTTGTGCTCTCTCACATTCTATACCCTCATAAATACATTACTCTTCAAGATACAATTGGTTTAAGCTCCTCAAGGACTCATGAACATTGCTGGTGTGTTTGAAAAAGCTGTGAATCTCTCTCTCTTTTTGTTTGTTTTATTTCCTAGGATAAAATACACCTGGAGAACCATGAAATGAGGGCTGGTGAATGTATGTAGTATACACACTACAGGGCTTTAGTGCCTGCTGCTGCTGAAGTGTCTTATCTTTGCTATCTATAATAATTTCCCCCTGTTTGACAGACTTAATCTGCTCCCATCTGATACAGGAGTCATATCAGAGAAGATAGGTACCAAGAAATATAGCCAATTAAAGTGATATGAAAACATTCCATTTAGCTGTCTGTCATCTGGCTGAGAGCATCTCTGGTGCAGAACAGATAACAACGCGTCCCGCCGAGCCCGATGCGCTGGTGGGGGGATTTGGGGAGTGTGTCAGCACTAAAGGATGTGCCCAGTAAAACACAGCACCAAAATCCACCTCACTGTGTAAACAAACGTGACAGTGTTTTTGCAGAGGATTCCAGGGAGGATCCTGGCTGATTCTGAGGTTGTTGGTACTGGAAGTCAGGGGTGGAAGCAGTTAGAGTTGAGCTGCTGAGAAATGCTTTTTCCTCTCAGGCAAAAGTGCCTTGGATCTGTGGAAGTTTGGTTGGGGAAAAAAAAGTATATAAAGGTAGTTATAGTTGAAATGTTATTGGTGACTATAGACAAAGTCTCTTTTCCTCTGGCTGCTTACCTGAGACTGGAAAAGTGAATGCATGTGAATGTCAGAGTATTGTTAGCTTGGTCATTTTTCATGTGAAGGTTTTACAGATGCCATTTATTGAAATAAGTATTAATTTTTTTAAACAAACTGGAGTTCCATGCCAAACTTAAAACCTTTTTCTAGGTAAAAATGGAGAATGCCTAGGAAATGATGCAGTACATTACCTCCTACTTTAGCTTCACTGATGTAGTTATTGGCATCTCTTTTGTTGACTAGGAAGCATCCCTTCCAACCCTTGTTGGAATGGTTCCAGGCATGGGGCTTCTACCACTTTCCTGGGTAATTACTCAGTGTCTCAGCACCCTTAGAGTGAAGATCTTCTTCATTCCATCTACTCCAAAACTCCTCTCTCCCAGTTTGAAGCCATCACCCCTCATCCTACCACTACCCTCCCTTGTCAAAAGCCCCTCCCCAGCTTTCTTGCACTGGAAGGCTGCTACATGGTCTTTCTGGAGCCTCTGACCATTGCAGTACTTAAAGCAAAGCCCTAAGATACCCAAATAATACAGCTCAGTGATAGTTTTGTTGCAGCAACACTTGAAATATAATACAGAACTAAGGCTCGAGAGGAAAAGGGAAGTGTCTGAGTTACTATGTGGAGTATTAGTGACACTACTAAAGCATGTGTAGGTCCATACATGAACATATGTAGAGATTAATGTTATCTTGACTTGGCCTTGGTTGGCTGGTACCTTATAGAAATGATTTCTGCAGTTTTTATTCCCAAAACTTCAAAGAGGGGACCCAAAGGAGATACTGATTCATGGTCTGTAATAAAAAAAAAGGAGGTTTTTCATTGGTTTTGTTGAGCTCCTGCAGCTGGGAAGGAGGAAGAGATTGTTTCTATCTCTCATCTTTGTGTGTATTGGAAAATTGGCAGCACTACCTCGTAATTCATCACTTCTTGTGAATCAGGGGACAATGCAGCTTCAACTCCAGGGCAAAGGATTATCCAGAGTCATAAAAGGAAAATATCACACCCCTCTGAGCTGAATCAACCTAATATCACAGGCCTGGCAGCACAGGCTTTGTGGAGTTATGCAGAATTAGTAGATCCTCATAGACATTAAATCAAAGTATTTTTTCTTTCACCTCTTTAGCTTTTGTTCAGCTAGCTGCTGAGTCACAATCAGAAACATCAACTGTGGAGAAAAGGTTTTCCAAGTGGGCAGAGCTTAGAGATGGGAACTAGAAAGAACTGGGCTATGTTTGACATAAAGTTGCAGCGTGGTTTACAAACACCACACGGTCACAACACCAAGAATGGGGGAACTGCAGCAAAGGAGGCTCAGGGGAGACCTTGCTCTCAACAACTCCTTGACAGGAGGCTGGAGCCAGAGGGGGTCAGGCTCTGCTCCCAAGGAACAAGGGACAGCACAAGAGGAACCGGCCTCCAGTTGCCCCAGGAGAGGTTGAGGTTGGAGCTGAGGTCAGTAGTGCCCTGGGTTAACGGTTGGACTCCACCATCTCAAAAGTCTTTTCCAACCAAAATGATTCTATAATGACACTACTCTTCAAAATCCACAACACAATTAAATAGCACTCATCTCTTTTCCATCTTGGCATGGGTGACCAGATGTCTTGGACAGTAAAGAACTTACTGTAAAGCCCCCCTCACCTGGGTGGTATATTAGTGTTATAAACTGCCTGATTACGTGTCCTAAATTAATCCTTGCTGCTGAAATAGATGCCAGTTTCCCAGTAAATGAGAATTCCAGCCTTATCTATGTTTCGATATTCAATTTCTGCTGTCGATTGTTCAGAGGAAAAGAGCAACATCTTTCCACAATATTTATGTTGCAAATCATTAGTAGGTGCCAGGAAATATTAACAGTCAGAATGAATGAAGGCTCTGAGATAGCAATAGTTATAATTCAACTTAATGGTGATTATAGCTCAGGAAATGTGTATTCCAGGCAAATTATAGGCTCTCTGTTTAATGATGTCTGTGACAATAGAATCAACATTATTACTTAGATAGCTTTAGCAAATGTAACAAGAATCTCACGTCTGGCAAAGAAATTACACCTCTCATATTGTTTCTTTTCAGGTGAGGGGGAAAAAAAGATGAATTCCGTTCCAATTCTGTTTGCTCTCACTTTCTGTGCTAAGTGGAAATATATATTATAAGACCTGTTGGGCTTTTTTTTGCCTTGTGAACACAGTATTCCTTCTCCTTCCCATATTTCTAGGGTGAGCAGGAGGAGTCCAACATCCCATGTTCCACCAGCATGCAAAGCAAGGGCTCTTTCTTTATTTCTTCCCCTTTCTCCTTGCCAAGCTGATAGGAAGCTTAGCCAACCCTGCAGCTTTAGCAGCAGGGCTTTAGCAGCCTCTTTCTTGGAGCCAGCCCTTAAAGTGAGGAAGATGTTGGCCTCTTGGGAGGAGTAACCACCTCGGTGTTCACACACCTATGTACCTCAGTGGGTAATAAAGTACTTTGCTTATAAACCCTCCTCCATCCTTTATCTCTCAAGTGCAGGCAAAGCCATCTCTGAGACAAAGTCTCTAGCTGGCCTTGATGGGGTTAAGTCATCCCATCCCTAATGGAAGAGAGACAGCCAAGCAAAAGCCTCTTCTGTTTTCTCATAAAAGCACAGGCACTGAGTAGGCTGGTGGAAATTACCATAATTGCATATTACAGAGCCAAGAATAACAGAAACTCTCCCTTTTACATCACATCTGACTTTAATATAAGCAGCTCAGGTTTCTGTAGGGATTGTACATTGTTTAGTCTCCGAAAGAAAGCTGGTATTTAAGGAGATGGTGGCCAGAAGAATGTCAGTCAGCTTTGTCATGTATTGGTGGATGGTTAAGTTCAGTCAGGAAATTCCCTGTTGCTCACAGAGCACACCAGCCTGATTTTTCATGATTTATCTTGTTAATGGAGTGGTGATCAATTTAATCCTGGGTGCAGTTAACTGTAACAGAGAGTCGGAGAATCATGGAATCAATGGATGGTTTCAGTGGGAAAGGACTCTGAAAAGTCATCCAGTGCAACCCCTGCAGGGAGCAGGGCCATCTGCAGCCAGAGCAGGGTGCTCAGAGCCCTGGCCACCTCCCGTGCAATGGGGACAGGGATGGGGCAGCCACCACCTCTCGGGACAGCCTGGGATAGCCTCTCCCCACCCTCAGCACCAACAATTTCTCCTCCTCTCCAGTCTGAATCTCCCTCTTTCAGTTTAAACCATCCCCCCTTGTCCTGTCCTCACAGGCCCTGCTCAAAAGTCCCTCCCCATCTTTCTGCCAGGCCCCTTGAAGCCCTGAAAGGCCCCCAGAAGTTCTTCCCAAAGCCTTCATGGCAGATCTTTAATAAAAGCAAGAATCAAAAGGAATAGCAAATGAAAGGTCCTAGGTTTTCCAAGTACAGGTATTTACACGTGAGTACAACTCTGTGTCAGCATGTTCCTCTGAGACCTTAACTCCATCCCCACATGCAAAGAGCACTGGAAGATCTCTGCAGGATATTTTGCAACACAAAGTCCTCCTCATGTAAGATAAAAAAAGCAAATCTAATCACAGAGCTGTTGTGTACTGCTTACATTGCTCAACACAAATTGAACCCTAGCTCATCTTGAACAGGGTTCAGAGAATTTCTCATCCTTTTCTGCCTCCCTCCCTGACTCCAGTGAGTGATGGAGGCTTTGGACACTGACTAATATCAAGGGGCTGTGGAGGGAAGCGTGGGCAAAGTGAGCTGGCAGGAGGGAAGATCATTAGTGTGATGTCCAAGGCCATTAAATGTGTGGGCCATGAACTGTGCAGGCAGCAAGGGATTGGTTGTAGAAAGGAGGAGGAGGGTTCAGACCTGGCGTGGGATTTATCTTCCAGCGTTCAGGACAAACCATTTTACTCATAGCCTCTTTTTGTGGTACTTTTCTGCTTATTTCTGTGAGGTTCACATTGGTCATGTCTATGCTTAAAGCATCTTTAGTATTATTTTTATTATTAGCATCTTTAGTATTATTATTATCTTTATTATTAGGCAATATTACTTCAGCCTACTGGTTTGTGCCCACCAGATGGAATCATCAAATGGTTTAGGCTGGAAGGGACCTCCAGAGGTCATCTGGTCCAACCTCCCTGCACAAGCAGGGGCATCTCAATAAATTGAGATGTAGATCAATGAAACCTTAAATTTTCACTCGACTTACGTGATAATTTTTGGCAGCAGACACAGATTTTGTTTGAGCTCTGATAATAGAGGACATCTCTCTCCTTAATATGTTCCCCTGGAAGGCAGTGAGGCCTGCAGAATTATTTCTGCAGCCTGTGAAGAACCCAGGGATATCTTGATTNGATCTTATCCAGGTGACCCTGCTCTGGCAGGGGGTTGTCACTAGATGATCTTTTGAGGTCCCTTCCAACCCCTAATATTCTGAGATCATCAAGTCCAATATCCAGGGCCTGGATACTCAGGATTTACAGGTGGTGGAAGGAGGATGAGCATGGAGGATTTGCCACAAGCACGTGCTAATTTTTGGCAGCAGACACAGATTTTGTTTGAGCTCTGATAATAGAGGACATCTCTCTCCTTAATATGTTCCCCTGGAAGGCAGTGAGGCCTGCAGAATTATTTCTGCAGCCTGTGAAGAACCCAGGGATATCTTGATTTTAAGGCACTGCCACAAGTGCCTCTGTATCTCACCTGCTGAAACTCAGGGAAGCTGGAAAAGCAGAAGTAAATTCCAGGTTTTTTAAGTGTCAGGGT
This sequence comes from Chloroceryle aenea, assembly GCA_013399075.1. NCBI lineage: Eukaryota > Metazoa > Chordata > Aves > Coraciiformes > Cerylidae > Chloroceryle > Chloroceryle aenea. The sequence goes on from VWZY01003300.1 coordinate 42,737, forward strand.
GCAGCTCTGGTTGGGTCTCTTGCTGAAGGTGCCCCAGACTGCTGCTGCTTTTCTCATTCCCACTCTGGAATCTGGAGAACCCTCTCTGCAAAGCCTTTGTTGAACCTAAACCAAAAAAACCTACTAACTTCTGCTAAAGATTGGATTTGCTGCAATAAATATGCCACGAGGCAAGGGTCTTAAATGTTCCTTTTTGAGTGTGCAGGGTTTCTGTTATTAAAAAGTAGAGATTTTAGTTCTGCAATATCAAATTAATACACGTAAAAACTTTGCTTTGATTACAAATTAGATCTGGTGGGGTCAGCAGCAGTCAGGAGGCCAGGGTTGCTTTGTGTAACTTCCGAAATCCAGCCAGGAAGGAAATCTGCAGTTTCACCCTGGGAGAGAGCAGGGGTGCCTCGTATCAGGCCTGGGCCTTGGAAACAAGAGTGAGGACATGACAGGGTTTGCTGAAAATAAATTAACTTAGAACTGTCTGGGTGGGAAGGGATCTCCAGAGGCCATCCAGTCCAACCCCTGCTGAGAGCAGGGGCGGCCTCAACCAGAGCAGGGTGCTCAGAGCTCTGTCAGGCCCACCTTGAATGTCTCCAGGGATGGGGCCTCAACCACCTCCCTGAGCAGCCTGTTCCAGAGCTCCACCACTCTCCTGGTAAAGAACTTCCTCCTCATTTCTCATCTAAACCCACTCCTTTCTAATATAACCCATTGCCCCTTGTCCTTTCACTCCAGCCCTTTGCCAACAGCCCCTTTCCAGGCTTTTCTCAGCTCCCTTCAGGCACTGGAAGGTGGCTGTTGGGTCTCCTCCAAGCCAAGTAAGTAATTAAACCTCACTTAGAGACCATTCTCCTAAAGAAATCACCTTTAGGCTTCATAGGAACTCTTGCTGTTAAATAGACTGCAACACTTCAGAGCTAAAGACCCCGCTCGCTGTTACAACTCTTCTACCTGCAACCACCATGTACCTGCCTGTAATTACAATGATTAATTGCAAGCTGGATTGTAATTCTAGTCATGAATTGGTAGAAATGGGTAGTAATTGGTGGAAACATTCCCACGCAGGAGGATAGTCCCAGTATTTCCTAGCAAATTACTCCACACCTTTCTCAGGCAGTTGCAAGGCAATTCGTGTAGTACAAGCAGGGCAGGTTTTAGAGCTTAGAAATGCCAGTTCCAGCTTTCAGTTCTCATTCTGTCATCACAGAGGCCTTTGCAGTATAATAGTGTTTCACCCTGAACACTGCATGAAATTCCAGCTTCTAAGAGAAACTGTGGAGCAATTTATTCTGCATTTATTTTTCAAGCTTTGCACTTCAGAAATGAACCAGCCATCAGTTAATGCTGCTCCTCTGCTCTGGTGAAGCAATCAAGTCACAAGATCTATCAGTTCTGCCTTAGGATTACCACTGGCTCATCTTATCATTGCTCAATGCTGTTAGCCCACAATTTCCAGTTAGAGGGTTGTGCCAAAGGACTTCTGTGGTTTACTGGGATTGTGGAGACTGTTTTAAGCTGTGTTACTGCATTAACAGGTGGGTTCAGTGTGACAACTTCACCAGTTGTCAACCTCCTCCAAAACACTACACTCAAAAAGCAGCTTGGACAAATAGAAAGGCAGGGCATGCACAGCAAGATCTGCTGTCTTTCAGCTTCCAGCCAGCAGCACTCCCGGCACTTCCAAGGCAGAGTCTGCACTGGGAACGTGTGTTTAACCTCCTCTGAAACCCCTGGGGTCCAGCAGAAGTCCTGTCTCAGGAGCTCCTCTGCTTGTTTATTCATTAGCTGTCTGCATAATAAGCTCCTCAAGACTCCTGAGGTCACATCACTCAGCAGGAGATGAGTATTCAAGTAACGTCACTTAATATCAATTCTTTACCCAAAAGGAACAATGGGATTGAACCAAACACAAGCAGATTTGTGTCATCTTGATCAGTACAGCAAAAATCCAGCATATTCATCTCTGTTTCCATGACCTCCACCTGATCACAGCAGGATCTGTCATCTACAACTGGCCTAGCACAGGCAAAACACACAGGCAGCACTCAGCCTCACAGCCACTCTTCTCAAAAGAACATAGGGAATTCTTGTGTGAAGGGAAATCGGGGGGGGTTCACCACAGATTAGCAACAGTCCAATTCTTCACTGTCAAGGTGGTGAGACCCTGGCACATGCTGCCCAGGGAAGTTGTGGATGCTCCATCCCTGGATGTGTTCAAGACCAGGCTGGATGGGGCTCTGAGCACCCTGCTCTAGTGGGAGGTGTCAGGGTTGGAACTGGATGATCTTTAAGGTCCCTTCCAACCCAAACCATCCTGTGATTTCCTGGTCTCTCAGAGCACTAGTTTTTCACAGCCTGCTGCCAACGACCGTGTTATAACTAATGTTCTTTCCTACAACATATCACATTAAGCTGAAATATTTAGTTATGGCTACATTTAATACGCCGTGAACGATTGCTCAGTATTTTTCTGTAATATTAATTCTTAATCATTCCTTCCCCTACATTCCTTCATTAATTATAGGGATTCATTTCAACCTGTCCCTTTGGAAGGACAGCTGTCATCTACTCTCACCTTTTCTGGGCTGATGTTTAAAAACTGCAGATTAGCCTCTACAAGACAAGGGGAAAGTGCTGTCGGCATCCTAATAACAGCAGCTGCTTCTTCAAAGCTCCTGCTGTCTGAAAGAAGAGCTTCTACTCAAAGCTTTGGTAACAGCAAGCTTAAAAGTAGTAGTTAAAGGAGTTCAGAGGTGCTCCTTAAGAAATCAAAGTAGTTTCTGTAGGAGAACCTGTCAGCTGCACACGTATGTTGGTCGGATTAGAAAGGACATTTAGAGATGGTTGAGATTGACACCTCAACTTTGAGATGTATCTTTACCATTTCCTTGTAATCTAAAATATTGTAGTTTAATTTTTAATTATAAGCATCTTGGATTTTTAAAGGTAGATGAATAATTCAAAGAATGTTGAATGAACCTGGTGCTATAAAGTGTCTGTAACTTTTATATCCCCTGGGGCAACTTGAGGCTGGTTCCTCTTGTCCTTTTGCTTGTTCCTTGGGAGAAGAGTCTGACCCTACCTGCTCCAGCCTCCTGTCAGGAGCTGTCAGAGCCAGAAGGGCTCCCCGGAGCCTCCTTCTCTCCAGGCTCCACAAGCCCAGGGCCCTCAGCTGCTCCTCACCCCCCTTGTGCTCCAGCCCCTTCCCCAGCTCCGTTGCCCTTCTCTGTACCTGCTCCAGCCCCTCCAGGTCCTGCTGGGAGTGAGGGGCCCAAACTTGAACTCAGCATTCAAGGTGCAGCCTCCTCAGTACCAGTATAAGGGGATTGTCCCTGCCCTAGTTCTTCTGGCCACACTATTTCTAATTTCCAATATAAACCAACTGATTATTGATGACAGTTGTCCACAAAGTATTAATACCTACTAAAAATACCCACATCTCCTGTTAATATTTTGGATGCTTTGAGACCCAATAACCATCTCACACTTTGCTCTAATACTCTGAAGTTCTCAAACTGGTTGCTTCTATGTTCCAGGAGCTCCTCAATAAAGGAATAAATAGCTGGGAACAACCAGTATGGAGCAACCCTCTGGAGTGCAGCCTCCTGAGCTGTGCTATGGATTTCATTCATAGTTGCTGTGACTGGAGATTTATGGGGTTTTGGGATGGGTTTTTTCAAGTGACAAAGCCTCTTGGGAAGTGATAGATGAAAAAGAATCTATTCTGCTAAAAATTTCTTATCTGTATTTTCGTATTTTTAAAAAGAGCTGCAAAACAACCTGTGGGTTTCAAAGGGGAACTAAACCTACACTTAATCATCTACTGTTTGGTTGTTAAAGTTGCAGATATTCTGCTTTAATTTCCGGTGCTCACCATGTCTAATTTACTGTGCTTTGCTCCTGAGTCACTAATTTGCCAGCTTGTTCCCACCTTTAACGAGGCAATTCTGTCAGTTTGTTAGCACAGTGCTTTAGAGAAGCAGCAGGGCACATTAAACTGGTGAGTTCCTCTTTGAGAACCCCCCTAGAAGTGGTTTATCTGATGTTAGAAAATTTACGACTGCAATAAGTGACTTGCAAGAGTCAGTAGCAGGCTGTGGGTTTCAAAGCTACTCACAGTGCAAGGTATGAAAGTTCTGGAAGTTCTACTTTGTCCTCTAAACTCATTGTAGTATTTTTCTTTTGAGTTTTAAATCCTTAGTTGTTACAACTAAGAGAGACCTGTTAATCTCTAAGAAGGGAAATGAGAGAGGGGAAGAATCCAGGTCACTGTCTGATGAAGGGATGATTCTGCAGGGTGAGAAAAGAAAACATGTTCTTTGTACAAGCTAAATAGAAAATTTCCCCACTTTTCTAAAGCAGGATTCTTTAATTATTATTTTTTTAATGGGTCCAGACATGAGAACTTAGAGTTCTACTCAATTACACACCTAAGAGAGAAAGTTTTCAGACAATGAACACTGTGGTTTTGACCCAGCAAAGATTAATCATGGCTATCTGGTAAAAGTCTATTTAGTCAGTGCCATTTATTTTAATGAGACATTTGTGGGCTCAAAATCAAGGTAAACCTGTTAATAGGATTGTTAAGGTCAACGGAGTTATTCCTGGCCTCGAGGAATGTGCTTAATGAGTTGGCTGAATCAGATTCTGCATCTGAAATTGGGTAGGAAATTGAACCTGCCTGCACCCAAATAAGCAGCACTTTCTGTCAGTGTCTTTTGAGGGATGGTCAACTTGGGACATTTAGAAATTATCCTATTTTGGGGACATAAAAAAACTTGCCCTTGTGTAGGAGTAAGAAACTAGAGGTAAACAACATTTTTCTTCCAGTTAGAAATGGCCATTAAAATGGAACAGATCCTTCTAGTCAGGAAATGACCAATTTCAACAATATTTTTTTTATATTTTCTTCTAAAAAGAGGGATTTTTTTTTTTCTTTCAGCAAGAAAAATGTCATATTACAGCTCTGTCTTCACTTGGAGTATTTTACTATTTGGGTGGGAAGCTGTGGATGCTCCATCCCTGGAAGTGTTCAAGAGCAGGTTGGATGGGGCTCTGAGCAGCCTGCTCTAGAGTGAGATGAGATGTCCCTGCCTATGGCTGGAAAGAGATGATCTTTAAGGTCCCTTCCAACCCAAACCATTCTCTGATTCTATCTCCTTTGTTAATCTTTTCTTAAATCCTTTCTTTAAAACCTTCTTTCTTTTCCATGAGAGGGAAAAGCTTGGGAGTGCTAATTTTAAGTCCAAAAATTGAGACAACAAGAAGAACCTTCATTTCTTTGGGTCCTCTCTCTTGTGGATGTAACAACTAATAATTCCTCTGTGCCCTTGAGCAGGGTTATGCTCAAGTTTCCCACTACAGGCCAAGAATCTTCGCAAAATAACCACGTGGGTTCCAAAGAGAATCCAGAAACAGCTCAGTAGAATAAAAATTCAACACTTCTTCAGCCTGTGCCTGATGAATGGTGTGCAGTTCATCACGAGTGCAAACTCCAGCCTGAAGAGTGGAACCCTAAAATGCAAAATCTTACTGGTTTGGGGTAAGGAGCTGCCAAAAAGCTGCAGATTAAACCCACCAGCTAAATTAGACGTGGATTTTAACCCTTGGGGGTTTAAATTACAGGGACTCATTTGGTTAGAGGGTACAGTGAGCTGGACTGTCGTTTTTGATCATTAGAGGGCAGATTAACCTAATAGTTGTGCTGAAAGCAAGGCAAAGATGTTTGTGAATGATTCTCCCAAGGTACATCTGTATGATCAAACATTGCTGCCTTTGCATGAGGCTGACAGCAGACTTAGTTTTGTCCTGTTACTGCTCTGCTTGTTAGGTGATGTTCAAGCAACTGACTTTTTCTTTACATTACATAGTATGTGTTTGGATTTTTCGAAGGATAACTAAAGAGCAGATTGCATTCCTCTAAATGCAACTTGTTTTATCTCCAGCAAAAGCACACGTTCTTAAGTAATTACACAACCCCCTACCTACCTCTCTACACTTACATGAAGCAGCTTATTCTGGAAACTTTGGCACTTGTGGCAAATGAAGCTTTTTATTGACCTGATTTTCTTACACCAAATGAAGAATTCAATGGGTTTCCCATCTATCTGGGAAATAAAATGATACTAAACTATTCTGATTCATGTGGCAGAGGTGTATCAGCAGCAGTTAGTAGAAAGAACCCAAGAACTAGAAGCTAAAAGACACACTAAAGAAGCTAAAAGTTCTTACATGGTCCAATTCCATCCATGGATGGATGAGGATTCATCAACATCATGCAAGAGGTTTCTTCTGAAGGTGCTCGACCTGCATCAGATCTTTCTGTGAACAACTTTGCTGAGAGCTTATGTTTGATGTTCAAAAAGGGTAATTGTGTCCAAATGAGGATAAATACCTCAGCAGTCAGAAAGGTTCTGTAATTTGTGGTGGATTTGGCATTATTACACATTTAAATGAAGGCTCTGGATAGTAGAGGAAGATATTTGATCAAATTAAGCTCCTAGGAGGTTTCAGGCAAGCTAGAAAACAAAGTCTGAGCTCAAAATGTTCTTACTACCTCTTTCCCTGAGGAAGGATGGTTGCAGTAGGAAATTGAACCCGAATTAGCAGTGGTATTCTCTGGAAAGCAAAACAGAGGTGGGAAGTGGCAAACCAGGGTCTAGAGAAAAGAATGTTCTCCAGAAAAGAGAATACTCTCCAGAAGACCTAGGGAGTTATCCTTTCACTCTCCCACACGGTGTTACCTCCTTGGGTGTAACAGTTCAGCAAAGGGGTGAACTGAACAGTTCCTTTTAGACCTGTTACTACAACTACTCTTCTTTTGGGAATTATTATTATGACTGGAACACAGGAACTGCTTCATGTGCTCCTGGGAAATCTCTCTGGGCCATGCATGACATATCAAGGTGATCTACCAAGTCATCCCATGCTTTCTGAAGTTTCTGTGCTGTACCAGATGTGGCAAGACATTTCTCCATGGAGAACACGTCACGTTCAATAAACTCTTGGGAACCAGGAGGCAGGCTCTTCATAATCAGAGTTGTCAGCAGTGGTGCTTTGTCACTTTGAGGAAGTGCTCAAGCACCAAAATTGGATCAGTCAGCTGAGTCTAGGCTCAGATTTCTGGAAACATGTAGTGTATTTGGGTCAAAAATAGCCAATTCTATGGGTGCTCACCTCCACGTGCTTGTCTGATGAACGATCCGCCAGCACATTTGCTCTCTCACTAAGGGAACTGAGGAGAATTTAATTTCCACAGACTTGGGGATACTGGTGATTTTGGGCTCTTGAATAATGCTGTACCTGAGGGCCAGGGCTGTGCTGGTTTTCCTAGAGGGGACTCTGTTCTCTTGCTGCCTTATCTGTGCCTCGCAGGACTGCGGTGTTACCTTTTCTGCTTCCATCAGCAGTTGTCTGAGATTTCTCAGATATATCACCTATTGCTTGTACTTTTATCTCCACTTAAGCTCTCATTGCCCCAAATATGTCTCTAATAGATAAGAGTACAGCAGACTGATTTGTTAGACTGATTTTTAACTTCTTGCTTTCCTCTCGCTCACTGAAAATCTGCCTCAATCCTCCTGGCTGCCTTTGTGGTTCCTAACCCACGTTGTAGCTTCTTTTTCCCCCTGTAACTTCATTCCCTGCTAGCACTTCACGTGCATGATTGCTTCTTAATATATTTTAGGTCTAATAATGCCACCAAATAAACTCGGTTTAAATGTAGAATACCCCAATAACATCTGAAACGAACTAGAACGTGAAGCTTGGCTTTCTAAATGCAAATCCAACATTGTATTTTGATTTATTGACCAGGATTCTCCTTCTGGGAGTTCTGTGCTGTTGCAGGAATCACCTGAGAGACTGTTGAAGCTATAAACAAAATAAGGCTGCATCCCTCAGCCTCGTTTTGTCTTTGCAAACACAATCAGTGGCTAACATGAGATGCAGGAGCTTCTATCTTCTCATCCATAGCAGGCTTGGCTTTCCCCTCTTATCTCTCTCAGCCTTTACTCTGCTGATTGGAGGACATCAAATTTTTGCTGGAGTAGGATCCCTGGGATAAATTACTTTTTAGGGTTGAGAAAGGCAGAATATTGTCCCTGCACGCTGAACGTGGTTCTTTGGCATTTGCAGGAAAGTCTGGTTTAATTCTCTTCCTAGAACAGAAAATGAGTGTCTGCAGAGCAGGAATGGAGCTGCATCTCCTGTTTAGAATGTGATGCTCCTGAAAAAAATAGATAATAGGATAACTGCACATAATCTTACTGCTTTTACATCTGGGACATGGAACAAATTTTGCTTTCACCTTCTCTATTGTTTCTATAGGTAAAATAAACCACAATTGCCTTCGAATCTTGCATTGTGCAGTGAAACTTTATGGTTCTGCAATTAATATTTGCTTTGTTTTGCATCACACTTGACAGATCTGAACTGTGGCTGCACGGTTCCTCCAGCCCTGAATGTAAGGCTTAATTTCTGGAAAATCTTCTCTTTTGAACAAATGCGGGGTGATCCTGTGGCTCATTTCCTGACCCCTCTGAGGGAAATTCAAACCCTTCAAACCCAAACCATTCTGTGCTTCTACTGGGTCCTACCTGGAGAACTCAGGTAGCATTTCCTAGAGTTTGTTTTCAACCGATGGTTTCTCATTTCTGCTGATTCCACAGGCTTGAGGTTAAACAAACTTCCTTTTAACAGCACTCAGCTGAGTCTCATCACACTCTGCAAACAAACCCAGCTTAATCTTTTCCCCTTTGAAAAGGAGAAAAAGGGGAAGATTTTTGGCAGATCGTATTTTTTAATATATGCCCGTGTTCAGCACTGCCCTGGATGTCTGTGCAGCTTCAGCTCCAATATTTACCTAACCTGTGTGCTTTGCTGTTTGGATGGTTTCTCTCAGAGCATAATCCTTTGCTGCAAAGAAGGCAGTGAACCCAGGTGATTTATTGTTTCATGCTATAAACAGCCCGCAGATCATTTATTTATATTTCTAGGTGATTTTTATCCATGGAATTAACCAATTCAGCCTTTAAAAAGCCAGATTCTAAAGAAAGGTGACCCTGTACTGGGAGGTGTTCTTGTTTCAAGTCCCAGAAGTTGTGGTTAGGTATGGTCCCCAGCAGAAATTCACTCCAGCTTCCACGACCACGTGGACCTTGTGTGCGTGCCCAAGCTCTCCTCCAACATAGGATGGAAAGGGGTAGATCCTCATCTCCCCCAGATGCTGCCATCCAAACATCCAGGCAGAATCTCATGGGTGTTCATCCTTACACAGGACCTCACAGACACTCCCAGATGTGCTGATGCTTTAGGTAAAATTTGAACCAAATTCCACATACCGAAAGGCTGCAAGGAAATAGGAATTAAATGGGTTGGGTGGCCAGAAATAGCTGCAGTTTACAGCCAGTTTAGCCTTCAGAAATATGTTATTTTTTCATTCTCCAGCAGAAAACTGAATGCTATTGACTGTAGAATTTTCCTGCTCTGTTTAGCTGGACCTAGCTCTAACATGAGTCAGGAAAAAAACAACTCTGAAATCTATCCAAGAATGTTGGATTGTCCATTTCCTTACTAAAAGAAGTGAAATTTTTACCTGATTGAATTATGAGGGTATGTGCACCATAATTACCTAAATGAATGCAAAACCCACCCAATCAGTTTGATTAAACTAATTACCCAAAGATAAAGATTTGCCCTAGGCAAATCAGGAAGAGGTAGAGTCCTCAGAAAGGAAATGGCCCTAAAGTTCAAATGAGACTTTAACACATCTTAAAGTTCAGCAAATTCTGAACAATTTAAAAAAACCCAAACAACTCCAGAGTACAAACCCAGCAGAAAACACCAGATTAGCTGGAATTTATTATGGACCACAATCAATTTATGGCCAGACACCAGACATCTCTTGCAGCATTTTATTATCATGTGAAAATCAGTGCTTTTCACACGGCTGTCACTTTCTGAAACCCATGAAGCTTTGTTTCCATCCATGGTTTGAGGAAATCAGTTGAAACTTCACCAGTTTTTCAATGCACTTCACAATCTCCATGCCAAAGTACCTGGTCTCCTTTTGGAGAGAGGGGAACACTGACATCTGATTTCCAAAGTGCCTGGAATTGTAAATAGAGAAAACCTGGAAAAATAGAGTTTCCCTGTTTCCCAATCCTGCAATCACACTTGGAGCTGGGAGAACCTTAGCTGAAAAAAACTCCTGCCATCAGCACCAGTTTCTGAGCATTCAGCAGCCCCAGATGAGCACATAACGATTGGGAATCCATCTGCAAGTTGTGCTTTCTGGCAATTTGTCATCCTAGCAGTTTAAAATTAATGTGCAGCTTGACATTTTAATCTCAAATGTCAGCCTGACACTTGGTCTCTCAGTTAACTCTACCTCTTTTTTAGAAAGCTCGTAGCATTCTGTATAATCTTATTGAAACTCTCTTCCTGCTGCCACTTGTGCGATGGAAACGTGCTGAGTTTTAGAGAAGTTGTATTTTTCTATGGATTGAACCTTCCAGGTCAGCTTAGACAGGGCTCTGAGCAACCTGGTCTTGTTGCAGATGTCCCTACTGACTGCAAAAGGTCCACTCCAACCCAGTCTATTCCCTGATCCCATAATGCTCTGATTCTCCCATATAACTGCCTATAAAGAATCAAAAATACCAAAGTATTCTTTACATGTAGATTTTATGTGAAATAGCCTCAGATTGTCTGTAGAATTTTGGCAAAAGAGAAAAGGCATCTACATGACAGACAGCGATGGAACTGTATGATTTAAAACATCTCTGAGGGCAATTCCTAGCACATGCTCTTCTTCCTGGCAGGTTTTTTTTTAACAGCCGTGACTATTTGCTCGATTATCTTGTTTGTTATCCATGTGCCAAGGGATGACATCAAGCAGAAGTGATTCTGTGAACAAATTGACTTCCCAAAGTGCCTGTGCCTCCTCCTCCTCCGGCGAGCCTGCAGAAAAAATCAGCGCTTTTTCAGCTGAACATCTGTCTGTGAGAAAAGGTTTGGAAACACCCTGGCAGATCAGCTGGCTTCCTTCAGCAAGCTGCCACGGTTTGATTACGCTCATTTGCTTCTCAAGACTCAGCCTCCCTTTTAAACACCTCTGGGGTATCAAGTGTTTGGTGGAGTTTAAAGCAGGACAGCTTGGGATCACCATTTGTTAACACGGTCAGCAAATTCCTTGCAGGAATGTGTTGTTCAGCTGATTATACCCTGGGATCAATTGGTTCCTGCAAGCTAGGGTATGAATCAGGAGACAGTCCTGCTGAAAAACACCCTGGCACTTTGGAAAGCTCAACATTCTATGTTCTTCACGTGCCTGGGGTGGCTGGTGCTGGGTTCAAATGTAGAGATACAGCCTTAAGGTTCCACAGCAGGTTGGGATTTGGGTTATTTTACAGCAGCCACAAGTAACTGCCCTAAGGTAAAGTGAGGTACGAACCAGAATTACACCCACACTAATTAGTTCTGAGGTTCTGGGAATAAAAACACCTACTCTGTGTGAAACAACAGCTTATTTCTAAGGGTCTTCCAAGAAAAAACTGACTGAGGCTGTAAACACTTCAGTTGCCTTCCTGCCTTCTCATCCTTTATCCACAACTGGTTCCTCTGTTACGATCTTTCTAGCTATCAAAAGTCAGAACAAACACACTGTTGGTCTAAAGCTGATCCTTTTAGTCAGAAGACAGACGTGGGATCAACGAAAATCAAAGAGAGCTTGGACTTGGTTTGGCAGCAAACTTTTGGACATCTGCTTCAAGCTCCACTGCCCTAATTCCACGTTTGCATGTTGGATTCAGTGACAGAAGTATTAACTTCAGATGTCCTGTCACTAAAATGAACTGGTATATGCAAACTAAATTGGGAATGAAAACAGAAGTATCAAATTAAGCACCAGGAAAAAAAAAACCAGGCAAGTCTTGGGAATTAATAGCCCCACTCACGCTGATCTAAGGAAGAAAAAATGCCATGTTCAGGATCTGTTTCTCCATGAGACATTACCAGGCAATGTTCCTATGATGGTTTGCATGACAGAGAATAGGACTTCTTCATTTCGTACTGAAAATGGTCAAAATCACCTGTGGATGACTAAATTGATTCAGAACAAAGGAAAACACCTCAGACTGCTTACAGACTGAGCATGAGAATTCAGGGCAAGCCAGTGTCTCCTGTTAAGACTAAAAGCACCGGGCTTTTAATTTGTACAGAGTGTTTTGAGTTGATGCTTACAAATAGTTAAAGCGTGAGGGTCAAGAGGATGGGGCCAGAATCTTGTCCATGGTGCCCAGTGATGGTACAAGGGGCAACAGGCACCAGCTGGACCCCAGGAGGTTCTCCCTGAGCAGGAGGAGCAAGTTCTTTGGTGTGAGGGTGTGGGAGCTTGTGCCAGGCTGCCCAGAGAGGCTGTGGAGTCTCCTTCTCTGAAGGGATTCCAAACCCACGTGGACAATGGGATCCCAGGCCCCCTGCTCTGGGTGCCCCTGCTGGGTGGAGCAGGGGGGTGGCACCAGAGCATCCCCAGAGGTCTCTTCCAGCCCCCACCATGCTGGGATTCTGGGATTCAGTATCTCCAAGCCCCAGTGGATTCACTCACAGTGCATCTGCCAAGATGAAGTGTCTCCTAGTGAAAAAAACCCACCCCCCACCTACATCATCTCCAGGCCAGATTCCTTTACGGGCAGGGCTGCCAGAAGCCCTCTTGGTATTTCTGTGGTGTTATCTTCTCCTAAAGAAACTCACCGAGTGCCAGGGGTGCTCAGGGGTGAACAGATCATTGGGTCAGCTCTGTGTGTCTGAGGAGACGCTGCATTCCTGCAAGAAATGTCCTTATCAACCTTCTGTACTTGACATTATCTGTGCACGGGGCAACAGAGGACTTAAAATACCTTGTGCCTCTGAACAACCCTGTCACCAGTTGCAGAATGGGCCTGTCCTCACTGGTTTTCATTGCTGTAGCTCTTCAAAGGTGTTTAACCCATGCAAGCTACGGACATCTAAGCTGGACCCTACATCCTGCAGGTGCTCATCACAACCAGACACCCTCCATGGGAATAAAGTAGAGGGAAAATCATTTTCATCAAGGAAACTGCAAGTTTCTCATCAAGCTCCTAACACAACAAATACATCAAGTTCTGTCTTTCCCCCAAAGAGCTGAGAATGTATTCTTAGCAGAAACTTGGATTCGACTTTAATCTCCCTGGCATAAATCGATATCGATTCCATTGACCACCTCGGATTGACTTGTATGGAATTGGAAGAAGAATTGGGCCCTTGATCTATCACGACAGCCTCGAGGCCACTTTCAGGCTCTAATTAGGAACCTGCTGAAAGGGAAAAAGCGTTTGTGATGATAAATCCTGACAGAAATGTGGCTGCACAAGCCAAGCACTCGTGGTGTAATAACACTACCCACCCGCACCTCAGCCAAAGGGAAAGCTAAAGCCAGACAGGGAAACAAAGGAGGATCAGGAGGCTCAGACAGAACAGGAACAGAAGGACCATTTGTCAAGCAGTGGCTTGGTTTTTTTTAGTCAAAAGTTGGCTAGGAAAAATCCTGATGTGGAATGGATCTATCAGACAATTGGAGGTGAAAGGCTGATCAATCCCTGCATGGAACCCGTGCCTCCCTGCAGATTCTCCTCTGCCTGGGCAAAATAAGAACCATGGATTTGTGTCTTGACTTTTCAAGTCACTTCCCTTGCCTTAGGTATTCACAATCAGCAGAATTTTTGCATGAAGTTGAAAGAAAGTCAGTATTGGGTTCTTTTAGGAATAATCCTACCAAAGTTTATTTCTGGGTTTTTTTTTTCAATGGGGAGGAATTTCTTCCTCAGGGGGTGGAGTTTATATTTTGTTTAGGTGAGGTTTGGGTTTAACCGATTTCTTTGGAGGTGAGGTGTGTTGCAAACACATCTTTTATGTCAATTGCCTTCCAAACAATTTGACCTCCTCTGGGGATGCTCCACCCAGCAGGGGCACCCAGAGCAGGGGGCCCAGCAGCGCAGGGTCCAGGCGGGGTGGGAATCTCTCCAGAGCAGGAGACTCCACAGCCTCTCTGGGCAGCCTGGCACAGGCTCCCACCTCCTCACACCAAGGAAATTGCTCTTCCTGGGATCCAGTTTGTACCCAGAATTGGCCCATTATCTGCTGCCCAAACTATGGCAGTTACCTCACAGACCACTGATGGGGCAAAAAGGGCAGCTGGAATTGCTAAGAAGTTCTGAGAATCCTCAGGAGGATGGATCTGAAGGCACCAAGGGGATTGGTAGACATATCTCTGGGTGTGAGGACATGAACCGATGCGAAAGCAAGCTCAAGGGTGAGACCCTGGCACAGGTTGCCCAGAGGTGGGGGAAGCCCCATCCCTGGAATATTTTAAGCCCGGGCTGGATGGGGGTCTGAGCAACCTGCTCTAGTGGGAGGTGTCTCTGCCATGGCAAGGGGGTTGGAACTGGCTGAGCTTTAAGATCCTTTCCAACCCTGAGGATTCTCTGATTCTAAATCGTTTCACTTTCTGCCATAAAAGGTCACAATAAGCGATTGGCAAAGATCAATGTTCTGCTTTCAGCTCTGCTGCAGCTCCGTTGGGTGTACACCAGGTCAGTCATCCAATCAGCCAGGACATCAGATTCCCATGAAATGGGGATAAAATGCTTAGCTTACAGGTTACGATGAGGTCATTCGTTTTTGCTGGAAAAAGCCTTTGCAGCGTTAGAAAAACCTATAGAAGCACAAAGTTTATGTGAATGGAGCACAGAAGGGAATGCAGGAGGGCATTCTGTCACCCATTACCATATGAATTAACTCTGAATTGGGACCAGGGCTGATTTCTCATCAAAACTCACCCGCCGAAAGATCTCCACTCCAGGTCAAGCCGTGAGGCATTTCCTTTCTGGGGGCCTTCTTGTTCTTCAAGAGTGGACCCTTGGCTACCAGCTCTGACAATTAGGTCTTTGAGATACAACCTCCTGACCTGGAGTCCAGCTCAGACTTCTCAAGAGTCCCCATTTACCCATCCTTCTCAAGGAGCTTGTGTAGTTTTGTGTCTTTCTGCATTTCAGATGTGCTAGCTGCAAATCTCTTAACTGTAGAGAAGTTAAGAAGTGATTTCTTCATACGGATGTAGAGACATTTAGGAGACAATAGATGGCAGAGAAACAAGTCCAGCTTAAACTCATGAATTTATCCTGGAGTTCAGAATTCTCTCATTAGGTTCCCCAAAACACTGTGCTTCCCTCCATCTCCCTGTACAGTTCACAACCTTTCTGATGGCACCAAGTTGTTCTGTCACTGTTCATAGCATCATAGAATGTTTTGGGTTGGGAGGGACTTTAAAGATCACCCAGTTCCACTAATGGCTCAGGGTGGGCAGAAATGCATTTGAAATACTTCATAAGAATAGGAACATTAAACCACTCCTGACAACTGGGCTACAGAAACCCAGGCTTCTACTCCATCCCTGTAGGCTCACAAAGTATCTTTGATATGTCAGCCCCGGACAACTGTTGGCATGTGGTGTGGCTTGTAATTGAAGCTTTGTTGAGAATTAGAGTGGTCCATTCTGAAGTGCTGCCCTGCAGATTCTTCAGATGTTGTGGAGGTCAGACTTCACACTATTGCAACTACCATAAATACCTTCACTTGTCTTTCTAGCTCTCAAATTAGCAGCTGATATTCCTTTTCTTAAAATGACCTTCTCCACTCCACAGATGCCAATACTGAAAATAGCATTGAAATGTTTTGCATTTGAATTTGGACCTCTCCAGGACAAGGGCTTCTCACCCAACTTGGTTCTGCTGGGGCTTTCATCTTGGTCTGGTGCTTCATTCCCAAAAGTTTGGATAAAAAAAAAACCCTATACTCAATGAAGATCCATCTAGACTTAAAACAAACCCAGACCACTTGCAATGTAAGAAATCACTTCTGGGAAAAAAAAATAACTAAAATAAATCTGATCACTTCTGGTCTCAGAGCAACCTGAGCCTTAATTCTTTCAGAATGGCCTGCAGGTTGTAAAATAAGATCAGGTACAGCAGGAAAGAATAAAGGCTTGTCATTACTAATTCTGGTGGAGGATGGGTAAGCTAAGATAAAAATATGGATCCTGTTAAATACCAGATCACTTGTTACAGAGGAATAATATTGCAACATTAATTTCTATTTTCCTCCCAGTCGCTCTGTTTAATTGGTCTCATTCTGTAGGTTATTTGGATCACAGCTTCTGTTCAGCTTGACAAAGTCATTTGATTGATCTCTCCTACACCAAGATCCATCTGCCCACACTGTCACAAGCAGCAGGGTGGCTCAGATTGACCATTTGGTAGGATTAGAAACAGAAAATGTTACTTTTTCATGATGTCCTTGCACTTTCCATGTATATTTCTGTCCTCTACAAAAATGCAGCTATCAGAGAACTGCTCATTCTATTCAGATGGACTATTTCCATATTTTATTACAAGCTCAGGTTTCTCTTCAGCCCAGGGATGTTGAAAAGCATATTAAGCTTAATATTTCATGCAAAACTAGGTTATGTGATGGGTTCACGTGTAAAGTAGGTGAACAGATGGATTTCTGCTCTTGTGAGCTGAGTTTGATTCAATTAGAGCTAGATTCATCTAGATTAAATTACATGCTCCTCATAAGGTCATTTTAAAAGTAGAAAACAAAATTAAATAAAGAGGTCGTGAAGGCCATCACAAAAAATGTAATCAGCATCAACTTTTATTTGAAGGAAAATAAGTAGGACTCCTCAGCAAGAAATCTATTTCTGTTTTGTCTTCTAAGTAGGGATAAGAAAAGTTGAAGAACATATTCTGTTCTCCACCAGCTCTCTTGTAACACTGCAATTTTCTACTCTGAGATTAATGTTCTGCTTGACATCAGCTAAGTGAGAGCAGGATTTAGCCATATATATCTTTAAATAGAGGTCATAACTTCATTGCTCTTCAGAATATTGATTTCCAGAATAATAAAGCAGACAATATTATCTCTATGCATGCTTCTCCATAAACAGGGATTTTTTCACACTTCAGCAAGCAGGTGAGGGCAGAAACCATTCCTGGACAAAGCAAAGAGCTACTGGAAATCAGGGTGTACAGACAGAGAATAGTGAGACCTTATTTCAAAAGATACCTCTTTGCTAAAGTTGTGATCCATGGCCATATGATTTTCCCTTCATTTTGGTCCTTAAAGGTTGTCAGAAAAGCTTCCAAAGTACTACTAGACACAAAATTTCTTCAGGAATCAGGGGTGCCTAAAACAACTCCAGATGACTCCAGATTACATTGGGGGATTTGATGGAGCTTTAGACAGTCAGAGCAAAACACATGCACAAAAGAGCAAAGTATCCAAGACTTTTCCCTCTCCTCAGGGGAAAACAGTCAATGAAAGAAGCAGCTAATGCTGAGATTTCTTTTAGCAGCAGGGTGAAATATTCTGGTTGATTTACAGTGGAGAGTTTAGCAAGGAGAAAAAAACAAACCACAAACTTAAAAGTGGGGGGGTTTGTCTCAGTTTCAGCTTTTTCCAGTGGTGTTTTGGGGGATTTCTGTATGGCAAGGAAAATCTGCTTTTATTTGGGGGTGTCTGAAAGCATCAGCAGGGAGAAGAACCACCCAAAACCCTTGGAGAAGAACTTTTTCTAAGTTGGATAATACTGTTTGATCTTCTAGGGAGATAAAGCATCTGGGGTTGGCAGAGCAGAAGGAAGAGCTCTTGGGGAGGGCAGATTATCTTTGCTTTTTAATGCTTAAACTCAGTTCTTTAACCAGCTTTACTTCTATCAGACAGGGGAGATGAGAAATCCCTGTTAGACCCAGAGTAATTTCTTCTTGCTTATAAAGGAACTGTCTGGGGCACACTGAGCCAACCAGATTTTTATCACCCTGTTATTGTTTTTAAACAGGACCTCCCCATTCCCCTGCTGCAGACAACCAGACCTGAGGGCTTCTAGTTTTTAAAGCTATCCCAAATACCCAGGAGGATTCCATAACTTTATTTATTGCACGCTTTTATGCAGTTTTCAATGTTTCCCCTCTTGCTGTATTTTGAAGGGAGATAAGGAAAAATTTAAGTGTCAGGAAGCACAAAGGCACCCAAAACTCTCTCAATTCTTCCACGTGAAGTGAAAGCCAGAGGATTTCCACTTTTTTTTTTCTTCCATGACTTATTCTACCTGTGTCTGGCAGCCTTTCTTGGAAGGTGTATCTGCTGATCCTTGCTGGACTCAAAGTGGATGGATAAGGTGGTGGATTTTATTGCATAAGCACAACCCATTGTGTTAGGAATCTCTGGGAATACTGACCAAAGGAGAGAAACTGAATGGGGCACGCTGCCAAGTACTTTATGGGCTGACACTATCTTCATCTTTATCCACTTTCTGAAGAGAAAGGATGGGGTTGGAGAGATCCTAGGAATGTATGTGACTTCTGAGTGCTGCAAAGGCACAATCAGATCTGCTCACGTTGGCTTCCTCCTTGTCAGACCTGTAATCTATATGTACTGGTTGGATGTGATGATCTTAAAGATATCCCCCAAGCAAAATGATTCTGTGAATCCATCAGAGGATGGAGAAGACCAGAAACAGCAAGGTGTAATGCAGCAGGTTGATGGTCCATCATTCCATAGGTACTCTTTCCATAGGCTTCAGTTAATATTTAGTATTGTGGGTTTATCTTAGATGCCAGTTTCAGATAAATTCAGAAAATGTTATGAATTTGCAGCACCAGGAACGAGTGGATTTTGTCAGTAACAGGGTTTAAACCACTATGTTGGTGAAGCACTGATTGCAAACCAGCTCAGCTCCATGGCCTGTAGCTGCACACACCAGGGCCTGGGAACTGCTCATTCCTTTCCATCCTTTTCTGGAATGCCTGGAGCCCCTGCAAGAGAATTGCAAGGTAAAAAAAAACCCATCCATATGGATTTAAAAAAAAAGCAATCAGGGGAAAGGTGTTTGACAGTCGGATGGGAACAGTCTGTGCTGATAGATATGAGTCTGGGTAGGAAGCAAAAACCAAACTGCAGTCCATCACCCAGAGTGATTAAGTGGGGAAAAAAATGTATGAGTAAAAAGGTGCCTTTTGGAGTGAGAGTTCACGGAGCATTTTGCCAACTCACGTGGCAGACACCACCTTGGCTCCACAACAGCTCGTTAGAACATAGAAGCTGTGAACTCTTGCAGCCTTTTTGGGGTGACACGGGACTGAATGAGAGATAATAGCTCAAGAGATTAACCAGAGTGGAATTACACAGATGGATGAAAGCAATTGGGAGACCACGGTGAAACAAGATTGATAGAAACAGAAAAAAAAAGCCATAAAAATTATTTGAAAACCAAAAATAAATAGAAAAATCAGTCCTACCTGCCAAGAATGACGTGCTGAGCTTTTATCATTTTGCTTCAGCAAGGTATTTGGGGCAGGAATGCTTAATGATAGTCAGTGTTGGTTTCTGGTTTATGTTTAACCTCTGAATGTGCTAACCAGGAATGCAGGGAATCGTTCTGATTTTGAAATACAACCCAGCAGTTACATGGGAGGGACTGCACTGAGTTGGGGTAGAAAAAAAGACAGGGAGTGGATTTTGCTGTGGAATTTTCCTTTGAGACCACCCTGGACTATTATTTTTTCTACCTCAACAGAAGCACACCTAAAATCCTCAGGTGATGCTCGGGGGACAGATGCTTAACAGCAGCTGGGAGTAGTGTCTGTAATGGGTTAAGGTTTCATTCAGCTCAGGCTCAGCTTAGTTCTGTTCCCTACTGCAAAAATAAAGCAGAAATTGGTGCTCAGAGCCCCATCCAACCTGCCCTTGAACCCATCCAGGGATGGAGCATCCACAGCTTCCCAGGGCAGCCTGTGCCAGGCTCTCCCCACCCTCAGGGTGAAGGTTTCAAATAAATAATACCTTTGAAAGCAGCAAATTTGGCCATTTTATAAAACCAGCAGCTGGTTGAAGATGTAGAAAAGCTTTAATCTTGTGAGCTTCAACTAAGAACGGTGGAGGAAAGGAAAGAAGATTCAAGAATAAGGTCCACTTCAGGACTTTTTCTGTAATTCCTCATTTCTTTACCAGAAAACCCTGAGGAAGTTCCTCTTCAGAGGGATGAGCTGTTAAGAGAGGTAGCTTGGCAGAACATTGGGAGGATGGAGGATTTTTACTTCTGCTTTTTATCTGTCTTATGACTGACACAGGAATGTGCTATTAGACTCCCAGCACATTTCTTTCAGCTGCAACATCCTTGTGGAACCCCCTGTGTTGCTGACTTTTAAGATGGGGTTTTCTCTTCCAAACCATCCTAATTTTGTCCCTAGACCAGGCAGAGACCTCATGGTCAAGCCATGATGATTGCCCAGTGCAGCCTGATAATATTGTTTCAAAAATCAGATGGCACATTGCAAATACAGGTGTCAAGGACAGGTCAGACCCCTCAAGGTTATACCCTCCCTGAATCTTTCAATGCCCAAATAGGAAGATTATTAAAAGAGCATGATCAAGGTTAGAGGCTCCTAAAATTAGACCTTCCAGCTGTGTTTTGTTTCTGCAGTGTGTGTACGAACACAGAGGTCATCCGTGCAGTTGGGCTTCTGTACAACACCAGAAAGGTCTTTTTTTTTCTTCCCAGGATACCATGCCCTTTGTTAGAATGTCAGAGCCTTAAGGGACAGGACTTGTATTTTACAGAGGTCTCTCTCTCTGTTCATGGTGCATGTGAACTGGTGATGTAGCCATGTGGAGAATGCCCCAAAAAAAGCTTTTGGGAAGCAGGTAACTGAAATCCCCCCTTAATTTCAGATTTAGTCAGGTTTTTCTGAAGTTTAAGTTGTTCTAGATGGCACTGGAAAGGGGCAGCACATCCTACTGATGTCATGAAACAATACTTCTGGATGCATTAGCTCTGAAAACCCAGTCCTGTTTATTCTTGTTTATCTGTGTTCTCAGTTTGAGCAATTTTATGTCACCCTTCTCCTTTTGCAGCAGTTTCACTTTCCAGGGAGACACAAAGACTCCTGTAAATTACACTGCCTTCTAATGACCCCAAGGTTGTCTAGAAACCAAAATCCTGCTGTGCTGCCTCTGAAACCTCCATGTTGCCCTCTCCAAGACCAAATCCTTTCTTTCCTGATGGAAGCTGGTGATTTAGGGCTGGGCTCTGCAGAATGAGGTTAATCAGGGAGAATTTCCTTGGCAAAAAGGGTCAGCATGCCCTCTGCACAGGCCCAGGCACCTACCCTGATGGCAGAGAATAGCTGAACCATTTTACACACTGTGATACCCAAAGAGGGGCATTCAGATCAGAAGAGTGAATTAAAAATTCCAGTTTTAAGCCAGTGAAGTCAACAACTTTGTACAGATTTTCATGAAGAGGGCAATTAAGTAATAGTGGGTTTGCTCCATGTGGGGAGACCTTCTGGGGGCCTTGCAGCACTTCAAGGGGCCTGGCAGGAAGATGGGGAGGGACTTTTGAGCAGGGCCTGATGAAATAAAGACAAGAGGTGATGATTATAAACTAAAAGAGGGAGATTTAGACTTGAGAGGAGGAGAAATTGTTGGTGCTGAGGGTGGGGAGAGCCTGTCCCAGGCTGCCCTGAGAGGTGGTGGCTGCCCCATCCCTGTCCCCATTGCAGGGGAGGTGGCCGGGGCTCTGAGCACCCTGCTCTGGCTGCAGATGGCCCTGCTCCCTGCAGGGGGTTGGACCAGATGACCTTGAAAGGTCTATTCCAATCAAAACCATTCTATGTTTCTGTGAAATTAGCTGAGTCAGCTGAGAGCACTGTCAAGCTGGGGAAGGGCTGTCCTCTCCAGGCTGGGTATCTTCAGGTCTTCAAGAGACCCTTCTCCTGAAACCCCTGGAAGAACCAAGGCACTGTTGCCACCTTTACACTTCCCTACTGATTACTTTTCCTAGAAGCCACCCAGCAGCTATCACTGGATTCCTTTATTCTGTGACAAAGGGCAATAATGTGGCCAAACAGGATTTGCCAGGCTGGTTACAACTCTATTCAAAAGGCAGGAGAACTCAAATTTTCATTTTCAGTATGTCCTTTCCCTTGGACACACCAGGGTTTACAAAGACCTTTGGACCTCAGAGGTGCTAAGGAAGTTTCAAAAGCAAAAAGGCTGCGTGCAGATATGAACATATAGAATTATCTGGGTGGATTTTTTGTTTTGTTTTGGGTTTGTTTGTTTTTTTTTCCCCCAGAGGTCAGTAATGTAAATAGTCATGTGAGAGAAGGAAGTGGTAAAAGGCACCAGACTGGAACTCCAGGCTGGGTTCAGCTGCTGGCTGAAATTTCATAATTTCCCTATGAAAATCAGTGACAGGACTATAAAAATCAGTCAGGGGGGGGAAACAAAAAGACCTCATAGTAGAAGAATGAGGGGAGGCTTTTTTTTTTTTCCCTAGCACATACGAATTCAATTTTGGAGAGAAATGAATCTCAGACTGCGAGCACATGAGGAGACCTCTGAGGAGTCAGAACAAAGGGTCCCTTAAATGATAATCAGTCATTCTATCAGCCCCTGATTGCAGCAAAACGGTTTTGGTGTAAAACATTTGTCTGACACATGCTTGTAAACCTGCCAAAAAGGAAATCCTACTTAAACAAAACAGGCCGGAGCCTCAAAAGTGGGGGTTTCAGTTCAAGATACCCCTGATTTTTTCCTAACTTTTGTTTAGCTCATGCCAATGACTAGAAAGTACCATTAAATTAAACAAGAGAGGAATTAAACATCCTACGGGATGCTTCAGCAGAAACACTTCCACCATCCATGCCATGGGAGCCATTGGGCCACCACAAACCCAGCCACCCTGTGCCCTGGCACAGCAGAGGACAAAAAAAGGGCTGTTGCCACCCAAAACCTAGAAAAGATTGTTGAAAATGAAATGAAACCAGAAATGAATCAACCCTAAGTGATAGGATAGGTCTCAATAATCAGACTGTCTATGAATCCAGATGCTCTTGTTCCACCTATATCATAAATTTGCATATTGATTGGAATTTTGAAATGAGAAAACGAGTTTACTATGGGATTAAAAAGAATAGAATTATTAAATCTTTATTATGCTTGGAGAGGAAATACAAAGCAAACAGCTCTCAGGAATCAGCCTTCAAAGTCAAAGAGGGAAGAACATTTTGTGTTAGGTAGGTAATGGAATTGCTTAGTACAGCTACATTTAATCAAAGCATTAGTGGCTCGGAGGAGAAGGAGAATATTTGAACATCTTACTTATTTTATTCGATTTTATTTTGGTTGATTGTTTAATTTTTTGATAGGAAGTTCACTAATTTAGGGTGGGATCTTTGTATCAAACAACAAATGGACAGCTTGAGGTCAATCATCCCAAAAGCTTACATGGGACAGGCAGGATGAGAAGGTGATGCAATAAATTTGAAAGCTGTTTTAAGAGTTTATGGAAAGCTATTTTAAAAAGCTCTCTAGTAGGGGGATAATTCTCTAGACACTTGGACTAAATTGAAGCAAAGGAATTTAACCCTAACTATCTTGTTGGAATTCTTTGAAGAAATTACTGCTGGGATAAGGACAATTCTAATGTAATTAGGTTTTCAGAAGATAGTTACCATTGCTTCACATCAAACATCACTGCAGAAAAGGTATAGAACAAAGGCTAAGGGCTTGCAAAAGATAAAAATTGCCTCCTCAAATAAAGAACAAATGGCAAAAATGGGCTGCATACAGAAGAGAGTGTGGCCAGCAGGTCCAGGGAGGTTCTCCTCCCACTCTGCTCTTCCCTAGTGAGAGCTCACCTGGAGTGTTNGTCCTCTGATGAGCAGAGACTGTTAAAAGGAAAAGAGGCTAGTGCTTATGGCAGGGTTAGTTGGAGAATATGCTTTAAAGATTCTAAAACTATTGAGGTACCAGTAATTTGAATGGCCCTTTGAACAATCAAGGGCCACAGTTCCTGCTGGAGTATATGCACTTCATCCCTCACAGCTCTCACAGATTTACCTTCCTCATGAAACGAGACAGGATTTTCCAAGTTGCTTAACATCTGATGGAGAATTATGGATTTCTTACAATATTCCCTTGTCTTAAATGGGAACAGGAAGACTGATGGGACAGCTCTGTGCCGTGGCCATGAGCAACTGTGGTTATTTAAAAGTTCATTAGAGCAGCTTTCAAGCTAATCTAATTTGGCACAAGAATTTTATAACTCAGCTAAGTTGGAGCACACAGCCAGCCAGCAGACTAAGCCGTGTGCTCACTGTCTGCCCTGCCCTTCAAAACCACAGGCAACGAGATTAGAGCTTCCCCCAAGTTCAAAACTTAGAAGAACCTGGGAAATGTTTCCATCACAACCACTTTCTGCCAAGATTTTACACGGTGCTGATGGAAAAAGTGCTGGAAAGACCCGTTCGGAATGAGTTAGTGGAGCAGAGAGGAAAAAGAAGGGAAGTTAGTTTCAGATAAACACGGGCACAAAGAAAGGACTGGGCATATTGGGTGGGACAGGCTCTTCCTGCCCTTGTCCTGAACATTTCTTATGTTCCTTCTCTGATTTCTGGTCACGTGATCCAGGTGAAAACATTTTCTTTGCTCTTGTGTTTTTCTTTCCATACTGCTCCTTCTCTAGACCTTTCCTAAAAAGTAAGTTGCCACTCTCTGACCCCAAACCAACAGCTCCAAATCCATCGTTCACAGCAGACAGAGTTGGAAGCCTTGTACCCAATCTGGGGATCATGCCTCCCTTAGTGCACCTTGGGTGCACTGTGAAGCAGATCTTTGACAGCCCTTTAGGGGATTGCTAGTGGTTTAAAATGCTGTGTATATACCAGAATTACACTTCCTATAGAATCACCACTCTGTTTGCAGTAAGAAATCTCTTTTAGCATCTCTGCAAATGCTGCAAAATCAGCTGGGCAAGCATCTCGGACAGAAAGGCATTTTACTGAGTGCTTTACCCTGCACAAACTCTGCCTGGTGCATTAATTGCAAACCAAGAAAATCTCGGTGATGATTCAGAATCCCAAAGAAAACTTTTTTTCCTTGCTTTCTTTGACTTGTTCCAATGGATTTCCAGCACATCAGCTGTAACCACTTTGCAGTCTGAGTGAGGACACAGCTCTTGGACGCCTAACAAGAGGAGGAGATGGGTTATTCAGTAGAGGGCAAATGAGCAAAGGAGCTGCAGCACCAAGAGCTGCTGCCAGTGCAGAGCAAGCCCTGGATGTGCTGCACACTTGGACTGTTGCCCATCCAGCTGCTGCAAGCACAAATACCCATTTTCTTCAGCTTATGAGGGAAAAGTTGGCGCCCACAGGCGCCCGTTACTGGAGTGCAGTCATGTGCAAGCCTTTTCCTTTCTTTAAATCCAGATGTGCAACCTCCTATAGTGTTTGCTATACACTCACTAGCTATTGTAAACACTTTGATGTTCTTTGGGGGTCACCAAACTGGCCTGTTCCTATTCACCAGAAGAGAATCACCCTGAAAAAAATTCACCATGGAGAGAAACTAAACCAACATAATAAATCTACAACCTTGTCCGTGGGGCTGGAAGAGCTACTGAGGAGATGGATGAGGGCCAAGAGTCTAGGAGGGTGGTCTAGCAAAGGAGCAAAACTTTAGCAGATGTTTAGGGCATCAGAGTTTAGGGTATTGAAGTTTAGGAGCTGTTCACCCTGGAGAAGGCTCCAGGAAGACCTAATAGTGGCTTTTCAGTACTTAAAGAGGGACTATAGAAGAAAGATGGGGAGGGACTTTTGAGCAGAGCCTGTTGGGACAGGACAAGGGGGGATGGTTTGAACTGAAAGAGGGAGATTGAGACTGGAGAGGAGGAGAAATTGTTGGTGCTGAGGGTGGTGAGAGCCTGGCCCAGGCTGCCCCGAGAGGTGGTGGCTGCCCCATCCCTGTCCCCATTGTAGGGGAGGTGGCCGGGGCTCTGAGCACCCTGCTCTGGCTGCAGATGGCCCTGCTCTCTGCAGGGGGGTTGCACTGGATGAGCTTTAAAGGTCTCTTCCCAAACCAGTCTGGGATTCCATGAATCTCTGTGCAGATGGCCCTTCTCCTGAGCTGTGCAGAACTGTGGAGCCGCGGCTCCCAGCACCCATCCAAGCCCAGCCATTTAAGATGGAGCAGTTGCTTTGATCAGCCACTTACATCAGTTTTGTCTGCTGTGGCAGAAATAAGGAGTAATTCTATTTCAGTCAGAGAAGTTTAGCCCAGAACAAAACCACAGTGACATCAACATGAGCCCACAAGGATCACAGTCTGCCAGCATACACAGCAGTGACAGTTCCACACAGACAATGTTTCCCAGGAACAGGAGTTTTGCACAAGTTATTAGTAAACTTCTAGTTACTCAGAAGAGAACCCTTCTGGCTTTCTACCACATCTACCTTCCTGCAGCACAGATGGCTCTGCCCGTGGTTGTCCCTGGAAGAGTCTTGCCAACAAAGGATGTGGGATTCCCAAGGAGCCAGAGTCCAGGGTGCCTGCATGAGCAACACAAGGTCCAGGCTGGTACCAGAGCATGGGTGCCACACAGATTTCAGCACTCTGCTGAAAACTAGAAGTAAAACTAGAAAAATTAGAAGACTTCACATCACACCAAGATCTGCTGAAGGGTATCCAGGAAATTTGCTGACAAGAAAGGAGATTTAGGAGTTTTTTTGGACTGGTGATGGCAAGTTTGATCCTAAAGATAACAGGGTGAGGAAGCCCCTGACTTCATGCTGGAGTTATTCCCCCACAGACTGAGACTATTTGTAAGGGCCATTCATAATCCATATCATTCCTGGGGGTCCTGTCAGATCCCAGGGTATGAAAACAATAGGGGGCCATAGTTAAAAAAAAAAACAAAACACACAAACAAACGAAAACAAACAAACAAAAAACCAAACAAAAATAAAATAAAACAAACCTGAACCAAACCAACTGGACTAAAGAAAAGAACAAAACCAAACAAAGAAAAGACAAAAGGAAAGGAAAGAAAGGAAAGGAAAGGAAAGGAAAGGAAAGGAAAGGGAGAAGAAAAGAAAAAAAAGAAAGAGAAGAAAAGGAAAAGAGAAGAAAAGAACAAAAAAAAGAGGAAAGGAAAGGAAAGGAAAGGAAAGGAAAGGAAAGGAAAGGAAAGGAAAGACAAACATTTTTCAGATATCTTTCTGCCTTGCCATAAAAAATCTCCTTCATCCCTCCCGAGTCCAGTGATGTTCCTCATCAGGGACTGGGATTTTAAAAGACATGAAAAATCAGGGGTTTTCAGACAAAAGTTCATTGCTGTTTACGACCAAACTACTCATCTCAATCCTCCCATTTACTTCCCCGTGTTCTCCCCTTATTTCAGGAGTATTTCTCCACAGAGCCCTTCCGTCACCTTGGAGTTGATTCCCAGATTTTCCTTTCAAGGAGTGGGTGGCATTTCAGCAAGCAGGGCTGACTCGCTCCATCACAACAAGGGGAAATACAAAGAGCCAGCTGAAAAAGCCCGAACTTGCCGGAATGCGCGATGCTC
The DNA here is from genome assembly GCA_013399075.1 of Chloroceryle aenea. Lineage (NCBI taxonomy): Eukaryota > Metazoa > Chordata > Aves > Coraciiformes > Cerylidae > Chloroceryle > Chloroceryle aenea. Next base: position 70,221 of record VWZY01003300.1, read on the forward strand.
AGCGTTCAAACGGCACAAAGAAGTGCCTGCCTATTTATAGCTCTTGTTTGGAGAAAGCATGAGGCACACTTTGGGCACCGGCTACAATGGAGCACCCAGGAAAATTCACAGCCTTGCATTCCTCCCCTGAAAGCCTTTTGCTTTGTTGCAACACCAGTAATTTCCCAGGAAAACGGGGCTTGCTCCTAGTTTCGCTGATGTGTTTTGTGCAAGCAAATGCCAGGGTTGACGTGCCAGCTTGGTTGCAGAGTGAAAAATGGGGATGACTAAAGAAAATCCCGTGCTTGATGTAATTCCAGATTGATCCACCTATCTTTGGCCTTTTCTCTTTGCCGAGACACGCGGGCTTAGCGCGATTACACAAGCAATGGGCTTCCAGTGCAGTAACAGACCCGTGGCATCTCATTCATTGAGTGAGGAGACTTCTGAGGAGGACACAACACTCCCAATTTAACACCATCTATTCTTTTTACTTCTTTTTGCTCTTTTACCCACGTGCTTCTTTGTCCTTATTGGGGTCATGATGAGCTACACCACGCGGGCTGACAGCCAAGTGTCCTCTGCAGTTTGGTGGTTCTACAGAAGCACATTTGATGGGCCAAGGTAGATCCCTGGGGGGTGACACCACACTCGTGCTGTCTTTTCATAGGGCTGCAAGATCTAAGGTTTCATAAATTGACTGGGCAGTGCTGGGTTAAGGGATGGACTTGATGTTCTTTAGGGTCTTTTCCAGCCTAAATAATTCTATGATTCTTTGATGCTGTGATTCTGAATCTATGAGTCTATGATTCTACAGCTCTATGATTCCATGATTCTATGATTCTGTGACTCTATGACTCTTTGATTCTATGACTCTATG
>VWZY01003300.1:81040-101904 GCA_013399075.1 Chloroceryle aenea
TGTTGATCTTTTTTTTTTCTTGTAGAAGTGTTAATTGGTTTATAATGTTTGAAACTGAAACTCAGGGTGGCCGAGGGTTTAAGTCACACACGTATCGTCTAAGAAAAGCAGAAGTGTGAATTGCAGTTCATGAAAGAAAAAGCAAATATATTTATATATATATAAAAGAGGATCTTGGCATTTTGATGAGGAACATATTTGGGAAGCCTCCTGCCATGAGGCAAAGCCATGTGTGTCTCTAGATGTCTGGACTTGATCTTGGAGGTCTATTCCAGACTCAGAAACTCTGTGATTCTGTGCAGCCAAGAGATTTTGCTGCTGTCTCCCCTTCCTTGTCCCCGGCTTCCTGCAGCTGTCTGACAGCAACAGCCAGATGCTGCCATATGGGCAGCCGGTGAGGGTCGGGGTTTCCAAAGCCTGGTGCGGAGCAGGGTTTTATTAACCCAGCATGCAGTCCTCTGGAATGCAGAACCCACGAAGGCAAACGCACTGAGCGTTTTAGCAAATGGTAAAATAGGCTCTGCCTTAATCCCTCCTTCATCTTCTAAGAACTTTTTCCTGGCCTGTGTTTTCTATCCACTTTCCTCTGCCGCCATCCTAATGCAAGAAGCTTTACTGAGGCTCTGTCTGGTGTTCCTGGAGCCCTAGGGCATGCTACCTCCAGGAGAGTGATTTGAAAACAGCGTGCAGCAAGCAGAGGGGGTGTCTAGCTGTTGTTGTTGTTGTTTGATAACAAAAAGCACTTGGGATCCAGAGCCTGACTGTCTTCTGACTCTGTCTGGATTTAGTTGGATGTAGCTCTTACTGAAGCCCATCCTTCAGATGCATGTCTGTGAGGACAGAATCAGTCTTTCATACTAGCCCTCAGTTCAATAAACCACCGAGCAGTTCCCTCTCAGCTTAGGAATCAAGATCTTCCATTTCCCTTCCTCTCTCCAAAACTTTTCTCTCGCTTTAGAGGGGATGCTCCTTTTGTATCAGAAGAACAACTCCACGCACAAGAGCCGGGCTGAGATGTGGGTGTCTCCCAGCTACGTTCTCTCTTGCAAACACTTTCACTTTGGGAACTTTCTAAGCAGTGGTTTCTCCCAGAAAGGGGAAGCTCATGCAGCCTCCGTCGGCATTAAACCGATCCTCTCCCCACCACACTGATAAAATAGGACAGACTCAAGGAGCCATCACGAGCCTCTAAACAAATGAGTAATCTTAAACACTCTTGCCAATCCAAGCACTCAGCTGAGAAGACCACGGACACCAAAGTTTACATTGCTCAAGTAACTTAGATGCATCAGACCACTTGTAGTCACATCCAGCTACAGCTCATCGGGCAGGTGTCCTGTGAGTGTGTCTACAACGTGCACCAGCACCTTTATAATCAGTAGGAGCTCCAGCAGCTCAGTGGGAGGAATCACAGCATCACAGAATTCTGTTGGTTGGAAGAGACCTTTAGGATCATCGAGCCCAGCACTAAGTCCCTGCTAAGCCATGTCCCTCAGCACCACAACATCTCCATGGCTTCTCATCTCCATGAGTGAGCATCAGGGGGAATAAAGATAGCTAGCCTTAAATATGGCTGCTTCAGCTACNGTACTGGAATCAGAAAACCTCACACGATCCCATACGGATACTGTTCTCAGTGCAAAGGTGAAAGTGCTGATTTAGCTTAATTAATGGTCAACTTTTCCATCCTCACCTCGGAGAACGAAGGGCTTTAGTTGTGCACAAATCCTGTTCTTGGATCATATAGAGGAAAAGTGGGACCGTGGCCATATGTCTTCCTCCCAGCTCTTTTTTATCCTGCTAGAAGAGGCCAGGAGGAGTTATTCCTGTGCTCAGAGGAAACAGGCATGACCTCTGTGCCAAATGGCCAGGGAGCTCCCGATGGTAATTATGCAATTAGGGGAGTACAAAGCATTCCTAAGTGAGTCATGCTCAAGCTTTCCTAGACTAGAGCAAGGGAGTCAGTGAGCTACTCAGTCCCTTTGTCACTAGCATAGCTACCAGGCTACTCATGCTGCACTGCAAGTCACAGAGGTTTCCACTGCAATGAGGGGCTTACGCTTCCATGTGCGTGAGGTAAGAAGGAGAGGACAGAAGAAGGACATTCCCAGGCTTTCTTCCTGCAGAATGGGGTTAGGGCAGCTTTTAAAGGGCACATCAAGCTGTTTATGCACAGAATAAACATCTTTGTAATCAATACTCATGCAAAGGGTGGCATATATACTGCCAAGCCTAGGACTGTGCTGTGAAGGTGGAGGACAAAGAGGATTTCAGCACCACTGAACAAGGCAGCCAAGATCCCTTCGTAGCCCTCTCCCAGCCAAGGGCAAGTCTGGCACATCCTGTTGTTTCAGGGAAATGTCTTTCCAATCCCTTCATGTTCAGCAGATCTCCTTCCTCCTTCTGTCAGGGGGTGACTTTCAGGCAGGCATCACTAAACTCAGAAAAAGGAACAGGAAAGAAAGAAAAATCGGAAGTTTCTATGTCGCTTTGAATTCCCCGCTGGTAGCTTCCAGGGTCCTTGATCTCTGAGTTCTTGCAGATTTGGGGTGGATGGTGAAGTCATCACACTAGACAAGGATGGCACCAGATCCTTTGGCAATATTCTTCCCCTCTTGTGAGCCCCCAGATACTGCAGAGAGGCGTCGTGCTGTGATAAAGTGTCCTGAAATACCAACTGAAAGAAAACGTGCAGAGGAGCCCTTCTGCCCCAAAATGTGGCTGGTTTTTATCCCAACAGAAGCAGATGTTATCACACTGAAGTAAGGGCTGTATGCCCTGAAGCTGGGGGATCTGGGTTTAATTTCTCTCAGCACTGACTGAGCAGCTCCCCTGCTCAGTTGTATACAAGTGATGTCAAGAATGTCTTCTAAGTGATGCAGGATAAACAACCTTAACTATCTGGGATGTTTATCTCCCTCTACCATAAACTTCCCCAGAAGACAAAAATAAAAACCTGGCTCCTTTTCCACAGTAAATCTTGAACTGACTTGGGCCTCCTGCAATAACTTGGACTCAAAACTTATGAAATGGAAGTTTTAAAAGGGAATAAAAGTGGTGAAAGAAAACCCCACAAATCAGTAGTGTAGGAAAAGACTCTATTGGGGAAAAAAAATACCTTTTGTGGGAAGAGAAAAAAAAACCAACCACTTTTTATGATTTCCAGCACCTTTCTAAAATATTCTTTTTAAAGTATGTTTTTTATAGCTACTAGGAATGATTATTCTTCCACATTTATCAGAAGGATGCATATAAATAAGTCAGACAATAGCAGACACGCTTTTCCTGGAGGTTTTTAGCAATACCTACAGAAAATCCTCTGGGAGCCTCACTGAGGAATGTTGTATTTATAGCCAGTTCCTCATGTTATGGTTGAAACTAGAGTTGGCTTCTCTGGTTTCTTTTTAGTTCGGTGCTCCTGCTGCTGCTCTCGCTGGTACCTCCATATGGAGAGATGATGGAAAACATCTGGCACTGTCTCTCTTTGATCCTTTTGTTTGGTGGAGCATTTTGCCAGCTGCCCCGTTCATATTTAACTAAGTCACTTATCTCTGGTTACATGATGGTTGGAGCTGCCCACAAGAAAGTGGGAAAAATATAGGACCTGAGAGCCCTGTGTGCCCTACACAGGCACCTTTGGAGTGGGTCTGGCAGAGGCAGCACTGGTGTAACAAAGCACTGGGATTCAAGAACCAGAAAGGTGTCCCTTTTGCACAGGAGATCAAAATAATTCGGTGTGGACAATGTGCAGTGGTGGGAACTGACTAAGGGCTACGAGTAAAGTCCTAGCTGGAGGAGGATCTGAAAAGCATCTGGCTAGCACTGTGCCAACACAGAGTCACTTCCTGATGCAGTGAGGAGTGTCCATAGCAAAGGGTCGAGTTTATATCCTGGATTATGGCTAAGCATGGTCCTAGCAGACACCTGGCCCACCACAGTGCTTTGCTTCAGCTGGCCAGGCAGCACATCCTCATCTAGGTAGGATCATGCTCTGGGCAGCCTTCAGGTACCACCATGGCCTGTTCATGAAGGAAGCTGGGAGAAGAGTGTCCAGAGTCGCATCCCAAGCTGGTGACTGAAGCTAGGCACCCTATCTAGTGTTTTGGCCACTTTGCCCACCTCCTTCTTTCTCTCCCAGTGGAAATGGTCCCCATTATGGTCTTCCAAGTTCTGTTGTATGTGCCAGGATCTCAGAAGAGTGGGACTAAGAGTGCAAGGGAGTGGTGGGAAGAGGGGAGCAGAGGAGGGCAGGAGAAGGATCACCTTCACAAGTATATGACCTCCTTCTCCCCCTTGTCTGCAAATAAAAGGACCTGGAGTGAGAAAAAAATTGGTCTTCCAAAGGATGTTGTGTGATGGGGCCATTTAGAGCTGACCTCCAAGTCCCATCAGGCCCATGTGGCAACAGGCTTTGGCACAGCATTTAAGTGTTGATTTTGAAATCAAAAGCCAAGATGGTTTCAAAGACAAGTTGCTTGGAAAAAAAGAGCCCCTGTTACCCTGGAGGACCATTTTAGCTGAGGTCAGCATAAGTGTCTGAGCTGGCATCCCTTGTAATTAATGCATGGGAAAGGCTGGTGCTCTGCGAGGCATCCCTGGTCTCTCTAATTCATTTTTCCCTTGCCTGTATCTGAACTTTCCAGACACTGCCAGAGTCTCTGAGGAGAGCAGAACAAACCCTGGAGCAGGGAGTCTGTAACCAGCTTGGTGGGTTGAAGATGGTTACGTTGTCTTATTTAGGGTATGCTGTGTAATACTTGGCTACTGTCAGCCTGTGAGATGTTCAGATGTGCAAGTCATCCAGTGTAGGATGGACCTGGATGTTTAGAGGGAAAAAGGCTGGATAAAGGAGAGAAAAATTTCTGCTACCAGGCTTTGCCATTACTGTATTGCTACCTGAGGACTAAACAAGCCTTTTATAACATCTGGTTGTGCTGGAGTCACTTCAAGGAGGAAAATAATGACCTTAAGTCTTTTTGTGGAGGGTAGAAGAGCCCTGTGAGTGAGGAATATATCCTGAAAATGTATACCAGCTGTAGAAGTCCAGCTGAGGTGACATCATTCATCAGCTGAAAGACAAAAAAAAAGCAAGAGACAAACTCACAAACTATTTTAAACATCTGTGGGTGAAACCTCAGGACATCAGACATCAGGTCACTCTCAGTTTGCTGTCAGAGATGGAAGAAGTGCTGTAAGTCCTCAGATTTACTACAGAAAAATGCTGGCTTCCCAATGGACAGATTTGGGCAGGGGATTTATACAAGGCCTGGCTTTGAGTAGGATGTTCCTCACTAACTACAGCCCTGCAGACGTGAGAGTCATGGTTACCCAGACTCCGGGCTGGTCTGTGCAAACTCCAGGTGCATTGATGGAGCTCCTCTTCCCCATCAGTTTCTCTGCCTAATGAAATCTCAGAACAAAATGCCATCCCAGCTTATTTTCTGCCCTGGTGATGGTCAAGAAGGAATCTAAAAGTGAGAATCAGATCCATTTTTGAAGGCCAACATCAGTATGAGACCTAGAACTGGATTGTTGTGCCATCCAATCTAACAGGAAAGAAATATTTTTTATATGCTAGTCTAATAAAAGGACAATAATAGATCCTGCAGTGGAGCATCAGGTGGGATAGGAGCCTTCTTTATACACAGGGACTGAGGGACTGGCTACTTAGGTGCAGTGATGGAAGTTTTACCTCTGAATTCACTGGAAATGGGATCAAGCCACCAGAACTTTAAATCATTGGTGGTGACTAGGCTTGTCTTCCTTTTGCAACACTTCCCTCCTTTATTCAAACATTCTGAAAGCTTGACTTCTCAATTTTTGTCTGGACATATCAGAGATTAATATAAAATCTTTGCTGTCAGGGTTTAGAGTCAGGGCAGCCCTTTAGACCTCTAATAGCTGCTCTCTGTTAACCCCCAAAGGGGNTAGTTACAGGTGAAACATGGAGCAGGGGCAGCCTCGGGCATTGTCTGAAGATGATTTGCAGGCTTGGCTGACCTCGGCTGTTTCTGGGCCAGATGGTGCCCGTACCACACGTGTGCAAGGAAGCAAAAGGAAACAGGGAGTTTATCCTTGTGAACAGAGACAAGGGAAGCCTTTGTCCTCAGGATTTCACATTGGAAGTGCTCACTTCTGGAGGGAGGGTGGGCAGAAGGAAGCAGGGACAGCTGGCCAAATGTGGGAGGCTGGTCTCATAAATATGTGGGAGTCTTCAGTCTCCTGCTGACAAACTGGTGCCTGACTTGTGTAAGGTCCCTCTTACATCTTCCACCCTGAGGATGCATTTCCCCATAATCCCCAGCCATCAGCTGCAATCCTTTGATGGTACCTTGCTTGCTTCCCTCCTTCTCTCTTTCAATCAGCAAAAGCAATGAAATCACGAGAATTTAAGGATAACATTACTGGAAATGTGAGGTTTCTGAAGTGCTCCTTTCCTTTCAGTGTCATGTGTGTGTACAAAATGTGTACACAGATGGAGTGGGAAGCTTGAGGCTCCCCACGTGCCACTGGCAATTCACAGGCTATCCAGGGAACATCAGAATGACTTCTCTCACAAGTCAAATGTGAACGGGAATCTTTCAAGCGTAATTCTTCACGTTGGCTGTTGCCTCCAACAAAGAGCAGCAATTAAAGATTAAACAAAGGAGCCAACCACATCAGGTTTCAAAAAACCTTCTTCAACCTTCAGGACTTCCACGTTCTCCATTTAGGAAGCACACTGCAGAATTTGGGGAGGGACTGCAGCTGTTTGGTGTGGTCAAGATGCATTTCATCCCGACTCCATCTCCTATGGCTTTTGGTTTTTAACTACTGCATGGGGACAACGCTGGAATTCAGGGTTTCTTTTTATGGGGTGGCCACAAGGAAATCCATCCTCCCTTTGCCAGCCTCCAGGAGCTGTGCAGTGATGCCCACACAGCATTTTGCCCAAGCTGCAGCACACTGCCACATCTTTAGGGCTTCTTGCCCAGCAGAGCCTGCATCCAGCCCACAGGCACAGCTCTTGGGTGGAAACTTGAAGGCTGGAATGCAAAGTGTTTATATTAATGCTTCAGGATAGATAAGAACAAAAAAAAGCTATGTTTTTTTCTGCTGATTAATAGGTTAGGTTGGGTATTTTCAGGACTGGGTGTATAAAATAAGCAGGTGTAAAGTTATTCTGCATCTTTCTGAAATATTTGGTGGAATGGAGGGGAATCTTTATTTCCCTTGTTTGAATTTTAACAGAATATCTCACTCATTGTGCAGATCAGATTCCTAGCAGAGCAAAGGACATGAGAAAAGGAGTGGTGCTTGTGATATTTGGTTAGAGAAGCTTCTTGACAACACTGGGAAAGGTACTAATCACCTCAAACCCTGCAGCCTCCACCAGAAGAAGAGTTGAGGGTACAGTAGGGATCCAGGACTCATCCTGATCAATAAATTTAAAGAAGTTTTTAAATGTTGATGAGGTTAGAATTTCTTTCCTGTAGCTTTATTAATCTGTGTGAAGAACAGAGTTCTGATTTTCCTGGAGAACAGAGCCCAATTTATCTTTTATTCCTTAAACAATAGATAGGCCAGTCAGCATCTGAATCTCTCTCAGAATCTCTTTTCTAATTAAATCTCATTAGCTGGATCAGGAATATGATGATGCTCAGAGGCTGCAGTGAATTGCATTCAGACACTGCAGATAAAGTTCATAACCTTTGCTCTTGAGCTGTCCCTTCTGCCTTGGCTTTCTGACTCAGTTCATGGTGTTGATCCAGTGATGCTGAAAAAGACATTGAGCACTGCCTCAGTGGGTGGAAGGACATCATTCAGGGTATATCTGCTGCAAGTATGCCTGTAATTCAGAGAAGGAGATGGTGTTACTAAGAACAGATTGGTGTCTGAGACTGCCTTGAGCCCAGCCAGCTGTAGCTAAACCCTCAAAGGCTGACAAAGTGCATTCCTAATTATCTCGGTGGAGTGGACGGCTGGATTCAGTTTCCTCCTTTGAGACCACTGGTGATGAGTTTCCATCCCTGAGATAGAGTTTACGTTTCATCCAAACCAGAGGGGTCCTCAGGCTGTGCAACAACAGAAATGAACCAAGCACTGAGATGATCTGTGTCCGTGGGACCATCCTGGAGCCCCCAGCTGGCCCCATCCCACGAACTCGCTGGACACAGCAGCAGCAATAACATTTGGCAGGCAATTTGGGATAAGTTTAAAATTAGTACTGGATTAAGCTTGGAAATTAAGTAAAGCAGTTTCCATCAGGTACTGGGAACCAGATAATGGGTGAAGTTCTTCTAATATCTTCACAGCAAATGCATATTTATGTCCTTGACCTTCCTCACAGGTCTTCCAACATTCAACATACTTAAGCAACGGGTATGGCTGCAGATAATAAGCTCAGATATTATTTTTCTGTGCTTGTCTGCAATCTATACTTAGTTAAAAACTCAATACCACTTTCCTATCATTCGTGCCAACCTATAAAATGAGCGATGCCCTAGAATGTGGTGACAGCAGAGCGAGCGTAGCATCTCCTGAAGATGACTTGAAAGCGAGGAGGAGGTCTTGGGGATGAACAACGAATCGTCCATCCTTAGGTACGGTGAGAGGAGTGGCATATTCTGCCAGAAGGGGAGGAAACATCTTCATCTTCAGGAGCAAATTCACATCTGATGACAAGAATGTGCACTGCTGCTGTGCACTTTGTGTTTGGGAGGCACAAGGAAAAATCCTGTTTGCTTAAGTGAACATTTGAGCCCCCGTTGAGCCTTTCTCACCTACCCAAAGCCAGAAGGATGATGCAGGGCTCTGGTCATGCCACCAGGAAAATCCTGGTTTAGAAGGACGCGGTGTGATGGGCCGATCAGATAAGTCATGTCTGTGGAGAGGAGGTGTTTGTTTTAACTGCTGAATTGTGGGGGTTATAGAGAGTTGAATCTTTGAAATACAAATGTAACTGACATCTCACAATGTTGGAGGTCAGAGACAAGACTCCTCTTGGTGGCAGTTGGATTTGGGCTTGTCACTAAAGATCTAGGTGTCCCTGCAAGCAACTCTGTATCCTTGATACACATCAGCAGCAGTTCTTTGGGGTCATTTATGGTATTTGCTCCATTCTCTTAGTTAAAACCTCCTAAATTCCTCATAGGCATGAATCAGTTTATTGAATTTCTCTGGAATTCAACTTCTATTGAATCCACTTTGTGTATTTATTGGACTTTGGTGGCAACGAAACAAACCCCAAACCAGCCAAAAGCTACTGACCTACCCGGGGAAGATAATGGCGTGGGGCAATTCTGTAATGGTCCCTCATGATGGAAAAACTGAGCAAGTTCCACGGGATATTTTTCCTATCGGATTCATCACAGTCACTCTTTTGGATTGCCCTCAGAGAACCACTCTTGCGACTGGAAATATTATCACAAGTGAACACTGGACCCCCAAATCCAAACAAAACAATGAAGCAACACAGACTTTCCTTCCTATTCTGATTGCATCACTGGAACCACTGCCTAATAGAGGGATTTTGCTTGAAAAAACTTCCTTCTGTGTTTTTCCCAGTGCTGTGTGTCTGCATTCCTGTTCATTGGCGTGCTTGATTAGCTGAAATCAAATACAATGATGCAGATCTCCAAGCAGCTATAAAAACTCAAAGTGAGCAATACTAACAGCAAAAAAAAAAATACACTGCCTTGCAATCTTCATGGGAATCGCTGGGCAGAAAGCAAAAGAGCTGACGTGAAACCAGGAACGTGTTTTGCCCTCGTGTTATTTTGTCATTGTGTAACTGCTCAGAAGTTCACTCTTGAGCAGACTTCAAATAGCTGCCTGGACAGGTAACAAAGGACGTGCTGCTTGTGTCTCTGCCCCGTGCACTGCTCTCCTCTGGAAAGAAAAGCCTGGATTTTAAGAAATTCTGTAAGTATCAAGCTGTGGGGGTTTATTTCCCCTCTCCTTCTGATCCTACTTTGGACTTCTGAGGTGTTGCTCATTCGTGGTTTTGCAAGAAGTCCTCTAGAGTTTGAGGATGGGGAAAGTATTTTGTTCCTTGCAGTTGATGTTGTGCCTTCTAGGGATGGATTCTTGAATTGATTTTGATCACGGGCATCAATTTAAATGGATACAAATAGCATTTTTAGGTGCCTGAAGTAAGAAGGTTGGTGAAGATTTATGTCATCCTATCTGTGTTTTCAGGATGTGTGGCTTATGTAAAGAGAACAGAAAATAATACACAGCAGCCAACCAGAAACCTAAGCAAGGAATCTTCCAATCACCACAAGAATCTAAAGGAACTTGAGAGAAAACTCAGGATTTAAGACTAAAATGGCAATGTTAAGGCAATGGGAGGTACATAAGTAAAAAAGAAAACAGCTAAAATCTAATGACAAACGTGCTTTGGTGTATTTTTGCTACGCAGATGAGGGTTTTTTTTGCATTTTATCTTGGCTTCAGACAAAATTTGGCTAGTCAGTCTTTGAAATGAGACTTGAGACAGCCCTGGAAGAGACCTTGCTGAGGAGACACACTCTTCCATCACTAGGTAGTGAAGACAAGACCAAAACTATGAGGAAAGCAGATGCACAGTTCTTTAGCTGGAGCTCAGTTGAAGCTTATTGACTCCAGTGTTCAGTTTTGATGTGGTGCTTTGTTCAAATGACTGATTTAATCGTGCCCTCGCTGAAATCAAAGCTGCTGAAATGTTCTGCAGTTGCACGATGAGGGAGACAGGCTGTGCCTAGAATATTAATGCATTGTTGAAAAGCATTAATGATTGTTGAAATCCAAATAGTTGCTCAGAAGTCTAAACAAGTAACTGATGACAAAAGAGAGTGTCAGAACGCTTTGGGGAGGTCAAATCTGCCAGGTTCTTTGATGCAACCCTTGAGCTGCCTAAGGTCAAATTATTTATTGCACTGTATTTGAGCTGGGAATATTATCCTGTATATGATGTAAATAGGAAAGTCCTGCTTCCCTGGAAATGATGATAAGAGAGTAGCTCCTCAGCTAGCTGTGACCTCACGCTACGATCCAGTGCTTGCCTGAGGAAAATCAAATTAGTGTAGTTTTGCATGAAGAAACTGCCCAGATAAGTGGTGGAAATTCTTGAGCTGCACGTTTCTGCTCTCTCTACCGTAGAAGGTTTTCTGATTTTCTCTATTTCAAAGCACTTTGAACACCTTTTGATGGATGGGCTGGTTTTAACCATAATGACAAGGTAAAGAATGAGAGCAATTCTGTGGCTCCTTGGAGTTTTCATCAGAAGCAAATTTTATCATAAACTTAGTGGCTCTTGCCCTGTGTTTCTTGCCACGTTTGCTGGTCCTGCTTCATGCATTATTATTTGTCTTGTGTGGAAATATTCTATACAACATTGTTGAACTGTACTTTGGTGACAGATGGACACCTGGAGGAATCAATTGTGTCATCCAGTTGCTCATGAAGGACAGACTCAGGTGTGGGATGTACCAGGGGGTACTCTGGGGTAGTAGATATGTACAAACAACTTCCCTTCTAGTCTATTCAGACTCAGAAACACAAGCCCATGGTGATGGCTTAACAAGCCACCACTTCCACTGTGAGCTTTTGCAACTGCCCAGGGACCTGCTCTTAGCACGAGGCAAATAGAAGGTGACGTAATTAGGCTTTTACCAATTTCATGGCAGAATAATTCTGATTTATGCTATAGTTCTGACTGTATTTTCACATGATCACAGAATAGTGGGGGTTGAAAGGGACCTCTGGAGATCATCTCATCCAACCCCTCAGCTAAAGCAGGTTGCCCAGGATCACGTCCAGGCGGGTCCACTGCAGTTGGTTGGTTGCCAGTCAGGAACTTTTCCAGCAGTAACAGTAACCTTATTTGTCTCAGTATTTAAAATGATATCTGTCTGAAACTGCTTCCCTTGGAAAAAATTAACTCCATAACTACACTTAAGAAAGATGCTTTCTTGGGTAGTACATGGATATGGAAAAAAAAGGGTCCTTAGTGCTTCTCCTGACCTTCTGAGATTGCAGAAAACCATTCTTTTAATCCACGTCTCTCAAACGTTCTGGACCACGGTAGTCAGTTGTCAACTTCTTCAGTAACAAAACAGCATCAGGCATCCTCATTGGAGCAATTACTGGGTGAAGTTTGATTTATATTGGCCATTTCACTGGCATCATCATTCATCAATGTGGGACCCACAGCACAAATAACTTTGAGAAAGAAGGCTCTTTGAGAACGTGTGCTAAGTTCATCTAAAATTTCTCTGCAAGGCCAGGAGATGAATGCAGAAGGCTTAACCCGTGCCATGGGTCCTTTTCCTGCTGCTTAAATGCTCAGATGAACACAGAAATTTCCTCCTAAGTCTCACTGCACAACCCACACACACGCTCCAGCACAAGCGACGGCTGCAGCCTACGCAGGAGAAATTCTCCTACTCTGCCCTACTTCAGGCTCCCAGGCTCAGACTTGAGCTGGGATTTGAGCCCACGCTGCTCTGGAGCATCAGCAGTGCCAGCAGCACAGAGGCAGGGACACATGTCCCACCTCAGCCTTGTCCCAACCTCAGCTGTGTCCCACCTCACCGTGCCTTCCCTGCAGGAAAGCAGCTCCAGCCAGGACAGCTTCCAGCTCTCGGTTGCAAAAACATCCCTGTAAAAGCTGGCATCTGCACAAATCACAGCTCTGAGGAAGTTCTGGAGATAGTTGTAACTGCGCTGGAAAGGAAGAAGTGGAAAGCCAGGAGCTCATTTTTAAAAAAACAAAGCAGCAGCTAGGGGTTTATTTTCTTCCCCCTGCCTTCTGGCAGGTGACCTCAGCGCAGGGATGAGTGCTGAGCTGCAGTCTTGCTTCAGTTCAGTTTGAAACCAGTTTATGAGCAAGCAGAGAGCTGTCTCTCATTGTCCATGCTCAGCCATCCTACCTGCCCCCATCCCCAAACCCCCAGGGCATTGGGATTAGCTCCAGTGCAGGTGCTGATGTTCTCCAACGCAACGGCACGCTCACCACGCACGTCTGGGGAGCTCATCATAGGACTGGGTCAGTGATTTCCTCCCTTCAGCAGCTCCAAACTCCTGATGGTCCTCATCCAAGCACTACTGACTTAATTTTAAGTTAAACCCAATCAGCTCTTGCTTTCACTCCACGCTTGTGCAAAGTTCTCACCTTCTCACAATTTCAGTCCATTGCCCTCCTCTCCCAGTGCATGTGTGGATGGTTTTATTGAAAAGGCAAAGCAAGAAAGGGGAAAATAAGAGAGAGAGAGATTAAAACACAGACACAAGAGCTCATTAATATGGCAAAGCTAACATAATGTCATCTGGTTTATGTCTGGTCCCTATTCAGAGCTTGATCCTGCCGGGTACTTCGCGCTCGTGCTGCTCCCTACGGCTCTCTCCAGAGCATGCTTAACGTTAAGTGCTTTGCTGGACCATGGCCAACGTCCTGAGCACCTCAAAGGAATCAGCCCCTGCTTCGTTTTTCTGGTTTGTGGAGAGAACCTCTTTCCAGCTCTGAGCCTTGGCACTTCTGATTGAGATTTTTTTCCTTCCCCGCCCCACTTCAACCCAAGATTTTTTTCCTTTTTATTCTGAATAGGCAGTGCCAAGCAGGTCGAAGCCACTGGTTGCCCACTGTAGAAACTCCAGTGTAGACCACTAGCCTCTGAGGAAGGTCCAGGGGATAATATTTTAGCCTGAACTGAGGTCCTACTTGGAGTTATCCAAAAACTAAAAACTTCAGCTAGAGAGCAGAAGGGAGAGCCTGCAAGAAACTCTTGGGAATTGGCAGGATATATTCCAAAGAAGAAATGGAATGCTCAATCCAATCAAAGAAAACCCTAGAAAACCTCGTGGTGTGCTTGAGAGCACACCCTGCGTGAAATACTTGAAGTCAATAACTCTAAAGGTGGCTGTCAGCACAATGTGCACCTTCTCTCCACTCAGTTTTGGTCCTTTTCCAATGCCAGTGAATCTCTGCAAAGAGCTGCTGTAAATTCCTGGTGTTCAGTTGCTGGCAGAGGTTAACCCGTGCCATGGGTTAACAGCTGGACTCAGTGATCCTAAAGGTCTTTTCCAACCAAAATGATCCTGTGATTCTATTTGTAGCCACTCTGAAGACTGTAAAGAAGGGCAGAATGAAGCAAGCAGGGACACTTTCTGCTGTCGTGGTAAATCTTGAAGCTGTAGTTTCAGGGTCAGGCTGCGTAATTCCCAGCTTGCCAGAAAGAAAAACAAAAATAAAGGAAATATTTACCACTTTTCCTCAGTTATAAAGTTGGCCTAGGGCCTGAAAAAGACCTGGATCACTGATCTGATTAAGACCTTGTATGTCCATGCCCTCTGAGCCTGGAAATAATTCTTCACCAGACCAGAGTGTTGTGCCTTGTAGGACCCAAGAGGGCAGCTTTAAAATTGCTGTGTAATTGAATATGGGAAAGACTTTTGACTTTTAGTTGTTCCTGTGATGCTTTTCTTCTATCCCTAACTTTCAGAGTTTATATAGTGAGAAAGCTACATTTTGGAGGTTGAATTGCTTCTATTTTAAGGGCATAAAATGATATTTTCTGCCTGAATTGCAATCAGATTATGGCCAAGGAGCACAACCTTCAAGAGCTGCAGGGTATTGATGGTAAACAGCATTTTTCAGCGTGGCTGGTCCAAAGCACAGCACCCAGGAGGCTTTTACTTCTGTCTCACACCTTTATTGCATCATCATAATAACAAGAGCACTATTTTTATGGCACACAGAAACAAACACCGATGAGCAGAGGTGGTGTAAGCAGCAGACTGAAATTTCATGAGGTCTGTAAAGAGGACTTGATGTAGGCTGGAGTTAGACACAGCCCTCCCAAGATATGGCCCCACAGGGTTTCCCTGGAGGTCTCTTGCAGCCAAATCTCCAACATGGATGATGATGGGTCAAGGAGTAAGGGGCGTCTTCCCCAGGTAGTGCTCGTGTGTGTCCTCCTTGGGTGGTATTTCACCACCTCCCTCTTAAATCCCATCATTTCCCCCATCTAGCACTAAGCAAGTTAATAACACATGTCCTCTCAGACATAGGTTGCCCTCCCAGCTCATGCAAATCTCCAGGAAAACATGACCTTGGATCACGTGCAACTCTTCTCCATCGGAGCATCCAGAGAGCGCTGCCTGCAGCTGCGGCCGCTGGCACCGGAGACTGCTCCTGCATTTCGACAGAGCTGCCAGGAAGACCTTTTTGAAACACCACCTCTTAGCAAATATCTTGAATTTTCCCTCATTTTCCTATTACTCATAATCAGCACTTTTTTTTTCCTTCTGTTTTGCCAGTGCTGGGGTTGGTACCAGGTGGTACGTGAACGACAGGGAGCTGTAGCTCTTCAACACAAGAGTGTTGCAAGAGGAAATAGCTGTTGGATCATCATCTCGTAGGACCTGTGCCTGGTGTGCTCCAGCCTCCTGCCTGGGTTTGTGGAAGAGTGAGAGGGGTAGGAAAGAAAAGCTGGAGGCAGCAAGGGAGGGCTGCCCTGGACAAGTGGTCTTCTGTGTATCGCCCTTCGTGAAAGCCATGGGTCTGGGTAGGTCTTGTCTGGATGGTGCTGGGGAAGCCAGGGCTTCCTAAGTCTTGATAAAAGCCTTGATCTTGAAAGCAAGCAGGAAACTTGGCTTGTGAAGTTACTTGCATTTGAAAGAAACATGGCCGTGTCTCAAGCAGAAAAAAGTAGTGACTTTGGGGGCCTGTGTTGCATAGAATCACAGACTGGTTTGGGTGGGAAGGGACCTTTCAAGCTCATCTGGTCCAACCCCCTGCAGGGAGCAGGGCCATCTGCAGCCAGAGCAGAGTGCTCAGAGCCCCGGCCACCTCCCCTGCAATGGGGACAGGGATGGGGCAGCCACCACCTCTCGGGGCAGCCTGGGACAGCCTCTCCCCACCCTCAGCACCAACAATTTCTCCTTCTCTCCAGTCTAAATCTCCCTCTTTTAGTTTAAAATCATCACCTCTTGTCTTTATCACAACAGCCCCTGCTCAAAAGTCCCTCCCCATCTTTCTGCCAGGCCCCTGTCTCATGCTGATATTTTCAAATTTCTCTTATTTTACTTTTCCTGTTGAAATCTCCATGGTGGTTGACAGTGGAGTGCTTAGCATGGATTCAGTCTTTTACAATTGGCAATAAAATTTCATTTTCTGCTACCTTTTCTTTTTGTCTGCCTTGTGTAAGACAGGCATCTCAATTTCTGCCCGACTGCCAAGCCCAGTTCTGCATCCACGTCAAATAATTGACAAAATTTTAGAGTAACCTCATATTTCTTTTCTACACAGTAATTAGACTTGTCTTTGACTTATGCATGTTTCTCTTTAAAGGAGTGAACTTTGGAGATTGCATGTTTGCAATCAACCAAGCGTGTTCAGAGCCATAATTACATATTGAAAGTAAAGATTTCTTTTTTTTCCCTCTCCCTACTTGTGTCTAACAGAATGTTCAGCTACAACACCTAGTCAGTTAGGGATTCTTTTTCAACTCCCTTTACTGGAACACACTTCATGATTTACAGCCCCCCTCAAATAATATTGCTTATTAAATTAGCACTACCTAGTGGGTGAAACTACTAAGATATTTTATTCAGATTAAATCCTCACCTTGAAGGAGAAGTGCGTTGGTCAATAGACCATTAGAAACTCAGCAGAAGCTCACTCCCCTTCTTAAAATAAAGATTACTGGCCTCATATATTTCTGGCAGCTTTGCATTAGTGAGGACCATCTGTTAATATCAAAATATCTGTGCTACGTTGCAGTGGTTTAGCTGTAGTTAGCTGAGCAGCGTTTGGTTCACGTCTAAGGGAGGAAGAGGAGGAGGAGGAGAGGGAAATAAATGTCGTGCATTTGGCAACCACCAAGCCAGGGTTTTGTCCCATTGCTGGCTTTGTTTGGGTTGAGACAAAGCTCCTCTGCTTTTGCTCAAGCTGCAGTAATCCTTCAGCCCTTGATCTCATGGATTCCAGGGCTTCTGTACTCTAGAATAATCTTCTAACCCTCAGCCCACATCATATGTTATGAATATTCTTGTTTGGGAGAAAATCATTTTAAGACTGCAGGAACCCTACCCCCGTGCATCCAAGACAGGGAGGAGAAGGAGCACAAAGAGCAGCTTGGATGAGAGGCAGCAAAATGAGAAAGAATCAGTGAAAAAGATTACTTTAAGGGTCAGAGTTTCACTGCTTTTCAGGGGTGGTTCAAACTGGACCTAGAAAAGGCTTTTCAGGGCTACATCTGGCTGAGGCTGTTGCTGCAGAGAAATTGGTGCTGGTGAATGTAGGAAGTGGTAGCAGAATCAGGTCCTTCAGGACCTCATCAGGTATCAGAGCAGGTCCTTCTTTCCAAGTGAATTTTGCTGAGATTCAGAGATAGTAACAAGTACCTCTTTCCTTCATCCTCCTGACAGGAGATGGATAGGGTTTGCTGTTCATGTCCTCCTCACTCGGTGGCTCTTCTGTTGCACGCAGAATCCCAGCATGATAGAGGTGGGAAGGGCCCTCTGGAGATGCTCTGGTGCCACCCCCCTGCTCCACCCAGCAGGGGCACCCAGAGCAGGGGGCCCAGCAGCGCAGGGTCCAGGCAGGGTGGGAATCTCTCCAGAGCAGGAGACTCCACAGCCTCTCTGGGCAGCCTGAGCCAGGGCTTGGTCACTTCCAAAGGAAAGAAGCTTGTCGTCTTTTTAATCTTGACCTTCTTGGATGAGCTTTGAAGGAAGTGACAGCTCTAAGAGACAGTAAGTGGCTTCCTTGGGGAATTGTACTGTAAATCCTTGGGCTTAGGATAAGTAACAGCTTCTCCATGGTGCAGTTTAATGCAAGAAGTAAGACAGGCTTTTGTTGGAGGGACCTAATAGGGGAGCATTGTCAAAAATCACCAGGTTACTGAAAATTTAACCTCGTGTTTCTCCAACAATCAAAGAGCCACCTGGGAAAAACCTCTGTTTTTGTAACTTCAGCATAAAAAACCCATCTCCCCCATCAGTTGGCTCCACGTTCTGTTTCCAGTGTACATACAGCCCTGGTCTGCAGCTATCACAACGGGCACTGGAAAACAAACTCAGTCCCTTCCTGCTCAATTACTGGGGGAGGAGGGTTTGCTTTTTTTTCCTTCCAGGCAAGTCCATTTGTCAAGGTGACCTCGGCGGCCGAGGCTGAGCAGCACAGCAGATAAAAAATGCTGCCTCAGCGTATTTGTGGAGCACGGCTCCGTGGCCATCCACGAGCCTCCTAAGAGGTGCAGGGTGCTTGCCAAACACGATCCTTCCGACAGGCACCGCGAGGGGTTTTCTGTTGCACGGGGTTCGCGCACCGGCACCGCGCGTTTTGCAATCCTTCTGTCACGCTCTGTAAACCCTCTTCTCTTGCCTGACTGGTTTTATGTCTAAATGGTCTTGAGGTTAAGGAGTTTCTTTGGAAAAAACCCTATTCTGTAAATGAATGGTCTCCTAGAACTAAGACTGCAATTAAATCTTAATTTATCATGAAGGTAGGTAAGAAAGTTGACAGATCCCCTGCCAAAACCCAGGCAGAAGAAGGAGATCTTCAGAGATCTCCTAGGAGAAGGTTTAATCTTTCATGGCATCTGTGGAGCTGATGTCAAGTCTGGACTGCCTGGCCATGAAAGACTATCTTCTTCCTATCTACATAGCTGCTTTCAAATACATCACTTATTAAGTTTTAGGATGTTGCCATTTTTCTACCGTGGAAAACAAGCCAGATTTGGAGCATGTGTGTTTAATGCATCCCAGCATTAATGTAAAATCCAGCTTGGAGCAGAGCCTCTGATTTTCACTCCTAACAGCTGGAATAGATCAATATATAGAGTCCCTGAAAATAGCAGTCATGTTTCAGAAGAAACCACCCCATGATAATGATCATGCCAGTTTAATTTCTGTGGAATAATTAATCCAGTGATAATTCCTCCAGTTCCTTCCTCGTAGTTTGATTTTTGTGCTGGCCATATGACATCAGTTAGACAAGTCCTTCAAGCTATTCCCCAGCAGCAGTGACCTGTTAAAACAGAAGACCAAAAAAAAAGGAGCATTTCTTTTTTCCAGGAAGGAAACAAAAAAAAAGGGCTCGACTTGATCAAAATCATCTACAGAGTATTTTTTGGAGCCAGGGAAAGAAAATAGGCAAAAATCAGAACAAGCTGCAATGTTTCATTGTGACATCTTAGAAATTAACGGGTTTGTTTCTAATTTATATGTGTTTAGCTTTCAAAAGAATATCAAATCTCTGAGATCAAGCAGTTTGTTGCTATTCTGATTTTCTACGGGAAAAGAAAATGGCTTTGTTTCAGGTGAAGAAGACTTTGTTCAATGACTTTTTTTGACCCAAGCCTGAAAAAATCAATTATTTACGTAGACAATTCCTCTGTTACTTACATCCAGATGTAGCAAAAAGCTTAAACATTTCTCTCATTGTAAGGGTAACCTAGATGTGTTTCTGCACATAGAGAGTCAACACCAGACCTATTTTATGTCACAGCATTAAACTGGGGAAAAAGACCAACATGAAATCACGTCAGGATTTATCAGTGGTGTGGTGTGGCATTCAGAATGTCTGCTGAATCCCTCCTTGTGGAATATAATCCCCACATATGGAATTAATTGGACCTACTCTGGTACAAATGTTGAAACACAATACTCAAGTAGGGCTAAAGCCTCTACTGCAGGGGGGTCTCGGTGTCTTGCTGGCTCTGGTGGGACATCTGCATGTATGAGGTCACCAGTGTTGATTTTCTGGAGGACAGCTGTGAGTAGGGATCACCATTTTGCTGGTGGAAAGTGAGAGGGAAAAAACAATGTTTAAGCATTTAAACCTTACATGGGGTTATGGCAAGACTCATCCATAGGTGAATTGCCCTTTGGAGATTACTTTATTTCCACTGGCTGACATCAGGGGCCACAGGCAAGTAGGGTCCTACCTCACACATCCAGGTTGAACATCCAATATTGATGAGAGGATCCATCACTTATAGAAACACGGGGAGCATTTGAACTGCTGACAGCAGCCAGAGCTCATAATGAATTCCTTCAAGGGAGTTGATCTCCCCTTCCTCTTCTCCCTCCCCAACAGCCTTTTTCTGTCCTACACAAGCTGCAAAGGAATTAGATTGCAAGTAGGAATCCACCTTCACATTTACAAATGCAACTAAATCTTCCCCCTAATTCCTAGGAAAACTTAAGTCGCTGTTATGAAGTTTGGTTAAATTCCATTTGGGAAAAGGCAATCCTAAAAATGTATTTATCTGACTATTCAGACAAACTCTAGAATAGAAACCTGGGCTTGTGGAGCCTGGAGCAGAGGAGGCTCAGAGGAGCCCTTCTGGTTCTGACAGCTCCTGACAGGAGGCTGGAGCCAGGGGGGTCGGGCTCTGCTCCCCAGGAACAAGCAACAGGACAAGAGGAACCGGCCTCCAGTTGCCCCAGTAGAGGCTTAGGCTGGACACAAGGAAAACTCTCTTGTGCAAAAGGGTTGTTGAGCCCTGTCCCAGGCTGCCCAGGGCAGGGGGGGAGTCCCTGTGACCCCTGGAGGGGTTTCCAAGCCCCCCGTGGAGCTGTGGTGCTGAGGGTTGTGGTTTGGTAGTGCCCTGGCAGTGCTGGGTTAATGGGTGGACATGATCTTAAGAGACTCTTCTAACTACAACAATTCTGTGATTCTAATTCCATGAGTATTCAGACTTGGTCTTGCCTCTGGATGGCTGTGGGAGGTACCACTGGAGAGGTGTTTTGTCAGGATGGTAAGGGCTGGCATCACTTTATCATCTTAGGCAAAGTAGCAGTAGCTGCCAAGGAGTTTCTAGACCATCATTTGTAGCATGAGCAGCCCTAGAGACCACTACCAAATTCCTGATGCTCTCATGTGCAGGTTTGCA
>VWZY01003300.1:102178-116129 GCA_013399075.1 Chloroceryle aenea
CTGGCATCACTTTATCATCTTAGGCAAAGTAGCAGTAGCTGCCAAGGAGTTTCTAGACATCACCACCATCATTTGTAGCATGAGCAGCCCTAGAGCCCACAGCCAAATTCCTGATGCTCTCCTGTGCAGGTTACCCTTTAGAACTTGAGGTACCAGCCCCTGAACAGATCTCCAGGCAGTGGGCAATGACTGGCAGGTTTCCAAATTTTCAAAGACTTATGTAATCCGAAAAGTTCACCAGAAGAAACAGAACTCTAAAGCAAATGCAACTTCAAGATGAACTGTAACACCAAACTACTTCTAGTTTCACTCTTTTCTGTCCCCTTAGGAAATCTGTGTCAGGTTCAGGAAGTCCTTTCCTTTCTCTTCTCTTTGTTTCAGCCTTTTTTTTCCAGTTTCTCTGATTAAATAACATGCTTTCTTTTCCCTTGGTTCTGCTGAAGGGCTTTAGCCTTGTCCTTGGAGGAAGTGAAGGATATCAAAAAGCTTATAAGCAGAAAGGCAGCTCTTCCTCCTGTGTTTCAGGCTGGAGGAATGATGACAGGAATGCTGTAAATTGGACAGAGCAGTTTAAACGTTTCAGTGGATAAACAAAGGTTTGGTGGAGGGAGGAAAGTTTGTGTGCTTTCCATGCTTAAGAGTTATTTCTTAGGCAGGGAAAATTTTGCACAGCGTGTTTCCTCCCCTCTCCCATCTGCAGCTCAAAAGCACCCCCAAAAATTGAAGACTTTCTCTGTCTTGCAACCAAAACCCAATTCTGGGCCATTGTTTACAGGAAACCTGGTGCCTGCTTTTTTCAGTATTCATCTCAGCCTCCCACTGATCGTTCCCACCGTAGGAAAAGCAAGAAAGGCTTCTCCATAAATATTTGATTTCTTAACAGCTGTACCCTGGCTCGTTTCTCCTCCCTCACTGGCTTTCTGCTCCGGGTGGAGCAGCTATCTCTGTGCAGAGAGAGCTCCCCATTCAGCTGCATCTGCTCGTTTGTGACTTTTCTTTTTATTATTTATTTATTGGGGGGGGCATTATGCTAATGGTAGCATCTCATATCCCTTTAGCAGAAGACCCATAAATTGGCTCTGCCTTTTACTGAGCCACCCCACAGGGACTCTCCTGAATTACAGCTCAGCTTAGTGCTGATTACTTTTTTATTTCTCCTCTTAGGAAAGGGATAAAAGGTTTAAGTTCTGACACAAACAGGAAAACACACTAAGAGGATTTATCCCGAAGGCATCGACTCTTTAAATAGTGATGGAGCAGTGTCAGTCCATTTCCCACAAGGGCCAGAAGCTCTTTGTTTCAGCCCGTGCACGACCAGAGGCAGAATATCCATCGCAGGCTGTCAGATAGCTCCCCGAATCTGCACCCTGCTGATGGTTGGTTGAGGAAGGATTCCCTGCCACGAGGAGCGTGAAGAAGTTGGGCTTCACCAGGTCTCTGCTCTGCTCCTTTAAGGATATTCACAAGGCTTTATTCTGCTCTGAGGTAAGACTCACAGAATTTACTAAATCAGTAACTTCTCAGCCCCTGCTCCCTCCTTCTTGTTTTCTTAAACCAGGAGGGACAGGAGGGGGAGTGAGCTCTCACAGTTATCACCAGTGGAATTTTCCAGCTTTGCCAGACAGGAAAAGGGGGGACAACAACAAAAAAAAGCAATGACCCACTGTAGAAAAACAACTGGACACAGGGCGAGAGAAATCAGCTGCAGGATGGACATAGGCATGGTTTGTGTGGACTCGAGCAGGGTGAAACTGCACCTCAAGAATCAGTTACTGTGAGCTCATTAAAGGTTTTATTAATGAGGTGTGCATCTGGAAAATTAGACTAAGACAATTTTTTTCTCACCTGTTTTTTTTCTCTTAAAAGTGTTTTCTGCTGGAATAATATTCCAGAGGGAATAGAATCTTTACTTCAAACTGGATTATCCACAGTATTCCCCATTTTCACTTTCATTTGACGTGGAGTCAGAAATTTGCCTTTCTCAACCTGGATGTTGGTGATAATTCTGGGTATTTCAGCTCAGCGTCATCACCAGACTCTGACTTGCACAAGGAGAGCTTTATACAAACCTAAGGGAAAGAAGAAACTTTTGATTTATCATCATTCCACGTGCTTGAATTTGGCTGGGTTCTGTACACTTGGCAGGCAGGGATTTGTAGGTAGTGTTGGCTCTTCCTAAGGGTTCAGTTTAAAGGTGCTTACGTTTGGTGACCAGGTGAAAAACCAGGGCAGTGGTGAAGAGCAGCTCAAACTGTTTACTTAGCAATGAAAACAGGAGAAATCCGTGGGCTTTGGCAACTGGGACTTGTCCGCATTGTTTTAAGGAAACTGGAAGCTTGGTTGTGTGGTTTAAATAAATGCAAACAATAGATCATCAACCCAGCCCTCCCAAATAGGCTCTCTCATCTCTCACAGTGGGATTCCAGGGGATTTCTGTCCCACCGGTGGGACTCTCAGAGCTCTGCACCTCCAGAGCAAACATCAGGAGTGTTTGAGGAGTTTCTTTTCTCAGTTCTTGCTCCATGGCAATTTGCACACGCTGAAACTGGCCAGCTCATCTGTCCCAGTTCCAAAGTCCCCCTGCAGCAAAATATCATGAGCTGGGGTCATGACCATCAGCAGAAATAATGCTCCTTGCCTTGGGGAAAACTCTTCAAGGATTCCTTCCCCTGTTCTTGCCTTTGTAGGGGCAACACGAGGTCTATACTGGGGGTCAAAGGGAAGTCTGAACCGGCCTCTGATGCTGCAGAGCAGCACGAGATGATGCCCGTGGTTCAATGGGATGAGTACCTAACAGATTTTAATTGGCTTTGATCAGGATGAAGGAGCAAGTGCTTTCTTTTTCCCTTGCCAAAGATGAAACATCACTGACAGGAAATCCAGGCAGCTCATATCCCTGGAGATTTGACTTTTTGCTACCTAGATTCTTGACTGATTTGTTTAGAAAAGAGACTGAGTTCAGCAGAATTATTGGGACATTCCTAAGGACAGTTAAACTCTTGATACTAATAGAGTTCCTTCAGCAAATAGAACATCATTATGAGGCCCAGCAGTGCTAGGAGATAGGGCTTGCTGGTGTAAATGATCACCCAGGTGGCTTCTTGTGATTTTGAGACTCCTTTTTAACTATGAATAAAAGAATTCTCAGGGATCTCCCATCACTGGGTTTGCTCCTGCTCGTTCTCAGCAGAGGTGATCCTGTCCACGAGGTGAAAAGGCATCTCACTCTTGGGTGTTAGGTCTCTTTCAGGAAGGATTGCAAAATGATCTCTAGTTCAGAAAGTCTCTGTGAGAAACAGAAATGCTGCTTGTTTCTTGTTAGCTAGAAATGCTCTGCTGTTGCTGCTGCTTTACGAGAATGACCGAATTCCGATGAAAATTGACCTAGGAACTCGAAGCACCTTTGTATTTTCTTCAGCTCTTTTAATTCCTTCTTCACAGAAAGTCTCTTGAAATCCATTACTTTGGGAAATCCTAGGTGGTGAGCTGGAAGTGATCGTGCTGATCCAGCTGCCCCTTAATTGGACAAACCTTTCTCCCACCCAAATGACTCCAACTATGTGGAAAAAAAATCTGTTCCATTTTGATCTTGAATTGCATTCTCATTAAGCAACCAATTAACATTGATCCCCTGGTTCAGCATTTCATTTTGTGTGTTATCTTGAGTTTCTCACAAAGGCTTTTAGGAGATGACTAAAATATTCCCTGCCTTTGTTCTCAACTTTGCTGTGTATTCATACGTAGGTTTATACGTGAGTTTAACTCTGGATATTATCCATAGTAATCTTCCCCTTAGGATATTGTGCATGTATGTCCTAAAGGAAAAGGAGATTAATGGTCCAATACAACACAAACAGGCTGGCTTTACAGCAGTCCTGCAGAAACTCCTGCCAAGCAAAAGAAGAAAGAGCAGCTGTGGGAATCAAAGCCAAATTGAAAAGATAAGGCTTGAATTTAGGTGGTCAAAAACCCCCAACACTGGGCAAGCTTGATGCTTAAGGGAGAGACGAGCTCTGAGGACAAAGAGTGGGGTGGTGTACAGTGAAGTTGAAGGTAAATTTTCAAAAGTGCTTCTGTGATTTAAAAGCCTAAGAGAAAATTGGCTTTGTGTGCAGGAGCGTTCACTGTCCTGTACATCCATAGGAGATGTGCTCTGGAATCATTTAATCACAGAATGATTTTGGTTGGAAGAGACCATTANCCTTCAGTCTCTCCTGCAAAAGGGAGTGAGGTGACTCCCCACCTTAGTCCCTTTTGGAAGCATAATCTGTAGCTGCCTGGAAATGCAGAAAAGATACTGGTCGAAGCAGTGGCTGAATACCAACCAGAGATACCAACTCAAACCAAAGAACTCAAGGTACAAGCATGATTATTCTCCTGTTTTACTGGAAAGCCATACATCATCTCTGGTTTTGCTTAAACTCATGACGATGTGCTAGCCTGTTCGAGATCCCATGGAAGCATTTGGAATCAATTGTAGCCGACGTAAATATAGCCCTTGACTGGAAATCTTCCAGCATGAGAGAGCTGCAGCAGCTCAGCCAAGATGCATTATATCAAAAGCAGGGATAAGTAATTCGGTGTCCTCGTGGGAAGGATAGCATTACAGCTTCACAACATTCATAAAGTGCCTGCACGGTGAAAGATCTAACACAATCATTAAAGGATGGATGGATGCCCAGTGAATCTTCACCTCCTATCATGGATCTTGGCTCTTATCTAGGCAGCAGCAGGAAGGGGAGCACGTCCTCACAGTGATAGAGGGCATGGCAACAGCTTAGTCCTGCTCACTTGACGTGAGCATGGGGGCTTTCAGACGTGATTTACTGTGTTTGCATAGCAATATTAATTACTTTTTAGAGGCTATCCAGCCAAGAGCATGTACAGGGTTTCTCAGCTAGAAAGCTGGGCTGAGCTCTGTAGGACTTAGAGAAGATCAGCAGTTCTATTACTCATGGTCTACCATAGCTCTGAGTCACAAACTAGCTCTTGGATTTTTAACCCTCTTCTGTGGCAAAACATCTGTGTGATTTTAGAGACATCGTTTTATCTCCCTCTGTAATTCTTATTTGATGGCTCTGTGGTCCTGCTGTCAAGAATTAGCTCTTGCCCATCTCGTTAATAAAAGCTACAGGGAGTGGTTGAGGTGTTCCAGTAGTTACCAAGTTCTTGGTTCTGCTGTTCCTATCCACCACGTGATGATTTGATATCTGAGTTCAGGCTCCCAGCTCAAAGAAGCAAGTCTCAAAAGTCCTCTTCCCCTTCTTCAACCGTGACCTGGTGCAAGCCCAGAAGAGCTTAGAACAATCCAGGAGAAACCAGTGAGGTGAAATGTGCACCACATTAGCAAAACTTCATAGGTTCAGCAGAGTGGGGAGGATTTATTTTTGTTAACATTGCCTAGCTGTTTGGGATTTTCCCATCATTTATTTTCTAAGAATGTAAAGTGCTCTGGTTGCTTTGACTCTCAGCTTTTGATAAATATTTAGAACTCCATGTAGAGGGGGACTGGTGTCTGACTTCATCCAACACCTCCCTGCAGGGAGCAGGGCCATCTGCAGCCAGAGCAGGGTGCTCAGAGCCCCGGCCACCTCCCCTGCAATGGGGACAGGGATGGGGCAGCCACCACCTCTCGGGGCAGCCTGGGACAGGCTCTCACCACCCTCAGCACCAACAATTTCTCCTTCTCTCCAGTCTGAATCTCCTTCTTCTAGTTTAAAATCATCCCCCCTTGTCCTTTCCTCATAGGCCCTGCTCAAAAGTCCCTCCCCATCTTTCTGACAGGCCCCTTGAAGTCCTGCAAGGCCCCCAGAAGGTCTCCCCAGAGCAGCACTTGCTTTCTGGAAAATGGGAAAGGAAGAAGAGGCAGAGCTCAAGGACAGCTGCAGACAGAGGAATGGAAAGGGATATAGAGGTAGAGATGAGGCCTCATGTTGCCTCAAGTCATCCAGAAAGTGTGAGAACACCTCCCAGGGGAGGTTTGCTGTGGCTCTGAGCACCCTGCTCTGGTTGCAGATGGCCCTGCTCCCTGCAGGGGGTTGGACTGGATGACCTCATAAGGTCCCTTCCCACCCAAAGCATTCTGTCATTCGAGGATTCTAGGATTCTTCATGTTGATGTACTTTCCATCAGCTGATGCATCACCATTTTTCTTCAGGTAGAAATAGGTGCTTTGTGCTATTCTCCAACGTTCAGCTACGTTGCTTAACCATTGCTCACTCTTGATCTGTGCACTTTATTGAGCAGTCTCATTAACAAAAGAACAGCCTATTCAGAAAGCTTGGGACTCTTTCCAAAGGAACTCACACAATCTTTAGCAATGTGCTTGAGTGGCAAAAAANTCATTCGAGGATTCTAGGATTCTTCATGTTGATGTACTTTCCATCAGCTGATGCATCACCATTTTTCTTCATGTGCTATTCTCCAACGTTCATCTACGTTGCTTAACCATTGCTCACTCTTGATCTGTGCACTTTATTGAGCAGTCTCATTAACAAAAGAACAGCCTATTCAGAAAGCTTGGGACTCTTTCCAAAGGAACTCACACAATCTTTAGCAATGTGCTTGAGTGGCAAAAAAAGAGAATAGAATTATGTGCACATCTTGGTATTTCGTTGGCTACAGCATTTTCCAGTGAATTTTTCATTCCTTCTGCCTGATTCAGTGTGCCACAAAGTACAATACAGGATGGAAAATGCAAGCTACGAGTTCAGAACTGCCTGAGAGCTGACCCAGAGCTGGCGAGAGACATCTCCATGGCGAGAAGGACATGTGCTCATGAAATTTTTCTGATTTGTAATCACTTTGGCTTTAGCAGTACCACATAGGAGGATGTTCTGAATTTAAACATAAGGGATAAATTAAAGCCAGCGTGGTTGTAACAGTTTATTATTATCTGGGAATCAGATCCAGGATTTTTATAGTGACAATGTGAAGTTGCTCCCCACTCTGTCGAAAGATTTAAGGGCATCACCACATAAACTTTTTTTTTTATTTTTCAATAAATAGCTTTAAAAGTTCAGTGCACTGCTTTATGTTTCCTCAGTCCATTCCTGCAAAGACTGCTAAGCACAATGTTTCTTCATGAATTGTAGGATAATCAAAGTTTGGGATATCAGACTGGAACAGGCTGCCCAGGGAAGTGGTTGAATTGCCATCCCTGGGTGTATTTGAAAGCTCAAGGATGTGGTGTAGTAGTGCCTGTGGCAGAGTTAGATAACAGTTGGACTTGGTCTTAAAGGTCCTCTCCAATTCTGTGGTTCTCTAACTGATACCATCCATGACTAGAGCATAAATGAATCCATTAGAGAGTTGGCAAATTCCTCTCTTGTAGCTCAACCATCACCTTCCATATGCATTAAAAGACTTTTAGAGGAAAACCCAGCATCCCATAAAAATAAGCACCACTTGTTTGGTTAGGTCCTGAAGCCTTTGAAAGAAACGTGATGGGTAGAGTGTCCACATTTACTTAAAGGGTTGCATTAATTACAGGAAGGGAGAAAGTAGCAGCTGGACTTTGCTTAAAACTGAGCACAAAGAAAACTTCAAAGGCATATTGCAGGATTTTGAGCTCCTGGGTAGTTTATGTGTTCACTCTCTCAAAGTATCTGCCTCTGTTCATTGATTCTACCAGGATCTTGAAGACCTTCCATTGGATAGATCCAATTCTCTATGTTGTTACCTTAATTTGACCCAAATGACTGGATTTGTCTGCTGAAGGGTTTCAGAAAGTCCTACAAATATGGTGACTCCAATAATGATCATGCTGGTTGCAAGGATAGTTCCTTTTTTGTCCTCTGAAGTAAGGCTGAAAGAGTTGGGGTTGTTCAACCTGAAAGCTCCAGGGAGACCCTAATGCAGCCTTTCAGTATTTAAAGGGCCTAAAAGAAAGATGGGGAGCAATTTTTCAGCAGGGCCTGTTGCAACAGGACAAGGGGTGATGGTTTTAAGCTAGATATAAGGAAGATATTTTTTACAACAAGGATGGTGAAACATGGGAACAGGTTGCCCATAGAGGTGGCAGATGCCCCACCCTTGAAAACATTCAAGATCAAGTTGGCCAGGGCTCTGAGCACCCTGCACTGATTGAGGATGGCCCTGCTCCCTGCAGGGGTTGGACTGGATGAGCTTGAAAGGTCCCTTCCCACCCAAACCATTCTCTGATTCTTTAGAATGATCTAAAATTAAATTAATGATGCTGTCTTCCACAGTCACCACATAAACACAGGCAATATGTCAGAAGTTGTCCTGAAAGCTGTAGAAAGATTGATCCCAGTTCCAAGTGTTCCAGTTCAAGTCCCAGTGTTCCAACGTGCCTGATGAGTATTTTTTTTTTTCTTTTCCTTAGGAAATCTAGTTTGTGCTTCTAGAGCCAAAAATCTTTTAACACCATCCAGTTTACATCCCCTGTGAGCTTTTCCTCGCTTTGCTTTTTTGCTTGGAGAACAATTTAAGTCTCATTGGAGCTCTCAAACCTGTGTGCTTCCTGCAGTTTTGACTGTATCCTGCTGTGTGATAAATAACAAGCCTAAGTGTGAGTTGCTGGTGAAGGCTGATCCATTTTCTGGTGAGAGAAGATTCTGGATTAGTCTGCACATTACCCTCCTCCTCCACACCGTGGTATTTCACAGAATCACAGAATCACAGAATCCTAGGGGTTGGAAGGGACCTCGAAAGATCATCTAGTCCAACCCCCCTGCTAGAGCAGGGCCACCTAGAGTACGTTGCACACATGCACATTGAGGTCTGATGTACTCCAATTGGCATGAGATGATGCTGTCCATGGGGAGACCTTACAGGGTGTTGCTCACTTCAGAAATCCCACTGCCAGAGCGATGGGAAGCAAAAGAGAGAGAGCTTTTCCAGTGCTTTTTTGGTGAGAGATTCCTCACAACTACAGAGAGCTTTCTGAGGGGGGACTGAGTGAATCCAGTGAACTTTGTTCAGTACTGGGGTTTGGAAAGGTTCTCATGCATTCGTGCTTCCTCCTCACCTGTTCATTCGTGTGATGTGAGGGTGACTGAGAGCTGGCCCAGGCTGCCCAGAGAGGCTGTGGAGTCTCCTGCTCTGGAGAGATTCCCACCCTGCCTGGACAATGGGATCCCAGGCCTCCTGCTCTGGGTGACCCTGCTGGGTGGAGCACGGGGGTGGCACCAGAGCATCCCCAGAGGGCCCTTCCAACCCCAACAGTTCTGTGACTTTCAGACTCTGCTTCATCCTTGCTTGCTACTTTAGGTAAGAAACTATACACTTGGTCTTGGGCTGAGTCAAGCTGCAGAATGGACGTGTCTCCCCCACACTTACTGTGTGGCTTAGCTGAGTAATTCACACCAGGAGATGGTAGCATGACAGCAGTAAATCCAGAGCTGCCATACATCTTGAGTTCACGTGAAATTTGAAGGGTTTGCCTTGCATTTTAGGGTGCTCAGTTAGCTCATGACCAGTCTGGGTGAGTGCCAGACAGCTGGAATTTCTGGAGGCCTCTACTTAAACAGAGTGGGTAAATTTTGTGGTAAATGCACCAGGAGCCCAACCCTCCTGGAGACCCTCATCAGCCTGGAGACCCTCACCAGCCTGGAGGCACACGTACCACGAATTGTCACACCCCGTTGGTTCAACGCTCAGAAACAAATCATTTGTACTGCACACATACAATAGATCAAACATTTCCTGGAAGCACAGGATTTCCTAAACCTACAGCACGTCCCACGTGCCTGTGTTCCTTCCTGGAGAACTTTGGTCTGCCCTAGAAACATGGATTTGCTCCATATAAAAGCAATTGGACTGAAGCAAGCACCAACACAACAAAAGAATTTCTTGCTTTTAAGAATAAAAATTGGAAGTGTTTAAACTGGCTGCTCATAACCAGCTTTTGCTTGCTGTAGGCTCTGTCCAGATGCTCCTTATCTTGCCCATACCCTTTGAAAATTCCATCTAACATAAACTGCTATGATTTGCTCGTGTCCTTAAGTCCAGCATTGGACTAGATGATCTCCAAATGTCCCTTTCAACCCCTAACTAGCTTCCTCTTAATGTATATGAAAAGAATTCCTTTTCAATTCACTCCATAGAAAAAAATGGCCAAGAGAATGTACTCTTGTTAGTGTTAATCATTGGAGAATCCCTGCTGCCCTTTAGGAACAGCTTTGTTAGAAGAGTGAAGACAAAATAGAGTCCCTTTCAGATTTTGACAGAGGCATTGGAGCCCTGGAGCTTGCTGTCCCCGTCACATCAGGCCAGCGCCGAAGGGATGTGGCCACCAGTGTGAAGGAGAGGTCTGGGTCGTGTCCCCAAAGGTCACTGTTGCCAGCAGGCAATACCTACTGAGTATATTCCCTGTGCTCCCCTAGCTCAAAGGGGCTGATTGTGAGAGCCCTCCACACTGAAGGGCACAAACAGAGAGAGATTCTTCTGCGATCTCCACGCTCGGCTGCAGAGCGGTCACAATGTGTCCCTTGTCACTGGCTGGGACTTCCAAACCTCTCATTAAAAGGTTGCACAAGAGAGGGCTGGTGAAGCCAAGGTGGACAGCATTTTTAAGTGCTGGCAGGTACCAGTGGCATGCAAACTCTGCAGCTGAATCTCCTAGAAGAGGTTGCCCAGAGAGGTGGTGGAGGCTCCATCCCTGGAGATGTTCAAGGTCAGGCTTGATGAGGCTCTGAGCAGCCCAACCCAGTTGGAGATGTCCCTGCTCATTGCAGGGGGGTTGGACTGGATGACCTTTGGAGGTGTCTTCCAACCCAGTGCATTCTATGACTCTATGAACTCCTGGTAGTAACTTGATGAAGTGCAGGTGAGTTATAAATAAACAAACAGAGCTCTTAATTCCTTTAAATCTTACCAGTCTTTGAATCTTAAGACTCATTAAGCAAGACCTTTTGGTCCAAAAATAGTGTTTGTGGGGACACAGAAGCATCTTTAGAAGTAAAATTAACAGTTGACAAAGCATATTTTTTGTAGCATGTTTCTAGAATACAGAAATACTGAATTCCTGGGGTTTTTTGCTCTTTTTTTTGTGTGTGTTCTCACGATTTTTAGAGCTCTGCCAGGCAACAGGATGAGAAAATGATTCATGAAATAAAATCCTAATCTGCTTCTCACTCCAAGCCTCCGTTACAAGGGAGTCTGGGTGACACCACCATGAAATCAATGAGGTTAAATATTTGCTCTGCTAGATGTTAGAGAAGGAAGAGGGGAACTTGAGGAGCCACTGCCTGTGAAATCGGAAACAGAAGCGTGCAGAGGGAGTTGGGGGGATATCATCTGAGCCATGACCCTCTCTGTGAGCAGAAGCCACCAGGAGTGGTGAGAAGGAAACAAGCAGAGTGCAAACAGTGCTGAGACAGGGTCACCAGGAAGGAGCAAGAAGATGAGAGATTTGGGGCAAGAGTGAACTGTGCCATGAACTGTGCACAGAAATACTATTTCCAGTTGCTGGATTCTTCCTTTGCATGGAATCTGTACACATTTTGCCAAAAAAAAGAGATAAATATTGACACATGGCTCATTCCTAACATTTCAGAACAGAGAAAAGTAGAGCTTTTAATAAAAAGGACTATTTTTTCTCCCCTATCAGTGCAAGCAACCACCCCCTTTTTTACACTGGGTAGGGCTGAGCAGAGAGAGGTTAATTATTTTTTGTCAGAAGTGGTTGAACTTTATGATATACTGAAGGATGGAAAGCTCTGGGAGCAGAAACAATACTGGCTCTGCCACTCTTGTGCTTTTCAGGCACTGCTGACCTGGCTGGGTTAAATGGCTCTACTGGTAGAATGATTGCAGTATGAAAAGGTGCAGCTTGGTCCTAGAATGCCCAGGAAGATTTGCTTCCCTCATCTTTCCCATTCTTAGAAGTGTAACTAATTGTGGTGAAGCAGGTTCAGGACCTGCTGAATAAATTGAAGCATCATGACCCGGGAGAGCAAGATGTCCAGTCTGGGTAAACAAAGATTAAGTGCTGGTTTTAGCTACAAGATGGCTTTATTGCCCCTGTTTGGTTTAGGGATTCTTTACCACCCATCACTTGATTAAACCGAAAACACAAAGCCTGGCTTCATCATTAATCAGCCTGTGAGGTGTCACTGAACCAGCTCTTCATGAGGTTTGACAAACCTGCATGGTGGGGATAGGAGAAGAGCTGTTTATTGGATTTGACATGGCTAGCCTGGAATCGCTGTGTGCCGTCAGACCCTGAGCAGCAACTTCTGCACGATGTACAGAGCATAAGATCCAGGTTTAGGAGGCTGGCTATCAAATCTCATCAGCGTTATAAACACTGGAAGAGGCTGCCCAGGGAGGGGTTTGAGTCACTGTTGTTTAGATGTGGTTTTGAGGGACGTGGTTTAGGGGTGGACTTTGTAGAGCAGGGTTAATGGGTGGACTTGATGATCCAAAGGGTCTTTTGCAACCTGAAGGATTCTGTGATTCTATGAACGTACACCAGGGCAAAGCCAGAGCCAAACACAGTTAAATCAGCCTTCTTGTGCCCCACGGGAAAAAAAACCCTTGATTCATTGCAAAAATCCTTCCACAGAAAGCTTTCTCTGTGGTATCATCCTGTTTTCTCCTCCTGGCAGACTTTAACCCCTTCTCCTGTGACCATTATCCAGTGACAGAGGTGTTCTTTGATAACATTGCCCATGGATTATACTTCTCCCTTCTATTTCTTGTGTTTTTCAAAGGTTTGGGTTTGTTTCTGTGTGGCTTTTCTTTAATTCCACCCTGAAAACAAAGTCAGCTTGTTCAGTGGAGTCATCCTAATTTTTGCTGGGTGCTTTAATGTTCATCCTTCCCTCCCAGGATTTTCCATCTAGCAAGCCAGGACCTAAGATCCCTCCTTGTGTTTCATTTAGTTGAGCTTTCAGATAAGCTCCCAACTTCTTGTGAGCAAATGAAACTGAGTAATCATGAGCTTCATGAATCCTGCTTACCTGACTAGACTGGTTTTCTCATTTTCTGTAAGAACAACAGATTAAACTCAGTGAAAACATTGTGTTCTTGGAAACTTCTCTGCAGACACTAAAAAAAGAGATCAATAAAAGGCAGAAAGCCTCGAGGGTGAAAAAGGTATGGGGAATATAGGTTTTCTGCTAGGAAAGGTCCCACGTGACAGGCAACCTGGGCTCGTTGATCTACATCCAAGACAAGCAGCTTGCTGAGTCAAGACTCAGTGTCCTTCAAGAATGAATTAAAAGCAGGGAAGAACATGCTTCACTTCCTCAGGAGGATAAAAAAGGGTAACAGCCACAGGTCTATGGGTCAGAATGGGAGCTGGAGCTCTTCTCAAACACAAGAGATTAATAGGCAGGCTCAGAATCATTGCAGAAAGTTTCTTCTAGACCACCTGGAAGGGTAAAGCACCTCAGCCTAAATCTTTCTTGGTACAGGAATTCCACACAGCTTTAATCTGGGATGAGATAACCAGCCTCGTAGATGAGGGTCTCAGGAGACTTTGTGTAGCTGATTTTCCAAATAAACTCCATACTTTTAATGTTCTTGTAACTGGACGTTAATTACCCAGGAACCTTGGATGTTTCTGGTAAAGCTGGTTGTCACAGCAGTTGTTGCCACGCTACGTGGTCTGTTTTGCATTTAGCTTTTTTGGTATGGTAATATTACAAAATAACATCCTCGCTGTGGGGAGAAAAGAAACAACTTGCCAAGCCTCTTTCTTCCTAATATGGTGAAATAAAAAGCCTTGGTTTCAACGAGCTGAAGTGCTGATGGAGGCAAAGGGCAAGGATCTCTCTGGTGTGGTGCATGAAGAGCACAAGGGTCATGGTCTAGATTTATGTTGGGAGAGCAGGAAATGTTTAAATTCCCTGACCGTGACGAAGTGACTGGAGCCAGTGGTGCTATGAGGGAAAAAGCCTTCTCCTCATCCCAGCACGGGTCTGATTAGGTGCACTCACAGCCCAGAACCCAACCATATGCTGGGCTGCACCCCCAGCAG
>VWZY01003300.1:127847-186635 GCA_013399075.1 Chloroceryle aenea
CTACTGGGTGCAAAGCTGAGCTGTGCTGTGCTGTAAATCTCTTCTGAACACTGTTCACGGGGTGAGAGATGAGCCAGTTGTTAACGTTTACCATGGATTTCTCTACCTGGATCTGAAGCAGCAAAATAACTATGTTGGATTTTTCCCAAATAGCTGAGGAGAGTTTAACCCTCCCCTCCACATCTGTGCTCCCACATGGAATTTATAACCTTTCTGGACATCCTAAAACCTTTCCTGTAAATGTGATGGGATTTTATCATAAAAACATTCTGTTTATTAAAAAAAATCAGTGGTCCTCACAGGCTTCTGGCAATGGTAGCCCACGAGACTCAACTCCTGTTGGCCACCAGGTTCGTGGGCCACTGCAAGGACTCTCTCAGGAGAGGGTTTATTCATGCTATATTTGGTTTTGTCACCCAAATAACTCAGAGGATAAGACTGAATTAAAAAGCTACGACAATATATCAGGCTAAATGGAAGGGCAGCCTGTCTTTTAAATATTTTGTCATTTTTTAGCAGCCTGAATGCTACACCTCCTGTGCTTTGGCTAAAACCGGGGAAGACAAAAATTTCTGCCCTGAGGCATCACTGCTTGTTGAGGACCAGCCAATTTAGCCATGGAAAGAACAATTTAAAGAGTGCTGCTGTGGGCTCAGGGGAGCCCTCAGCTGCAGGTTCAGCTGGAAAACCGGGGCTGCTCCATCAGCTCAGGAGGGGTGAGGCAGTGGGTTTGGGAATGTGGGGGCTCCAAGGGCTCCCACCAGGATGCGAAGGTAGCAGAAAAGGTGTCCCTGTCCATGGCAGGGGGGTTGGAACTGGATGATCTTTAAGGTCCCTTCCAACCCTAACAGTTCTATGATTCTGTGTACACACAGATGCTCAGATTCATCTTCACGAGCTCCTAAACCACTGAGAAAAAGGAGGAGAAGTGACAGTGCTTGAAAGTCATCCCCTGGGCTTCCAAGCCCCTTCTCTGCTTTGCCACACACAAGTGCCCCATTTTCACAGAGTGCAGAATGATTTCTGGAGCAGAAATAAGTGACTTTGACCATAGAAAAGGTCCTTTTTCCCTATACCTCTTTCTGTGGTTCCCTGGTAAAGCGTCAGTGTATAACCTAGGGGAGGAATCCATCTGTTAATAATTCCTGGTGCTCAGATCCTGAAAGGCAGTGAACAGCCTGATTTCTGACAGGATATTCAAGATGTCTCAGAGACTCCTCAAAAACATTTGTGGCCAAAAGGCTTAAAAGCAGTGGGTGGGTTGTGGTTTGCTGAGGACCTTTTGTGGAGGACAATCAGGTGCAGTGATTTATTTAGCTCGTTTCAGTTATTAGATCATTATGTAGGACAGGACTCATTAGCTACAGCAAGCTGCAATATTTTTGGACCTCAATGTGCTCTAAATCTGAGCAACCTGGGGAAGACAGACCCTCAGGCTTGGCTGTGACTCTGCCAAGTCACAACAGGTTGTTTGAACGTGGGGGAAGAGTGTAAGCTGAGCATGATAACGCTGTTGCTTGAACTGTAGCAGTTTCTGTCTGCAGACTTTTACCTTCATTGCAGTCTGATCATTTTTCCTTGCCTATCAGCCCACATTTGAGACAGTTCCAGTGTCACCAGTTCCTTCTAATGGTATCCAGCTCCCTGGGCAGAAGGCTGTTTGGAAATCAGTTAGCTGTGAGTATGCCAACGTGTAACCAGCGTTCACTTCCTCCTAGGAAATCGATAGAAAGAAAGATCCTTGTGTGGTTCAGCCCTTAGTCCCCTCTTTTGTGCTGGGGGTGTTGCCTTAAAATCATTGCCAGCTTATTGTCATGGAGGAGCCAAAGTTTCCCATTCAACACCAGTGTTGTACAGACCCTAACCTGCTGCCCTTGAGGCACCAGGGGATCAAAAATGGATTGGCATGAGGCTGAGAAGGTAAAAATAAACATTCAGCAATATGGTGCAGAACTTGCACCCTATTTGCACCAAAATATGTCAGCAGCACATTTTCTTGCTGCAAATCATGACAAGAAAGGTGTGGGTTTCCTTCATCTTTCTACTCTGGTACTGCAGAAGCTGTAGTATTAGAAACAGATAATTCTTTTTGATCCTGCCCTGTTATTCTGATCGACTCATGGCTGTTATTTTGGACATGCCCTGAGAGTGATTGGCAGTGCTGATGAAGATGAGAGCTCTGCTCTGCTCTACCCAGCCTCTGGGAATGTCCATTTTTATTCTGGAAGCTCTTCCCATCACCATTGCTCAGGGCTGAAATGAATGGGATATGGATACCCAAGGTTCTAAACATCTAAGGTCCCTTAGATGTTTATCTCTCCACTGGTTGCAAAAACTGCTCTGCTGATACCTCAGCTCTGTACTAGAAGAGAAGGGGAACCATAATGGCCAGAGGTACCATGGTCCCAGAAATAACAAGGAATGGAAAATATCTTAAGTGGCTTGGCCCTTGGGTAGCATCTAAGGGCACTGTTCAGAAGCCACCTAATAACACACGTAGCTTTTTCACCCTACCCCTGCAAAACAAAGGGTGTTGCAAATGATGCTGAAGTCCCTGTAGCTGCAAATGCAGTGATTCAAAAACCACGGGGCACGTGCTTGTTTCAAAAACACACGATGCTTTGTGATCCACTTTCTGATTTTCAAGGCTTTTGAAGGCACTTGGGTCACGTTAGTCAAGTTTACCCTGCAATCCTGGGGGATGAAATTGTAATTCCCTCCCACTGAAAAACTTGATTCTGTTCCAATTGCACGAGTCTGGGAGCTGGCACTTAAGGAAAACCTAAAATTGTCCTGAGATGGGAGAGATCAGTCACGAGAGCTGGCAACTGAAACTCATGGTGTGTTATCCCACCATGGACTCCATGACAATAGGGTACTTGTTTGTCCTGATGGCAACATTTTTTCCTCTGGCATCCATTAATTCCATAAGGTAACTGTATTTTTGAGTAGAGCAATACATCCTTTTGCAGCATCTCCTAGAAATTCCAGTAGCCATAGTGTTTTTCAAGCTGCAAACACTGTTTTGGTGCTACACACCTAAACTAGCAACCATGAAATAAGTCTGTGAGAATCTGAAATATATGCACAACGTCTTAAAGACTGTAAATAAGTCACCAGTGACCTGAGAAACTGTTACCAGCATTTTTCTGTCAGGAGCTTTTGTTCCTAAGTGTTCATTAGACAAGTGCCACCAGTTTTCTATCCTGGGTAGACAAGGATGGAGTACAAAATCCTGATAATTCCTGATAAACAGGAAGTTCCAGCTTGCCTAACTTTCTCACGAAAAGCAACAAGTTAAATAATCTAAAATGGAATAGGGATTTTATTTCTAAAGGGGTTATTTCCTCCAGACAAAACAGGAACATGCTGTGGTTTACACTGAAATGCCTCTTTGAAGCACTTCCTTTATTGCTTTCTCAAGAGTTGGGTCATCTTGACTCAATTTTTTTAGTGTCTGTGTACTAAATGCAGCCACACATTCAGCATTCACATCTCCTTTCCCTGATTTTCAGCCAATAGCTGCCTGGATTGTGGACTAGATAAAGGCAGCCCATCCGTGACAGAGGAGCTCTCCTATGAGGTCTCTTTCTCAGAATCCATCATGGTCCTTCCAAAAATCCAAGAATGGCCCAAAAACCAGAGGTTCAAAAAGGAAGACCCTGCTTTGCCTGTAAGTTTGTTCTCACCATAATTCCTCAATTGTTCTCTTTAATGCAGTAATCTGCTTTATGTCCCCACCACAGTGGAGCATGTTAAGGTACATCAGTTGTCCCATCCTACCTGTGCTTTACAGAGAGCACCTGCTGTGCCTGATCCCCAGAGAGGCACCAAAACTAACCTGGATAGCCAAGCCTGGTTTTTACCTACCATCATAGAATCATTTGGGTTGGAAGAGATCTTTAAGATCATCAAGTCCAACCCTTCCCCCAGCACTGCCAGGGCACCACTGACCCCTGGCCCTCAGCACCACAGCTCCACGGGGGGCTTGGAAACCCCTCCAGGGGTCACGGGGACTCCCCCCCTGCCCTGGGCAGCCTGGGACAGACCTGGACAACCTTGCAGGAGGGGAAGAAATTGTTCCTCAGGTCTAACCTAAAACTTGTCTCTGTGCTGGAGTTAAACTGTTCTGCAAGCAGGACATAATTTTCTGTGCTCGGAAGGGTGCACAAGAAATCATAGAGTCACAGAATGCTTTGGGTTGGACGGGACCTTTCAGGGTCATCCTTGCAGGGAGCAGGGCCTTCTGCAGCCAGAGCAGGGAGCTCATAGCCCTGGCCACCTCCCCTGCAATGGGGACAGGGNCACGCAATGGTGACAGGGGTGGGGCAGCCACCACCTCTCTG
Organism: Chloroceryle aenea; assembly: GCA_013399075.1. NCBI lineage: Eukaryota > Metazoa > Chordata > Aves > Coraciiformes > Cerylidae > Chloroceryle > Chloroceryle aenea. The sequence goes on from VWZY01003300.1 coordinate 132,194, forward strand.
TGCAGCTTGGGACAGGGTCTCAGCACATGTATGCCAGGTCATCCCAGAGAGAGAATTTCTGAATAAATTCAACAATTGTAGCTGCTGATGTTGGCATCTCTCTTACTTCATGTGCTGCCACTCCAGACATTTAGTTTTTCCCATAATGCCTCAGACTGTAAAATGGGCCCCAACAAAAAATAAGCACCTCACACAGATCAACCAGTCATCTCCACTCTGTCTTTAGTGGTGCCCTGGCAGTGCTGGGTTAACCACTGGATCTTGAAGGTCTTTTCCAGCCAAAATGATCCTAAGATATCCCCCAGTTAAGATTAACCCCTATTGAAAGCCCATGTGCAATGTCATTTAGGACACCCAAAGGTGTCCTTTGTCCTCTCTTATTTTTGAAACCTGGTGTACGTTAAATTCTTCTTTTTTTGTTTGCTTTTTTCTTTGTCTGGCTTCATCTAAAGATAGATTAAACCCACCGAGTCCAAATTTGTTTAGAAAAGGGAGAACTGGGCTGAAATCTCCAGACACAAAACATTATTAAAGGCTGGGTTTCCACTCAGTTCCCTAAAGGGAGGAGATGATTTGTAATGCTATTTATTTTTGCCTCTGACTAACAATTACTCGTTTAAATTACAATTAAGTTAACAAAAATAATAAAATACAAACAATTCCAAAGCCCCACCATTCTTTGAAAAGCATGGTTGTTGGTTTTGTTTGGGGTTTTTTTGGTTTTTTGTTTTTTTTTTTACTATAATTTTGTTATTATGTCTCATAATTGTGTCAAGAACTGGTGGGTATTTGTTCCTTTTGACATTTGTACAAATGCTTCTGCCATGACAGAACATTCCTGGCTCTGCTCCATGATGCTGCAGTTTCTAAACTCTGTAGACATCTTCACACGCCCCCAATTTACTAAGTACCATGTAGTTCAAGCTGACTTGAATTGATTGTTTCTTAGCTGCTGGAAGTCCTGATTCTAAGCCTCAGTGCTTCTGGCATCATAAAAATAAAAGGACCAGTAAACTGGCAGGTTGGCATCAAGAATAAGTCATTTTGCTTCTGGGCTTTTCCTCGGATCTTTAGATGAAGTCTCCTTGTAAATTGACATATGCAAAGCAGGCATGGATTCATTGCACACCCCTGACTGATCACAGAATCATTTTGGTTGGAAAAGACCTTTAAGATCATCGAGTCCAGCCGTGAACCCAGCACTGCCAGGTCTCCAAGCACATCCACAATGGCTCGTGTCAGCTGCTTCAGCAGCGTTCAGAGATGCTCTGGGGGAGGCAGAAGCAGAGCAAAATGTGACATCCCCCTGAAACTGGGCACGAGTTTAAGTAGGATGTAGCTCATTTGTCCCAGATGGAGAATAAATAGGCACCGAGGTCAATACCTCCACTCACCACTCAAACTGGGAGAGAAGATGATGAGCAAGAAGCTCAGTTTTACGTTTCAGGTGACTGTGAGTTCCATCAAAGCCCTAGACCAATATAGGGTTCTAGCTCAACTCTTTGGTGTTATCTAACACAAATTCTGACCACCTAGGGGCATCTCATTTCAAAATAAAAACTCACTTACCTGTAATTCCTGTGCAAATAAAGCCGTGACTCATCTCTACTGCAGAAATTCGTGGTCCGGAAAAGCCGTTTTGGCCTGACAGAAGTTGGAGACCTCTCTCCAGAAGACATGAAGAAGATCCGTTACCTCTCCCTGATCGAGCTCACGGCCTTCTACGATGCCCTGGGGGTGGAGCTGAAGAGGAACCGTGCAGAGAGGGTGCGGGGACGAGGTACCGTGCTCTGGTATCCCACCGTGAAGCGTTGGGAAGATGGTGGGTATGAGGTTGTGCTTCCTTTTTTTCATGTTTGTTCTTATTCTTTTGAAGAAAATGGTTTGTTTGGAGTGCCTCTCACTGTACTGCTGGAAAATGATCAAAAGAAGGTCCCTGGAATAAAAGTTCCCCTCATCTTCCAAAAAGTGAGTAGAACAGAGCCTGGCTGGCTTGTGAGATTTGCGCTTCCATCATTTGCATTGATACTCGAAAGAGTCACAGCATCAGGATGAAAAAAAGACCTTTAAGATCATCCAGTCCAACCCTTCCCCCAGCACTGCCAGGGCACCACTGACCCCTGACTCTCAACACCACAGCTTCGGGGGGGGCTTGGAAACCCCTCCAGGGGTCACGGGAACCGGGGCAGCCTGGGACAGCCCTTGTGAGGAAGAAATTGTTCCTCAGCTCCAACCTCAACCTCCCCTGGGGCAACTGGAGGCTGGTTCCTCTTGTTCTGTCCCTTGTTCCTTTGGAGCAGAGCCCGACCCCCCTGGCTCCAGCCTCCTGTCAGGAGCTGTCAGAGCCAGAAGGGCTCCCCTGAGCCTCCTTCTCTCCAGGCTCCACAAGCCCAGGGCCCTCAGCTGCTCCTCACCCCCCTTGTGCTCCAGCCCCTTCCCCAGCTCTGTTGCCCTTCCCTGGCCACGCTCCAGCAGCTAGTCATCAGATAAAAGAAATGGCACCTTCTCATTGAGGTTTTTATGACAAGACAACATCATTTGACCATAAATGATGTGGTCTTTGAGGCAGGTGTACAGACACAAGCACACGTGCACTCACACTTGAATTGACAACAGATTGCCCTCTTGATACCAACAATGGGGGCAGTGGTTTGGAGTGTCAGGGGAAAGACTGACCTGACTTGAACATTCAGATGACTTTGAAATCAGGTCCACATGGGAAATTAGGAGGATCCAATGCCTTGGGCAGGAAGCAGAGCTGGCAGTGAAAGTCCAGAGCTGTAGGAATAAATGCTCGGAAATGTTGTTTGTGGTTTGCTTTTTTTTTCCCCTCGTTCTAAATGATGTTAAAACATTTTTTCTTTTTTATAAGGAATTAGAGTGGAGAGCCTATTCCTCTACTCACAAAAATTTCCTGATAAAATATCCTGGGATCATTTTCTAATCTGAGTTCTCAGTTCCCAGGAACATATGTTATCTATAGACCTTTCCATTGTCCTCCTGGGGGAAAGACTTAAACCTTTCTTAGAGGTTAATTTTCCCTCAAAACACCATTGTGTTTTCTCCAGTGTCTCTGCCCTTTTATTAACATGTTTATGTGCTAATTGTTCTATAGCAGTGCCAAGTCTCAAATCAAGGACAGCGGGGCCTAAACTCCAGAGCCCCCAGCTCAGGAGAGACGTGGACCTGGGGGAGTGGGGCCAGAGGAGCCCCAGCAATGCTGGGAGGGCTGGAACCCCTCTGCTGGAGGCCAGGCTGGGAGAGCTGGGGGGGTTCAGCCTGCAGAGGAGAAGGCTCCAGCTGGGGAGACCTTCTGGGGGCCTTGCAGCACTTCGAGGGGCTGGCAGAAAGATGGGGAGGGACTTTTGAGCAGGGCCTGTGGGGCCAGGACAAGGGGGGGTGGTTTGGACTAAATGACCTTCCAAGGTCCCTTCCAACCCAAACCAGTCTGCGATTCTATTGCATTATCAGTTTCCCATACTCTGCATATTCTGTATTTCAGGGTCAGGATTATGGAGAACAGAGTAGGAAGCTTTTATTTACTTGAGCTGGCTTGTTTTCATCAGTAAATTACACAGAAACATAAAATTTTCAAGTTACTTTCGAGATAACATAGCCTGAAAAAAAATTCATGGTATTTTTAAGCCTTCTGAGTATTTTCCTGGGTTTTGTTGGGTCTTTTTTTCAGTTGCTGCTCAAACTTGAGGAAACAGGATTAGAAACAGAAGGAATCCTTCGAGTGCCTGGATCTGCCTCCCGAGTCAAGGTAGACGCTCGTGTCTGTTTTCTGTCTCCTGGACCCCAGAATCTGTGTAAAGTTACACAGCAGAGAGAGATTCCCACTGCACACCAATACTGGTGTGTGTAGCTCAGCATTTCTGTTCCTACCAGGGAGAGGTCAGATTGGTTCCTGGGAATGGATAAATCATGGAACATGTGGTTTATTGCTTTGCGTTCGTTATAGTTCTATATAAAGTCCAAAGTTGACATTGAATGCAGTTTTTCTCCCCTAGACACCAAGGGATCCTTTCAGTTTATCTCTGTCATCCAAAAATGCTGCGATCTTATCTCTGGTTTAATTTAGTGCAGAAATCCAGGGTTGCTAAACTGAGCGAAGTTCAGATAAAGATCTGACTCTCTCTCATTTTAACCTTTGTGTCACTTTATTTCTTATTTATCTTCTGTGATCTTACAATTCCATGTTCCAAGTGAGAGAAATTTGGCTTGTGCTCACTGTTTGGCAGCCTCAACTACTGCATTTTCACAGGCAATGAGCACAGGAGAGCTGGGAACCAATAACCTGACATTGTGGTGCAGTAATGTTTGCGGTTGGTTCTCCAGACTAACTTAATTCCAGGAGCTAGAAGTCTTTGGCAGAAGCAAACCAAGGTTTTTGGGTTTTTTTTCTAAGCTTTGTAGTGTCTGCCTCTTTCCCAGATCTTTTTTTCTAGGTATTGGTTTTTTGATCTTGTTAAAGTATATATATTTTATATATATAATATTATATATATTCTTATAGTGCATCCCCATCCCACTTTCTCATCCTCAAAGCTCATCTTGCTTCCTGAGTTCTCAATGCTGTAGCAGCCACCTGGATGGTGGGGACTGCTAAATGTTGATAACCTGCAGATCACCAAAAATGACCCCCAAAAAATCAGCATGAGGTGGAATGCACCAAGATGGGCAGCAGCATCCCAGCTCCCTCGGCCTCCATGGGCTCAGCACCTTGCACAGTGCCCCATCGTGCAGGGGGCAGCTCATCATTTGCAGTTTCCTTGTTTTTTTCCTGCAAATACTTAAAGTATTATTTCATGCGAAGTGGTTTTGGTTTTTTTTTTGCCAAGATTACACAGCAGGGTTATGCTCTAACTATTATTTTCATATTCTTTGCCTATACTGTTCACTTTTTTGCCACCACCTATACCCAGAGAGCTGCTACGAGGTAGTATTTTATATGTAACTCTGCTATCCTGTGTGGTAAGTTAAACTGCCCCAATGAAAGTTTGAAATGAGCTGAGTTCTGGCTTCATTTAAGTCTGTCCAACAAGCCAAGCAGCAAGAGGGAGATTTTTTTTCCAAAGCAGATCCAGATTTCATCCTTCAAAGCCTTCATACATTATTATTATGGCATTAGGATTTGACAGCATTCCAATTTTATTTCAGCCTTGTTTGGAGAAAGAAAAGACATATGGAAGTGATTAAAGGTTACTTTTCTATAAAACAAAGAACAGAAGAAATAAAGACAAGTTTTCCTCTCTAATCTGGTTTGTAACAAAAGCTCCAAGGAATCAAAACCATCTGATAGTCTATTAGAGGGTCAGAAATGTGTTTAAAAATATAGAAATAATAAATAAATGACAAAAATNTCTGCCTCTTTCCCAGATCTTTTTTTCTAGGTATTGGTTTTTTGATCTTGTTAAAGTATATATATTTTATATATATAATATTATATATATTCTTATAGTGCATCCCCATCCCACTTTCTCATCCTCAAAGCTNGGAGAAAGAAAAGACATATGGAAGTGATTAAAGGTTACTTTTCTATAAAACAAAGAACAGAAGAAATAAAGACAAGTTTTCCTCTCTAATCTGGTTTGTAACAAAAGCTCCAAGGAATCAAAACCATCTGATAGTCTATTAGAGGGTCAGAAATGTGTTTAAAAATATAGAAATAATAAATAAATGACAAAAAATGTTTTCTCAAAGTACTCAGGTGCATGTATATATAGATATATGGGTGTGTGTACAATCTACATACATGGTTGCCCATGTGGATATATATATTAGATGTTTATGGTTCAAAAATCTTGCTTTCTGTTTCTACAGCTTTTTTTCCCTGTTCTCAGCAGAAAAACTGTGGAGCAGTTTTTCTGTCCACTTGTGCTTTTGATGAGGTGAGGATTTCTGTTCCACATTTCCCAGTCAGTTACCAGGAGAGAATTTAATCCAGGTGTTCGGATGGATTATGTGCAAGGGATGTGAATAGAGAGGAAGCTGAGATAGCCCAGATTACCACCAGTAAAATGTGCTGGCAAAAACGAGATTGTAACATTATAGACCAAATCCTGAATGACTCTCTGTTTCCTTTTGTGCCAACCATTCCACTTCATTATGTGTGACCATATTTGATATGTAATTTCCTTCCATTCATCTCAGACATGGTAAACAGAATTCTTTTTGAAAAGCTTTTCTCTCTGAAAGGATTAAATTTTCTTTTTCTTTTTTTTTTGGTATAATATTAAAGCACATTTCACAACATGATCTGAACCCTGAATATGAGCTACAGATCTATTTTGTCATAAACAGCCTCACAAAAAGCAGCCACTCTATTAACCCAANAAGAAAATTCTTATGGATGAGACAATGTTTGGCCAGTAATAATTTATTACAATAGCCTCCTTCACTCTTATTAACCCAATGCATTTTTGAGGAGCTTGCATTTTCCAAACAGGGTTTCAGACCAAATTCCCTTCCTGCTAGGAACCTCACTGAGTATTTCCCACTCGGAAATACCCATTAGTTACCCTCCAGAACTAAACTGACCTCTGCTGTAGAGCAAGGTGCTGACTTCTGGACAAGAAGAGGATGAAACAGGCACCCAAAATATATATATATAAAATATATATATATAAAATCAATTCTTAGATCTCTGTTGTGGTTTTTCTGGGTTTTTTTTGAAGGTTTTTTTGGACACGTATTAAGTGGAGGTTTTCTGACAGTAATGGTTTGATACCTTTATTTTTCTATGAAGTGGTCAAATCTAATTATAGCTGCAGTGATCAAACCTAATTATAGCCATCCTAAAAGAAAACATCCTTCTAAAGACAGGAAGACCTGTAGTTAAAGCCATTTGCTCAAGGCCCATGGGCTCGGATGCCAACAATCCATGCAGCAAGTTCACAGGCAGTGAGGAAGAACCACCACTCCTTTGTGATTTCAGGGTCAAAACCTCTGGAGAGTGTTTTAAACTAAAAAGAACCGCTGTGCTAAAAATCCTGTTTAACTGAATTCTCCATTTCTTTACTTCTAAGACATTGCACAAAACTGTCTTGCTTTAAAATGGTTCAGTTGGGTCCCTGGCAGAAATCTAGGTATAGGGAACCAAATTTAGCCTGGGTTGCAAAATAGTCCCCAGAACCTCATCTGTCAACCTGCTCTGGCCACTTGAGTTCAGCTGTGGTGTAAACCTACCTGTTGCTTGCAGGGGCATTTCTGAAGTCCTCTCAAACCACCAGGTCAGAAGCAATGATTAAAGACCAGAGATGTTCCTTTTATCTTTCAGAATCTCCATCAAGAACTTGAGGCCAAGTTTTACGAAGACACTTTTGACTGGGACCAAGTACGAAATAACGATGCGGCGGGACTGCTGAAAATGTTCATAAGAGAGCTCCCAAGCCCACTCTTCACGGTAGAATATCTGCCTGCTTTCATCACGCTGGTGGAAAGTACGTAGAAATGGAGTTAGGATGGACTGATGTAGATAAAGTGCAATAGTAAACATGAAATCTTCTCTCTCTCTCTGAAGCAGAGAGAAAAAGAGGTGCATTGTCTAAATGTTTAGATGTTCTGCAGGTTTTCCTTTACAAATTCCCTTTGCAAATCACAGATCCCCTTTGCAAATTATAAATTCCCTTTACAAACTAATTACAAATTCCCTTTACAAATTAATCACAAATTCCCTTTACAAATTACAAATTCCCTTTACAAAATATTTAAAAATTCCCTTTTCAAATTACAAATTCCCTTTCCAAATTAATTACAAATTCCATTTCCAAATTAATTACAAATTCCCTTTACAAATTAATCACAAATTCCCTTTCCAAATTAATTACAAATTCCCTTTGCACATTAATTACAAATTCCATTTGCAAATTAATTATAAATTCCCTTCCAAATTCCAAATTCCCTTTCCAAATACATTTAGCGAGTAGCGTAGACTCATCACATCAATGACACAACTGTTTAACATAAGATTTGAAACCTGCGAGCAAGGGATGGCTGAGGGATGAATTCCATCTTTAGATTCAGATCCACACAAATGACTGGGTCCACAAATGAAAATTTCTGCACGGCAAACTCAGGTCACTGCCCTTTTGCTGCTATTCTGTTGGATCTGTTGGATTTGTCTGAAGGTTTATGCTGAGCTCAGAAGTTTTCTTCACCTCTCTTCCAAGAAGAAAATGGTAGAACCTCCCATACCCACTGACTGCATCACTAATCACTTGATCTAGGAGTGAAGGAACTGTCAGGACAGTGGATTTATTAGGCAAGTTGGTACAGAAAACTTTGGACCTTCATATAAGGTTGCAGATGAGTTTACAGTATCTGGGTAGACCCAGAAGGTCTCCCCAGCTGGAGCCTTCTCCTCTGCAGGCTGAACCCCCCCAGCTCTCCCAGCCTGGCTCCCAGCAGAGGGGTTCCAGCCCTCCCAGCACAGCTGGGGCTCCTCTCTTGACCCACTCCAGGAGGCCCACATCCTCACATACCTGAGCGTGCTCCTCAGGAGTCCCACATGGCATGCAGTTACAATCACTTAACAATTTGGAGAAGAATGACCAGAAGGTGTCTTCACAGAATAAAGTAGCTTCTTTCCCTACAACAGATACACCATCCACAATCCCCCCCTTTTTCTCCAAACCTCTCTCATCCACCCTGAGTTGAAGCAAATGACAATTATTCTTCTCATCTTCACCCCAGCTCTTCTAGTGAGCACTGAACAGCATCCCCTGCTGAAAACATGATGGGTTCCACATTTATCTAGTCTCCCCCTGTGACAAAGATCAAAGATCCCAGATGACGACAAAAAAACACAACTCCTTAGATTGACTGCAAACTTGGGGTAAGGTTGTGGTTAATTAACACCTAGACATGCTCCTCTCCACCAAGCAGGAGTTGCTCTGCTTCCAGAACTGCTGACCAATAAGCTTTTTACAACACTCTCTGCAGCTGGGATTTAAAAAAAAATAAATATTAATTATTCACATCCTTAGAAATCTCCAAGATCAAGTTACAGCTACAAGCTTTGCATCTCTTGATCATGCTGCTGCCTGAAGCCAACAGAGATACAGCCAAGGTAAGTTCTTCCTCTGCTGTCACCTGCCATCTGTGGTGCTTTTGACTTTTCAATGAGAATTATCCAGGATGTAAGTTAAACAAAAGCTTGCCTTGTGCACTTCCAGTGCTGAAGGGCTTCCACGGCAGTGGAGCAGGCTGGAGGAGGGAGTTTGATGTAAAAAAACCCTGGAACACCTGTAGCATGGATGTCAGGACCTCAGCTGCTCTGCCTTACAAGCCCATGCCCACACCCACGCACTACATCATGATTCAGACGTGGTGGCTACAAGCATTTGGGGTGCTTGGGAGCTCCCAGGTCTGGCTGCAGCGATGTGCTGACCTTAAGAGACACTGGTTGCATCTTTGGACTTGGTTCTGCACAAAGGAAACCATGGTGAACAAGGTGCCCAGGAGCACCCTAAGCTTTCCTCAGGTCCTCAGCTCATCAGGACTCTGCTGGTCCCTCACCTCTGGAAGTTTCTCACGGGTCAGTTTAGATGCAGTGTTATGAATCAGATGCTTTACTTGTGTTTCTTTCTATAATAACAGGGGACAAGAATAACAACCCTCTGTGAAGTCTGTAGACATCTTCTAGAGTTCTGTGAAGAATGGGGGCAATTCTCCTGCCAAAGGCCATATCCATACAGAGCTGCATACATAAGGCACCTACTAGATGTGTAGTTTTAATCATCACTAGGTTTTGATACAAAAATAGAAGTGATGACAAAAACAAAGCATGTCCCTACTTGCTGCCTACCATGAGCTATTAGAAATTCCTCCAATTTCTAATTTGAATTTAAATGGTTTAATTGCAACATCGGGGTACAAAGATGGGGGGTTTACTGGTATGGTGGCACAGGAGGACTCACTGGCAGCCACCAAGTCTAACCACAGTTGCTGTCCATCCTATTCAGAAATCTGAATCAAGTGCCCCCAAGGGAAACAAATTTCCTTTGACTCTGCAATGCATGGGCAGAAGTGACCTCAAAAGAAACCACCACTGAGCTCTCCTTGCTTTCATTATCCCAGAATAAAAGTCTGGGGGGTTTGCTGGTAGAAATTCCTCAGGTTACATCCCACATGGAACCAGTTCCACATTTGAAGAGCAGCTGATCACTCTGATGATTGCCATATAAAAAGCCTTGGCCAGATCCATCAGAATGGTCACCTTGAAATCTTGGAAGGAATCAACTGTTCCACTCCAACCTCTGTGTCACTTTACTACAGCATTCAGAGCCTTTGGGCAGGCACCTGATTTACCTGCTTGGGATTATTCTCTAAGCCATAGGTAATTTATTCAGGTGTATAACCTGAACTATTCCTCTGTGATTTAAAATGGGTGGTTCTTCCAGGAAATACCCAGGTAATCCAAACTAGAATGCAACAAACCCCCCCAAGATTTCACCTCCAAGTGCAAAAAGAGCAGCTTTTGAGCCAGACATGTCTTGCTTCTGAAAAAAGCTGCATTTCAGAAGTAAACTATTTTGTAGGACTCAGCATAACAAGTGTTGTTTTTCCAGGCCTTCCTTCAGTTCCTGAAGAAAGTGGTTGCTAACGAAGGGAAAAATAAAATGAGCCTGTGGAATGTTTCTATGATTGTCGCGCCAAACCTCTTCATCTACAAAGGGAAACGGGCAAACCAGCAAGAAATGCAGGCAGCTGCCACCACAGCACACATCGTACGGCTTCTGATTCGGTACCAGGACATCCTGTGGACAGTGAGTAATGTTGGTGCCCTCCTTCTTGAGACCTCACCTGGAGATCAGCTCTGGAGTGCTCAGCACNCATGCTATAAATACTATATATTAAAAAATTACGTTCTCAGCTCTGGCCTCTTCCCTCTAGGTCCCATCTTTCCTGATTTCCCAAGTGAGAAAAATGAACGAGGCAGCCATGAACAACAGCAAGAGGCAGCTGATGTTTGACAAAGGAGTGAGAAAACTTCTGAGGAGAAAGACCATGGAACGGGAAAGACCAGAAAGACCAGAGGTGTGAAAGTTATCTGGTTTTATCAAGGGCAGGTTTACCCAGCCTCCCTCCTTTCTTACCTCATAAAAGCTTCTGGGAGTAGCGAGGAAATTTTACCATGGGAAATAAGCAGATTTGGGAGTTATGTTGAAAAATGCACTTCCCAATCCAACATCCTGGTAAGACAAAACCTTGGGGATTGATTGAGAAAAGATGAGCAAGGCAGAATGATTTCTAGCAGCCCAAGATAGGATACAAACACACACTAGTTTTGAATCAGGGAACTGGTCAAGGGCTCAGTTTTGAAGAGCAAAGGACAATTTAGAAAGGAGTGATATGAAGAGATTAGAGGAATTAGCCACCTAATACAGAAAACACAGAAGGGAAAGTCTGGATAAAAAGTCTGGAATCATAGAATCATAAAATAGTAGGGGTTGGATGGGACCTCTGGAGATCACCGAGTCCAACCCCACCTCCCCCAAGCAGAAAAAAAGCAGAAAGAGAAATGATATATAGGGATTGTAAACTGCTGCTAAATCAGCTTTTTGGAGACTTCATCTGCCAGCACTGACTGAAATATCCTGGGGGTATGACAGACATTGGTACTGCAAATGGAGCTTCTGAGGAGAGTCAACTGCTGTGGGCATTGCACCTTTGGGAGGACAAGTTCATTGATCCTAGTAATTGGCTTTGCATCTTGTACCAACGAGACTAGCCGTGGCAGGTAGATGAAATATGAAGGGTAAAGTGGAAGCAAACCCTGTTTGGATAACAGAGTTGAATTTTGAGAGCACTTAACACACTCCCCAGGTCTCAGAGGTTCTAAATTACACAGGGACAGAGACCGGAGAGCCTATTGTACTCTGCTCAGCGTGGCATTAAGGGGATTAGAACTGGAATGCAAACCTTGCTAATTGATTTATCTGCCATTAATCATGGAGGAGTGCATAAACTTCACAGGTGATGGTTTGAACCCTGGGCAAGGTCAGATGTGGAATGAAGAGAAGCCATATGGTCCTGGGGTATTGTACTGAACGTAGGCTTCGATCTACTTGAAACTACTGGAAGCTGAAAGAAGAGAACTGGATCTTCATACCTCTGGAGATTTCCATCCTTCCAAGAAAGAGCAGATATTCTTAATTATTTTTATGTATTCTTTTCAAATAAGCAGTTGGTTCACTGATCAGTGCTGACAGAAACAGTCTCAGATAACTCAAAATCTCAGATAACAACTCAATACAAAGTCTGCAGTAATTCATTTATAGGCTTTACTTAATTCTGAGTGCATTTCTGTGATACCTACCAAGGAGATTGTGTTGCACCTCATTTACCCTACCTGCACATTTGCATTTGTAGCACTGTCAATAGATTTTCTGAAGCATCAAGTGAATCCCAGACAGTGATTTCTGCAAGCAACGTCAGAATGAGTTGCAGAACCGCTCCTGAAGGGAGCCAGAGCAATATTTGCCTCCAACTTACTCTTCTGATTATTGATTTTAGGGAGCTGTCACTTTTCCTCCGTACCTGCAGTCTGACATACCCGAGGGGGTGATCAGAGTTTATGCTCCACTGCATTCAAAAGTCTCTATGGCAATTCAGCTCAACAGCCAAACAAAAGCCAAAGATATCCTGGCTCGATTCCACTGCGAAAACAGGTGGGTAAAAATCAGAACACTTTGTTTTTCCTGAGCAACAATGTCAGATCCGTTGACAAATAGATTGTTCTCTTTGCAAAGGCTCATTGTGTTGTAAGAACTCTTTTTCTAGTGTAAAATGGCTAATTTGTGGTTACGTTGGTCAAAGACATTTTAACCAGTGATTTTCTTCTTTATATTTTCCTTAATAACTGGCTCCTGTACAGAATCAATTTGCCACAACTAAAACCATACTGTTTGCAGGCTTTTCATGTAGAGAACCCGGAGGGATGGCTTTACATCTGCCCATAAAATATTAAATGTTTTTATTTCTGTAAGGCAGTAATGGTTAATAGTCCTGGGAATTGGTAAATTGTATCTGAAAGGCTTTTCTGGGAAGTCTTCCCACGTTACCACAGAATTCTTTTCTTTAGATAAATGAGAATAAATAAATATTATACAATAAATTGTAAAAAATATAATGTAGTGTAATGTAATAAACCTAATCTATATCATAATATAATATTTAATTAACTGTGACCCAGTAATCATTGCAGACTCAGTTTTCTGCAATGCTCACTTTGGTAGAAGCCCTTGCTTTTGATAAATAGCTTCAATTTTTAGCTTAAAATAGATGGTGGCTGATTAACAGAGAGACAAACTGAAGGGTTTGTTTTGTTTTTTCATCCTAGCCGTGGATCATCACAGAACATCAGAGGCCAGATCCAAAGTTTACATGAAATTGGAGGAAATATAGGTAGGTAAATTCAACTCTGAATGTCCTTAGCCTCCAAAAACTCCTCGGGGCAGGGCTGTTTGCACACAGCTGGGTCTCTCCTACACTCCAGCCCATCTGCAGGAAAGGAACCCAGCCCAAAAGCTGTTAAAAACCAGTATCAGGATTCCTCCTGACCCCAGTGTGACTGGAAGGGCCACCCACAGGGGATGGGGACCCAACAGCTGGATCTCAGCAGGACTCCTTCTGGTCTTGCCAAATTCATCTGACCTTTCGCTTACCTCTCTCGCTCTCATCACTGGGCAGTTGTCCATGGCTAAGGGATCCTCAGTCTCATCCCATGAGCACCTTCCACCTGGCTGCCCAGCCTTTTCCCAAGACCTATTTCCTCCTCCTTGTATTTAAGTGCTTAAATCTCCCCCAGATGAAAACCATGGGATTGAGAATTCAGCTGCTGCACGTTGGGGTGTGTGATACTTGCATTAATCCATTCCTTTCTCAGTTTGTATGACAAAATCTAGATGGGAGTCTTCTGTGAACTATCTTGATTAGACTATTCCTTCATTTTTCTAGATTTAGGTCTAAAGAGTGTCTAGAAAGTTACTGCAAAATACCACAGACTTGCTTCAGCATCACTCAAGAAGCTAAGTCTTTACCTGAAGATAGACAAAGAATTATTTCCAAGAAACCTATTAACAAAATAATTATTATTGAGGGTCTGCAAAGCTAAATTTGCTTAGTGATTTGCTTTGTCCAGCCAAGCATAATGACCAACAGATGCTAAAACAGAAGAAGATCCTAAAAGCCTTTTGAAACAAACCAAGTATTCCCACCACGCTCCTGCAAAAAATAAAAGGGGCTATTTATTTCACAGCTTCATTGTAAATTATTTTTATAGTCCTAAATCTTTCAGGGTACCTTAGTCTGCTGATTAAGTCTGCAGTAATTCATTTATATCCTTTTCACCTGAATAAAATCATTAGGACCCCAGTGAGCTTCTAAGAAACTGAACAAGTACTTTACCATAATCCTTTGTGTCACAGCAACGTAACCTCACCAGTGAAGTGGTGTTGGGTCACAGGCTGGACTTGATGATCCTGGAGGTCTATTCCAGCCTCAGAAATTCTGTGATTCATCACCCTCTGTGAATGCAGTAGTTCAAGAAATCAAATTAAACCAAGAATGTATCATTTTATGACTCAATTGAGCCACCAATCTCTTTTGGTGGCAATGGCAGCAGGCACTTCCCAGCCACCCAGCTCCTGTTTACCACCTAAAGAAATCCTCAAATGGCCAGACTTCAGAGGGCTCTTAAACCAGCAAAACAGCAACTGCCAAAATCCTTGACACAGAGATCCTAGCTGGATGGGAACATATGGTTGAGAGTTATTTTTTCAGCATTTAAAAATAGTGTTGAAAAGAGGTGGCAGAGTTGTAATTCCAGCCTAGTAAATCCAAAGAAATAAAAATACCAACTGGGGCATTTACAGTGCCCGTGTTATTAATTCTTCTTAAGAAACCATAATATTTCTTTACCTTTTGACTGAGCACCTTGTCCATCACTTGGTGTAATGCAGGGCATCCCGCCTGGAAGTGAAAGTGAATCCATAAAATCATAGAACTCTTTCAGTTGGCAGAGGCCTTTCAGATCACTGAGTCCAAGAGATCCCCCAGCACTGCCAGGGCACCACTGACCCCTGGCCCTCAGCACCACAGCTCCACGGGGGGCTTGGAAACCCCTCCAGGGGTCACGGGGACTCCCCCCCTGCCCTGGGCAGCCTGGGACAGCCCTGGAGGGGAAGAAATTGTTCCTCAGCTCCAACCTCAACCTCCCCTGGGGCAAATTGAGGCCGTTTCCTCTTGTCCCTTAGGAGCAGAGCCCAACCCCATCCAGCTCCAACCTCCTGTCAGGGAGTTGTAGAGAGCCACATCTCCCCTGAGCCTCCTTTTGTCCAAGCTGAACAACCCCAGGTCCCTCAGCTGCTCCCCAGAGCCCTCACCCTGACTCTCTCCAGGTAAAATCACTGGCAAAGTGACCAAAGCCCCTGGCTGTATCCTGACAAGACGTTATGGGGACACACAATCCTAGGTTCCCCATATGCAAGTTGGAGATACGTTCAAGGACATTCTAACACAGTTCCATCTCTTGTCCTGGTGTGCTCTAAGCATCCCGTGATTCATGGCTGTGGATTCCCCTTTCAGGTCAGCACTGTTTGGATCCAGATGCATACATGTTAGATGTTTACCGTGCAAACCCGCAGGCAGAATGGGTGATAAAACCAAAAGCAAGCTGAAGCCAAATGGACCAACAGTGATGCCTGTCATTCTTGGAAGCTCTTGCCAGAGACAAAGCAACACGGTAGCTACAGGACATCATTCCTTCCCAGTGTACTGTCCAACTGAGGGTCTACTTTTGGTATAAGCATTCTCACTCCAGCTTCTGGACCATCAGAATAATACCACATCAGTTACATTTTCATAGGGATTATGCTTGTGCCAGTTGGCCCAGGAGTTAAGGAGGATGGACCGAGGTACGGCGCACACAAACCAGCCTGTGGCATACAGAGTTGTTCTGTTCCTGACCTGGTGGTAGAACATGAACTTTTGGCAAGAATCCAGTGGCATCCGAGGATGCAGGAAACACAGAAGCTGAGATACCACAGAGAGTGTTTCCACATCACAGAGACGTTCAAGAAGGTATCTGCCAAGGGTGGAAGAGAGGAGCTCGACCTGCAGCAGTGCCAAGACGTGGCTGGGTGACAAGAATCAACCCCTTCTGCTGAAAGCTGACCTGTGTGGGGTGCAGCACTGCAGGATTTGTGTCTCAGTCTCTCCTCATGGGTATCTGATGCTGGGGGAGGGAGAGAGGAGGGGAGGGAGGAGGAAGACTTATTACAGACAACTCTAATGCTTTCTGTACGTACCACTGTATACATTACTACCAGTCTTCCAAACCCATCTGTCTGGATCACATTACTGTGTGCAAACCATTTTCTCCTTCCTTCCCATCACAGACACAAGCTTGGGGAGACAAAGGCGAGGTGACGAGGGGCATATCCCCCTGGCTCTGCCCTTTTACTTGATGCCCTCAGATTTAAGTCTGTGTAATGCCATAAGTGGAGATGTGTGTGAGTGGTGCCCCTGCCAGCCATCGTCTCTTCTGTTAAACGTTATAGTCTCTTAATTTGTAACCTAATTCCTCTTCTTTTGTTTATTTTAGCTTTAACGTGTAAGCAACTTTTTATACTATTCAGCTGCACTGAGCAGAGAGATCTTTGGATCTTGTATAATATGGAGAAGGAGCTTCCAAGGAGGAGAGGAGCTTCATACTCTTGTTTAACATTTATGCCTTACAGCCTTAAAACCAGAGCCAAATTAGGCCCATTCTTCACCTAATCCTCTCATTCTGGGCTCTACTTTATAGACCTAGAGCCTGGCTGTGGAGTAGGGAAGTCACAAGCCTCTGACAAACAGCAAGTATTCTTGTCACTCGTGTCTCAACACAACCAAAAACACAGCAACTCACACCTTCAACAGCTCTGCAAGGGCTCGGCCACTGGATGATGATACCTCACAATGAATTCACCCACAGCCTGAGCACTGGGGTTTGCTCCTGCTCTGGACACACAGAGGAGGCAAAAGGTGATGCTCCATTCACCAGGTAGCAATGTAGAAGGGTTCTGAACCACATCCTCCAGGAGAACATAACCAGTGGGACTCGTGCTGCTCAGCTGAAGTGGTGTGATGAAAATTTTCCCATTCTAGAAACCTACTTCTGCTTCCAAGTTAATTATTCTCTCCAAAAATTAACAGGAATCCATATGGAACTGGTCATTTTACAAGCAACAATACTGTCCACAGAGAGCAGACCACATCTTTCTTACTTTGAGACAGAAAAAAACCCTAAAAATGGAATTTATCAACGTTATCCTTCAAGTTTCTTTAAAACAGTGACATTTTTAACTTCTTTTTTATTCTTTTTTTTCTCTCAACACTAATGGATGAATATCTGCAGCCAGGGAAAGACTGGGACAGTGGCATTGTAAAACAGGCTGCTTATTTTGGCAAGTATTTATTTTAAGTATTATGAGAGAGTAGATGTGTGGTTTGTGCATAGGACTACACATAAACATTCTGTCAAGTGTTTTGCTCCCATTTCCCTTGAGTTTCCCCCGTGACTCTGGACAACTCTTTGTACTACGCTGCCCTTCTCCTTTAGCTGTAAAACAGGATTAGTACTTTCCTTATAAAGGTAACGTGAGAATTAGGTGAGTTAAATTCTGCTCTCGGATGCAGCCAAACAACTCCCTGAGCAGATCAGGAGTTATAAACATCCATCTAAGGAAGGACAAACTCAGCAAAGGGATTTTATGTGGAAAGTGCTTTGAATATGAAGAGCATCATCTAAATGCTAAGCACCGTTGTATTTATAGCCAGGGAAAGAGCTTTTATGACTATATGGGAAGCCTAGACATTAACTAAAGCATTCAAAACACCGTAGCAAGTGAGATGATTTCTGCAGTACTTGCAGAGAAACACATTGGCCTCCTCTTCCTCCATCCTGCCCACCCTGTGTTCTCGATGGCTGCACAGGGGAAAGTACAGAGCAGCCTGGTGTTCTTGCTCAGCCTGTTCTGGACCCTGAAATGAGGACTTCAAAACGATTCTTGAAGCAGGGGTTACTGTATTACAGACAGGATAGGAGGAGGGCTTGAAGACTTCTCACCTTTTGCCACATCACAATGTAGGCAAGCCAAATCTGATGTAATGAAAACCATCCTTTCTAACTTAAATTGCCTATAACTTTCCCAGACATGCCTATTAGCAGGTCAACTAGGTGGTAGAATCATAAAGGTTGGAAATGACCCTCAAGATCATCAAGTCCAACCCTCTACTAAAAGTAATCCTATGCCCTACCACAGCATGGCTAAATACCTGCTGTCTCCAAGAGAAAGGCAAGAATTCTTTCTTGACACCAAAGGACCTAACGACCCACGTGTGCCGTGGTTAATACTGTTACACATTAAGCTGTTTCGTGGTGTTGAGGGACAGGAACTTGATTTCATATGCAGCAGACAAACCCAACGATCCCTATGGACATTTTGGAATAGGAGGTCTCAACATTAAGCCTCATATTTCAAAAGGCTGGTGGAGGCACCATGAAAGTTGAAGTCAAAACCATGACCAGCAGTTGAAGTCAAAAGGATGGGATTGTAACAAAAAGCACAAATGTGGAAAGCTATTAACAAGAAATCAGTAGCAAGCAGGGAGAAACTGACTCACCAGCCTCCAGAAGATGCCTCCAGCATTTCAGTGGTTCTACAAAGACAGCAAATTGCACATCAACACCAACGAGAGCACAATCAGCATTGGAAACAGGACTGGAATGCTTTGACCTGTGCAGCTGATGCCATTAGAATGTGTGGGCCTGTGCAAACGTGTCTGTGTTTAATATTCAACTACCTCAACTCTGCATTTTCCAGGAAAAAGGGGTTTTTTGGTTTAGAGGTTTACTATTCCAAAACTTCCTTTGATTAGTTCCACCTCACCACTAGGTCTTCCACATTGATAACGCTTCTCCTTCTATGGGGAAAGACATGGAAATTACCAAAAAATGTTTGTATTAAAAGACAATAATTCAGGATATGGATGATATTTTATCCAAATCATGTTGCCTCAGTTACTGCTTGTAACATGAACTTTATGGGATCAGATCCTGGGGTTAACAGACAAAAAAATAGAAACTTCCTGAGCTTCAGTTTCTATTTTTTCAATAGCTTTCCATTAATGTGTGTCTTCTCTGGAAAATAATATGATGCCACTAATCAAAGTGAAATGTTTGTACGTACATTTCCCTTACAATCCTCATTTTGTTACGTGTTTTGTTGAAGTAAGCCCCGTGTGTAAGTGTATTCGTACAGCCAGTTGTGTCCATTGTATTGTATCCACCTCAAAAATAAAAACAATACCAACAAAGCACGCTCTCCAAACCTAAACACCTGGGTTTTGGGTAGAAGCAGGTGAAAGAAATTGGAAAAAAAAGCAGTAAATCTGTCTTAAAAGCAACTCTGTTGTTACAGCACCTGAAGTTAGCTACACAAGGGACCACAATCTGCTGTCTTTGCTCCAGGAGCTCTTCCCTTGAACTACCCCTACCCAAGGTACAAAATGACACTGCTTGGAATCCTGCCCCGTTGAAATCAGTGGGAAAATGCTTTGGGGTTGCATTTGGAAGAGTAATTTTTTTTAAAACTTGTATGAAATACACAGAGCAAAACTGATTTGGGAATGAGTTGTAAAACCACAATGTTTTTTGGCTTTTACTACGTAAGGAGCAAACCAGTAACTGCCAGTTCAAAGAGGAAAAAGGAGATAGAAGTGACTTGTAAAGAACTATGTTTATTACAGACAGATCTTACACTGAGGGTGGGGAGAGCCTGTCCCAGGTTGCCCAGAGAGGTGGTGGCTGCCCCATCCCTGTCCCCATTGCAGGGGAGGTGGCCGGGGCTCTGAGCACCCTGCTCTGGCTGCAGGTGACCCTGCTCCCTGCAGGGGGTTGCACCAGGTGACCTTGAAAGGTCTCTCCCAACCCAAACCAGTCTGTGGTTCTATGATCTTCAAGTACAAGACATGTTTGCCACTGCTCAATGATCCAGACTGTTGACAAATGGATGTCCTTACTTGAGTCAAATCAAGGGCATGTGCCTCAATCCTGGCTCAAGAGCATAACCTTGCTAGACAATGTGGATATCATGGGGGTCAGAAGCACTGGATATTAAGGCAGGAGAACAAGGGGATCGGAGCTACCATATAAAATTCAAATAAGAAAACTCCTGATCATTGGACTCTGAATATGAGAACTTCAAAATTCTGCCTTGAGTCTCCTGCTCCCTCTGCTGGACTCTATCCACTTGCACGTTTCTCAACCTTCTGACAGTTTTTCTTCTAAACAGAAATGTACAGACAGCTGAGCTATATGAAATAACGCACAGTTTATTGCAGTTTTATTATGTGGTCCAAAATGATTACCTTCTTATAAAATGACCAACAATAAAATGAAATACTGTCAAGTAAGGAAAAGAAAACATCCTGTAAACACTGATTAATAAAAATTCCCCCAAGAAAAATACCCAATTAATGCCATTAACATTGTAGTGGAGGTATTTGTTGTTCGAAACCTTTCAGTTAAAATGCAGACAAAGAGCTTCTGACTAAAAAAATTAAAAATTACCTGAGTTGGCAAACCACCAGAAAATCAAACAGATGGAGGCTCTCACCAATTCTTCTTTTCATTATGAAATGAGAAGGAAAAATAACAGATCAACAGAAAAAAAAACCCTCTCTCACTCAGTCCAGGCAGGCTTTGCTGCAGTTCAGTGCTCAGCCCCAGGGCAGGAATGAGGAAAGACTCCACGCAGGTCAAAAGCTCTGCTGAAGTCAAACAATTCTGCCTGTTGGCCCTTGGTCAACACCAGGTTCCTCAAGCAGCCACGGAATGAGCTCTTGGTGGTGAGGCAGTTCTGCTTCACATCAGCTGAAAAACAAATGTGAAATATGTAGAATCTGTTTTGAAACAACACAAAGATCCAGCTTATTCTTCAGCTGCTTCCCCTCCTTCCTACATGAGACATAAAAATACCACCTGAGGAGAACCAAGTTCCATTCCTGTTTGCATGATCTGAGACATCCCACCGTGGACAGTCACGGCTGCCTTCAAGCTGAGCCATGTACTGGGAGAACTTGTGCAGTTTGCAGAAAGAGGTTGTCACAGGGGACAATGGGAAGCAAGAAGGGAAGAGAGAGAGGAAAGATGCTCTACATAGATTCATTCTGGTTGGAAGAGACCTTTAAGATCATCGATGCCATTGCTAACCCAGCACTNTCCAGACCCCTCGTCATGAAACAGAGAAGAGCATGATAGAAACCTGACTTAGATGAATGTGAAGGAAAACCTGGAAATCCATTTGACTGCAGGAAAACCACACCTCAATATACACAGGCAGGGCTGTTGGTAAGGCTGAGACACACTGCAGAACACAAACCACGTGGAGGAAATTCTCAGCAACTAAGGACCAGGTTTGTGTAGGAAACTGAACTCAAGTTGACCTTGCCAATACCCTCAACAGCTAAATGCAGCCCTCCACAAAAGCAATGGACACAAACATTAACGTGCTGTCAGCTTGGTCACGTTGTGGAATATGGTAACTGTGACTTAGAGTCATGAACTTCAAGTATCTGAGAGAGCAGGAAGGAAAGAGATGGAGAGAGAGGGAAGGACTGCATGCATCAGGTTGTTCTTATGGAGAATAGGAGGGTGAGAAGGGAAGAGAAATACTATTGTACTTACCAGGATAGCCTCCAACATAAATGGGATCGTTGGTGTCTGCAGATGTTGACTGGGTGTAGGGATTATCAGTTTGAACCAAATTCCCATCAATTACCAGCGAAATGAGATGTTTGGTTTTGTTTGCCTGAAGCTTGTGCCATTTTCCATCACACAAACTATTCGCGCCCCTCGGTTCGTACGTAGCTGTTACTCTGCCAGCTCCATTGTTGACGTGGAACAAAACCTGGATAAACAGCCAGATGCCAACAGAGAGATAAGAGCATGAAGGCGTGAACTCGTTTGCCATGATAAAAGCACAACTGTGCTGGTGCAGAGATTTCTGTTTTCATAGATGTTTGGTGATTATGCAAAGCTGATGTTGACTTGGATAGACAGTGTGTCCTTCATGAAGCATCTTTAAAATCCAAAGACTTAGATTAAAGGCATTAGTCTGGAGACTAAAATCTGAAAGACTTAGATGTCTTCATGCAACGGGCCGTTGGGTTAGCTTGCTACACTTTGATGGAGAAGAGGAGACTCAGGGGGGACCTTATCACTCTCTATGTCTACCTGAAAGGAAGGTGTAGTCAGGTGGGAGTCGGGCTTTTCTCCAAGGTAGCTAAGGCCAGGATGAGAGGGCATGGCCTGANGGGAGATTTAGGCTGGAGGGAAGGGAGAAAGTTTTGATGCTGTAGGAGGTGAGAGCCTGGCCCAGGCTGCCCTGAGAGGTGGTGGCTGCCCCATCCCTGTCCCCATTGCAGGGGAGGTGGCCGGGGCTCTGAGCACCCTGCTCTGGCTGCAGATGGCCCTGCTCCCTGCAGGGGGTTGGACTGGATGACCTTGAAAGCTCCCTCCCAACCCACACGGGTCTGTGATTCTGATTTCTTTTAAGACAAATGAAGTCATCTTCTCACAGAAGGTGAGACACCAGATCTAAAAGAAGATCCACCATAGCCAGCTGAAGAGAACGTGAGTGGACTGATAGCTCTTGGCATTGCCAATGCACGTATGCATTTATTTCATACCTTTAGTTTTCAGAGCAGTAGACATTTCCTCAACTCTGTGGTGAGGATTAATATGTAAATATCAACAGAGAAAGCATGTCCCACAGGAACAGAGGATATTTAACACCATCTCTAGCTAGGAAGTTTTGAATAAAAAATGAGCTATTTCTGAGAAAAGGAAATACTTAAGAGCAATCCTGTATACATTTTTTATGCAGGAGATGAGCACAGAACTGTGTATTGATTCTTGAAAGCTTTATGGAGCATAATGGCCAGGAGAAGGAGCGAGTGAGTTAATTGCTCATGAATGTTGAGGAAGAGATTGCAAAATAGGGTGCTTTGTACAGCCTGTAGTGTTCATCAAGGACAAGTGGAGCTCTGTGGCAGGAAAACAATTAAGCTACAGGAAAGGTATGTATTGGGTCTAACATACAAGGTATGTCTGTAGTCAAGGTCACAGTGGCTACAGAGTAACATAAATTACACTAATTGAAAAGGCAAAAAGTTCCAGTAACTTCCACTAATCTGACTTTTTATCATGATGCTGAGAAACCTTAAGAATGAAAATCTGTGCCATACTAGTTCTGTGGGGATTCAGTTCAGATGTTTTGCCTCCATCCCATTTCTCTTGTGTCTTTTTAGTGCCACCCAACAGTTCTAGCCTCAAAGTTTTAAGCAGGCCTTGTGAAATGAGCGTGCCAGCACTGGGCAGCTTACCTTGCCATTTACCATCTCCAGTCCAATGGCATCAACCTTGGCACTGCTGACCCCCAGGAGAACGCCGTGGGTTGCTGTCGTACGGAACTCCAGTGTGATGGTCACATCTGATCGGACTTTGTAACCTTCTCTGACTGAAAAGAAGGTATGAGCTTCTGTTAGAAGACTTGAAACACACAGTACAAAGTAAAAAAAACACCCAAAATACACATTGTCCTTTCAAGGACAGGCTGAGAGCCCTGGGGCTGTGCAGCTGGAGAAGAGCAGCCTGAGAGGGGAGCTGAGCGATGCTGAGCAAGAGCTCAAGGGCCCTTTAGGGGGTGAGAGGATGGGGTCAGACTCTGGTCAGTGGTGCCCAGGGACAAGACAAGGGGCAATGAGCACAAACTGGAACCCAGGAGGTTCCATCTGAGCAGCAGGAAAAAGTTCTTTGGTGTGGGAGCCTGTGCCAGGCTGCCCAGAGAGGTTGTGGAGTCTCCTTCTCTGGAGAGATTCCAGATATTGGACAATGTTATCCTGTGTGCCCTGTTCTTGGTGACCTTACTTTAGCAGGAGAAGGATTGGACAAGGTGATCTCCAGAAGCCCCTTCCAACCCCCACCATGCTGGGATTCTGCAATTATCATTAAAACACCTGAAAAGTTTGTTAATTGCTCTGCCACATAGCACCTTGTGGAACCTCTGACAAGTAAGTTTTCTAAAATCATAATCCAGAAAGTGGAAAAAATAAATTCCCAAATAAATTTTCTTTCATGAATTCAGACTTAATCCATTCTGTCTTCTTTATAAGAAAGGTTAAGGGGCACATCATAACATCATCCTTCATGTTACTTCACAAGCTTTAATCTCCACATCTTTTATCAGACCTTAACATCACTAACATGGATATTCTCACTGAAGAAAGAGGTATCTCCTTTATTTCCCCCCCCCAGTGGTAGAATCATGAGCTCTTTGATTTGTGGAAGACAGCCCTTTGCAGAAATAGCCAATTCTGGATGGAAAGGGACTCTGAAATACACGTGCAGGGCATGAGTGAGGAGTCAATTAATCAACACACAGTCCCAGCAAGACCTAAAGAGAGTATGTTTTCATGAACTTTGGTTAAATGAAAGGTACTGCTTTCATTTAACAACACTTACCAAGAGCAGCAAAGCCACTGCCATCAAAGAAGGTACCTTCCTGGGCTCTTCCATAGCATCTGTTCACAGCAAAGATGGAGACAGGGCTCTCGTTGTCCAGTTGTTTGCTGTTAACAGTCATGTTACCAATGCAGGCAGGAATACTGTGGGTCACCTAAATCAATTGAAATCAAAGAGTTAACACTACATACAAACCACCACAATGCTCTCATTGTGATTCACCCAATGTCACTGCAAATAAAAAATCCTCTGAACAAAACTTTGGAGAACCAACCCTTTGGAGGGCCAAACCTTACATTTCTTATATAAGTTTATTTAAGGCTACACACATAGACAATGTCAGTCAAAATGCTGTTTAGAAACACAGTTTTCCCTCTCCAGAATGCCTAGAAGGAATTCATAGACACACAGCACTACAGAACCTGGGTTGGATGTGGTCTATGTTCAATCCAGTACTGCAAAATGTCACCTAAACCCCTCCAAGGCCAAACTTTCTTACATTCCCAAGATTCTTCGGCACATAGTCCAAGGGGAGTCCTCCCATGTAGAGCTTCCCCTCTACGTCCAAAGTGCTGCCATCTCCCAGAGCACTGACTGCTCCTGATTCCTGTCCATCCACAATGATGATACCTTTTCTTTTAACGTATTCTGTCTTTATCTGGAAAAAATGGAGAGTATGCAAACATCAGTCAATAAGCTGAATCATTTATGGTCATAATTCTGAGATACTGGCAGTAGTTGGACGCTGGAATCAGGGCATAACTGTGACAGGAGAAGGGGTGATGGGTGTAAACTAAAAGAAGGGAGATTTAAACTGGAGAGAAGGACACAGAGTGGTGAGAGCCTGTCCCAGGCTGCCCAGAGAGGTGGTAGCTGCCCCATCCCTGTCCCCATTGCAGGGGAGGTGGCTGGGGCTCTGAGCACCCTGCTCTGGGTGCAGATGACCCTGCTCCCTGCAGGGGGTTACACCAGGTGACCCTGAAAGGCCCCTTCCCACCCAAACCATTCCATGAATCCATAATAAATTAGTGAGAATTCTAGAAAGAAATGAGGACACTCAAACAACAAGTCATCTAAATGCTTTTATGATTGAGTTCAATCCTGTTTCCTCTTGCAACACAAAGCACTCAGGAAAGGCAAGGAAAAAAACCATCCCAGTAAGTCCAGGGAAGAGAGAATGGAATACATGATTGGTGACTCCTTACCGTGTGCCATCTCCCATCACTGATGACAGCAGGGTGAACAGCGACCGCTTTTCCTTTGCCAAGATCGAAGGAGAAGTAGAGCTGTCCCCCATGGAGCTGCAGGGCTGCATAATCAACCTGGTTCTGGTGAGCCATGTAGTAAATCAGGCCACTGGAGGCAAAGGTTCTGAGATTCAGCTGGATGGAGAGTCTAGGCAATAAAAATCCAGCATTACTAAGCATTGTTCCTTCTGCATTGACAAAAAAGCTTTTCTGGAGGCTGGGAACAGCCTCAACTAATTTATTACTAGGAAAGATTGATTCTTACAAAGACCAGAAAGGTGGAATTTGCATTGATATCAAGAAAGCAGGACCTGTAAAGTATTTCATGGTAGAAATCAGTGCTGGACCTGTCAGGGAGAGAAAAAAGTGCTCTTCACAAAGCAAGCTGGGCTTGAAAAGGGACAGGCTCAGCTGTTTGTCACTGCAGGCTTGCCCAATGCCCCGAGGAGGGAACCAGTTCCACCATAATGGGATGGCATCCGTTACCACCAGCCAGGCTTACTGGGATGTAATGGGCAGCCTGAGAACAGGGGGAGGCTTCAAAGGTAAGAGGAGTTGATTGATCCATTTCTTATGGGGACAGTGGGTTCAGACTATGCAGCATCAACCTCTGGCACGTCCTTGTGTTCTAAGCTACGAGAGAAGGGCTAGAAGACAAAAAAAGGCTGAAGAGGCTTTGTGAGCTGGCAGAAGCACATGCAAGTGGTTTTCAGGCTTTGTTCTGGGACCTCTCAAAGAAATACAAGTGGCAGAGAGGCTACCACACATTAAGTCACAACAGAAGGGTTCTTCTCGGGAGTCTCATCTCCTGCAGTGACCTGAGAAGTGAAGCAGACACAGAAGGTGCAATTGCAGAATATTCAAAGAGGATGAGATGTTACTTGCATCAGGCAAAGGAACAGGGACCAGCTGATCTCCGTGGACAAAATAATCAAAATATTTGCAGAAAGTGGAGTGGGGGTCTATTTGAGGGTGGGGGGAAACAGAAGGCTGACCATGGGTGAGACTCATGACTGCAAACCAGGGAAAGACACATGAATTAAACTGTGGTGCTCATGAAACCTCCTTTGGTGAGGAACCCACAGAAACCTGAAGTGAGGACCATGCTCAAAGCTGGTGATGATCATTCATAAAAACCATCACTGAGCTTTCTGTAGCTCAATACAAGATGAAACATGGTGTGCAGGTGTGATTCAGGATATACTCACTTCTTCCTGACAGTGGACTGATTGAAGAGCAGTGTCAAGTGGCTGCCTTTGGCAAGTCCAAACTGATGGGCACCTTCAACATAATCAGGTAGCTCATCTTTTGCACAGATGACCTGTTAATGAAAGGACTTTATTAAGAAGAAGAGCATCAGGTGCTGACCAGCAAGTCCTGAATGGCAAGGTGCTGAGGCACAGCTTTGTAAGGAGCGAAACCGAGCTGCGTGACAACAACAAAGTACCCAGTGACATCAGCTAGCTCAACTCACAATCATTCTGAGCTGTCTTTAGGCTCAAAAAACCACAATCCTGTAACCATGTAAGTGTTTGGGTGGGAAGGGACCTTTCAAGGTCATCTGGTCCAAGCCCCTGCAGGGAACAGGACGATCTGCAGCCAGAGCAGGGTGCTCAGAGCCCCGGCCACCTCCCCTGCAATGGGGACAGGGATGGGGCAGCCACCACCTCTCTGGGCAGCCTGGGCCAGGCTCTCACCACCCTCACCACCAACAATTTCTCCTTCTCTCTGGTCTAAATCTCCCTCTTTCAGTTCAAACCATCCCCCCTTGTCCTGTCCCCACAGGCCCTGCTCAAAAGTCCCTCCCCATCTTTCTGCCAGGCCCCTTGAAGTGCTGCAAGGCCCCAGAAGGTCTCCCCAGCTGGAGCCTTCTCCTCTGCAGGCTAAACCCCTCCAGCTCTCCCAGCCTGGCTCCCAGCAGAGGTGCTCCAGCCTTTGGATCACTTCTGTGTCCCTAGAACTAGTTCTAGTCATTAAGTTTTGTCTCATGCACTGCCCAGGCCTTTCTACTGGGCAATATTTGCAGTTTGAGAAGCATTCATTCACCATCTCTCAACTGATAGCCCTTTGGATTACAAATGCTGGAAGACAGAGCACAAATACAGTGTGAAAATCTTATGGACTCAGTAGAAGCATTTTCCTATGTAGTGTGGATGCACATTTTTGTTATGACTTGGGGGATGGAGAGCTGAGTAACAGCGTATGAGCCAAAGCTATCCTTCAGCTCCAAGGACAGTTCATTTCTTTTTATAGCCACAGCTGCATGGAACATATAAAATCCTGCTTTCTGTTGCCACAGAAAAATGATTTCAGGATGCTTTGGAAACACAGCATTTTGAAGATGTGCAGCTGCAGGAGAAGTAATGCTGCCTTCTCTCTTGGGAACGGGGACCACGCGAGAGGAGAGTGGCTGTGGAATGGTCTGGTCTGTGCTTTCTCTTTGACACAGCAGATGCTGCATGTGAGTGACATGGGGAGACCCTAAAGATAATAGTTTCATAGAATCATCGAATGTTCCAGGCTGGAAGGGACCTCCAGAGGTCATCTGGTCCAACCTCCCTACACAAGCAGGGACATCTCTACCCAGGGCAGGTTGCTCAGAGCCCCATCAAGCCTGAAAAGTCTGTCAAATCTTTCTGCTGGGGGACTGTCACTCTATTTTTCCTCTTCTTTTTCAATGCTGCTGCCTGAACAATGACAGACCCAACTACATTTCCCTTCCAAAAGGACCAACAGGCTGCCAAAAAGGTTTCTTTTCACCATTTTTCTGTAACAAATAATCATTTTCAAACCCACATTCACTGAACCATACCCCAGTAGCAGCAAAAATATATAGTCCATACTTAGAGAGTTCTCCACAAAACTAAACTGCATCTTGCTGTTGAACATTTTTCCAAGAGAGGCTTTGCTGCTATACTTACTTTCTTTGTATCTGCAAGAGGCCTCAGGGGAACTGGTAAAGCCTGAAGTTCAGGTTGGATCTCAGGATCTTCTGGCTGGAAAGCTGGTCGAGGCTTCTCGGACAAAAAGCAGCTGTCCACATCCACACGTTCATACTTCATGAATGTGGTGAAATACAAAAGCCTGTGGTTTAAAAATAAATCAATAAACCATCTACATTTTAAGAGGCAAAATTCCAAATCCCAAGCACAACAGGAGTATTTTATAGGGGCCTTCACTAGGAACAGGAGAAAGGGAAAGAAGATGGGACAATAAGACTGAGAAGCAGCAAAGAAACTCTTTATAGAACAATATTAATAGGCAATATTCTTGGAGAACCATTCTGCCTCTGAATGCAGATGAAACTCTAATAAAATTGCATCTTGTGCAGCAACTTTATGCCAATTAAAGACATTTTTAATGCTGTTTGGAAATGTAGCTGGTAATACCCATTGTCTGCCTGTTAGAATATCCAGGTCATGCTTGTGGCACATGGAAAACCAGGCAAAGTGACATTGTCATCAAAGAGATGGCCAATAAATAAATACTACACGTGGATTTCCAAACCAGTTCCCCCTCTGACTTACTCCTTGTTAAAGATCAGGTTGCTGATGCAGCCCTGAAAGGAGCCAGCCATTTTTAGCCCTAAGATGCCCTCTCCTGCTGGGATGCCACCAGCGTAGAAGTTGGAAATATTCATAGGGCTCATTTCTGCTGCTGACCCAAGCCTCAGTTCTGCAGGGTTACCTTCATCCACCTGCACAGTTATGATCCTGAAAAAAGATAAAGTAGGGAAAACATTCAACAAGTGTCTTAGACATTCTTTTTCAAATGAAAAACATTCCTTGCCCTCTCAAAAATCTTCTGTTTGAATAAATAAAGTTTCCATCACTTGGCTATCCTTTCAATGTCTTAAAACTAGAAGACCTTCTTCTCTAGATTATTTTGAACCTGTGGTGTTTTGTCAAATCTCTTTCTAAATTGTTTCAATAGATATCTTTCCAAATTATTTTGACAGCTGTATTTTTTTTCTAATACTACTCATGGAATTGTAGAATCATTCTGGTTGGAAGAGACCTTGAAGATCGTCAAGTCCTAGAGTTCCCCCAGCACTGCCAGGGCACCACTGACCCCTGGCCCTCAGCACCACAGCTCCACGGGGGGCTTGGAAACCCCTCCAGGGGTCATGGGGACTCCCCCCTGCCCTGGGCAGCCTGGGACAGCCGTGGACAACCCCCAAGAGGAAGAAATTGCTTCTCAGCTCCAANCCAAGAGGAAGAAATTGTTTCTCAGCTCCAACCTCAACCTGTCCTGGAGCAACTTGAGGCCACTTCCTTCTTCTCTCAAGGAAGAAGTGATGGGAGCAAAGCTCGACCTCCCCTGGCTCCAGCCTCCTGTCAGGAGGTGTCAGAGCCAGAAGGGCTCCCCTGAGCCTCCTTTGCTCCAGGATGAACAAACCCAGGTCCCTCAGCTGCTCCTCACCCCCCTTGTGCTCCAGCCCCTTCCCCAGCTCCACTGCCCTTCTCTGGCCACGCTTCAGCCCCTCAATGTCCTGCTGGGAGTGAGGGGCCCAAACCTGACCCCAGGATTTGAGGTTCAGCCTCCCTAGTGCCCAGTCCAGGGGGACAATCCCTGCCCTGGTCCTGCTGGCCACACCAGTGCTGACACAGCCAGGATGCTGGTGGCCTTCTTGGCCACACTGCTGCACACTTCAGTATTCAGTACACTTGAGTCAAGTGTCCCAAGCTCTCTATGTGTTTTGAGATGTTTTTATTACATCCTTATCAGTGGCTGTATGCTGTAAATAGTTGCGATGCCAATCAGAACACCCCCATTAACAGCAGAAAACTCAGCCTTGACTGATTCCACCTAATGAGCTGGCAAAGGCAGATCCTCAGAGTGCACAGACCTGACAACAGCACACAGAAACTGAACAGGTAGCACTGTCCACAGCCACACGTACCTCTTATTCCGGATGAGGATGACAGAATGTTCTTGTCCATCACTGTACGTGCCATTGGCAGACCGAAGAATTACTTTTCTAGTACTTGCTCTATCTCCAGCATTAACATGTACTGCAAGATGACCCTCAACCAGCATGAGGGAAAAGAAGGGCTGTGGATTTAATCAGAAGATTCCTTTTTAACTCTAATTCAATCTCCTGTCATTCATTCAGTGTTTAAACAGAACATATTTTGGAACAATTCACCTCCAGTTTTGCTGCAAACAAACTTTAGTGGAACTGAAACTAGTAAGCAGGTGTTGGTACCTCTGAGAGAAGACATGAAAGCTGGAATTTTTTTTTGGTCATGATGAAAATTGAGGTTAAAATGAAGGAGGTGTTTTCATACCACCTTGGACTCCAGATTAGTCCACACCAGACAGGAGCTAGTTGTTCATGTCAAATCCTTCAACCTCTGTTCCCCACTCAGGCCTTCCTACATCAAATAATCTTTTTTTCCTCTCTCATTCTTTGCAAGTTACAGTCATAAAAACCTGACCCCCTATTACAAAATCAAAAAGGCAAAACCAAACTGAACCAAATGTTGCTTTTCAGTACTTGCCAAATGTGCTTGTCTACGTCGTCGCTTTTCCAGTCCCCTGCTGAGTCCAGCAAGGATGATGCCACTGCTGTTCCTTGTAGCAAATGTTGCCATCAGTTCTGATTCTGGGCTTAAAGACTTGGGTGCCAACTCAATATAGCCATTGTCCAAGATGGTCACACTACGAATAGGCTGATTTATGAGGAAGAGAATTAATTATTGACTTTTTTCTTGCTGGGTGCTACGCAGGGAGAAAATTTCATGTACAGAATAGATTTATCTGAGAACTTTTCAAGATCAGCTCCTTTCAACTCACTATGTTCTTTCCAAGCATTACTATTCATTGTTCAATACCAATAAAAAACAGGTCAGCAATCCCAAGTCTCCTACCTCCAGTACACAGCCTTTTCTTACTCCATAGGAATGCTTAAGCAAGTCGAAGGTTGAACGGGATATTTCCAGATTCTTGATGCATCCCACATACATTCTACTACTAAGACCTTTCCTGAAAAATAAAACAAAGTTATTGTTTGGGGTGTTTTTTTCCAAGGAGTAGTATCTGGAATCTCCTAGGAGAAAAGATTTAAGTGCTCTTCAGTAAGAGAGTGAGGTAGCTGCATTTTAAAGAATGCAGTCAGCCCAGTATAAGTGAAAACAGAGGGAATTTGGGTTATTACTCTTGGAAAATACTAATTCTGACCTTAAAAAGAGGCAGAAAACATTGTCCCTAAATGGAAGCAAGGTGTAGTGCCATGTGGCCAGGCCAGGTCATCTTCCAAAACTTCAAGGTGAATCTTCAGCTGAAATATAACAGCTTTTGTGGGAGAAGTTAACTGGAGCTCTCCACTACCTAGCAATTATTTTTCATTTCTTCAGTCTGGAGGATGCCTAATTGCATTCCAGGTTTAAGTCAGAGGAATCTAAGCCTGTCCTGCCATAATCCCTCCCAGGCTGCTGTGCCAGCTAAGATGAACAAGTCTGCACCTCAGCAATAACTGTGCAGAGACCAATATTGGCCTGGAATTTCCCTCGTTGTCAAAAGCATGCAGGCAGTTTAATTAGATTTTCTTTTGCCGTGTTTATCCTTTCAAAGTGAAGCCAGTGGAAGAAATGTGACTTTGTTAAGTTGAGCAGGGATGTGTAATGCAAAAAGTATAAACCAGAGGCAGGGTATAATAATATATAAAATATATAGCATGTGGTGCATTAGAGAAGCGGATGAAGATTGCCCTCCCCCTCTACTTTGCCCTAGTGAGGCCACCTCCAGAGTAGAGTGTCGGGGTCCCCAGTTCAAGAGAGACAAGGAACTACTGGGGAGAGTCCAGTGCAAGCTACANACCAACTCCTGCCAGTCTGATTCTGTGACACATCTGTAATGTTCTTTGTTGACCTGTTCACAAATGTTTCTCCCCAGTTCCACGTTTCAGAACTCAACAACATGAATTCCTTTAGAAGTAGAACTCTTATCTGAAGTTTCATCCATAACCACCAACTGGAAAACACAAGGCTCGCACAGGTCGAGATCAAAGGAGCATCACTCCAGGCAGTAGTGCTGAGTGCTTGCTGCAGTCTGACACAAAGGTTGGGCAGATACTGCAACAGCTTCTGTCATGGAAATCACCCATGGAGGGGGTAAACCAGAAGCTTGTTCTCTGCTCTGAACTGCAGTGGTCAGACCTACCAGTGATAAGAGCCTTATTAATGTTTGAAGGCACAAGAGATAATTCTATGGTATACATGGCCACAAGGAAGACTGCAGACTTGACTAATTTCCCCTAATTTCAGCGGAGAGAATGTTAAAGTCTTTCCCTCAACTTCACAAAGTGGGAAAAGAAGAGGACACTACCTCACAGCTCTCCATCTTGGCAGCCCACCAATGAAGATCGGGTCCTTATCGGAGCGGTTCAGGTCTGAGGCAACCCCAGGAGATTCTCCTTGCTTGGTTTCCTTATAATTAAGGTTATATGCATCCATGACTGCCAAATTTCCTGCAAAGAAGAGGGAGTAAACATCTGGAGAAGGATACGAAGAGACATTCTTCCATTTTGGCAATCTTGCCTCTACTAAAGGAAACCACATTCACTGACAAGAATCTTATTTTTAGACCGAGTAATTTATTGTACTTCCAGCTATCCTGTTAATGTCATTCACTCTCCTCTGCCAAAACCAAATCTGGGGAAGTCTACAGGAACATATATCTATCTGAAAATGTTATAGCTATTCACATATGTCATTTGGAATGCCTTACTTCCCCAACATAGCTCCCAAAACACTCTTGTACTGGGTACTATTAAAACACAGATCCCCCACAGACCTGGTAACAAAGCACAGGTAAAAATGGTAAGAGATACAACTCACACAAAGATTTTTCACTCTTTGAAGACTAGTGGTATGTTTTTGTTTAGCAGCTTCCCACTCTTTATATGCAGAGGATTTATGCTGCTGTCCTCCTGAAACCCAGGGAAGATGGGTGTGGATGCTAAAGAACCTGCATTAGAGGTGACCATGTCTGGTTGCAGTGATGTTCTCAGGGGCTATCTTAGCTATTTCTATTCATCAGTGTGCAGATACCTTGGTTTTTTTCAGCCTACCTTGTTTCTTGTTCCTACTGAAGGAAATTTTATACCACGTCCCGTTGTTGTAACGATTTTCTGTTGTCAGAGTGAGAGGTCCTGAGCCTAAATCAACCATTAATTTCACTTTGCCATCAACGAGTTCAAGGGACAAGAAGTCTCTCTGAGAGGAACAATAAAATAAACAAAACAAACAAAGAAAAAAGATCAACAGATCAAATTCCTGCAAAGGAAATCTTCCAAAAGCATGCATCCTTCTCAGGCTTGGGATATCGCGTGAAAAAGGTTTGGTAACTCTTGTACCTGGGTCTGTGAAGTCCAAGAGAGTCACCTTTGCTAACTGAAGTTACATGTACCTCACAAGGGTGTTTTCTTGCTTGGTTTTGGGGTTATTCTTACATAAGGGCATCATCAGCCTTGATTACTCAGCAGAGAAAAGTTTAAATAACAAATGTCATTTTGGTTTTTGGATGAAGCTGAGAGTCAGCTGGTTTGACTACGAGCATACCCATCAAGCACTGCAGTGGTCTTTCTGCAAGAAGCAAAGAGCTTCACACAGTGAGAAAAGACTTTCTGAATGTTATTAGAAGTGCCCCCTCTGCACTCTAAACCTGAAGCTGGGTCTCATCGTGCAACCTGCTCGTGCATAGCAGAGCACATGAATAATGCAGCAACTCTGAACCAATCTGTCTCTAAGCAAAGCTTCATTCTCCTTCAGGAAAAGAAACCCATCAGCCATGTGTGAGGTAAACTGCAGGAGATGGCAACAAAGGTCTGGAGATGGGTCTAGGTTATACTGCTGTTGGAGGGAGCTTTATTGAATTAGTTTCAGTTTACTGAATTCTCATCTTATGGGTTTATGTCTCTTCAGTATTATATTGTCCTTCTGCAAGCTCACTTCCAAAAGATTTTACATCCTGCAAAGGTTCCTCCCACTGAACTAATTTGTTTTCCCTACTGTTTTTCTTTTGTGCAGTTAAAAAGTCATTAATTTTAGCCTAGCATTAAAACAAATCATGAAGAATCCTTTTCACCACTTAATTTTGCCTTTAGGATATGTGAATATTTGCTCTAAAGAGTTATCTTTGGGGTTCCTGTCTTTATTCTTTTGGGGTTCCTGTCTTTATTCCTTTGGGGTTCCTGTCTTTATTCCTTTGGGGTTCCTGTCTTTATTCCTTTGGGGTCCCTGTCTTTATTCCTCTGGGGTCCCTGTCTTTACTCCTTTGTCTTGTCATGTCAATCTCAGGTGATAAACTATCCAAAGGCACTAACTCGTTTCAATATACGTAAGCTGAAAAAACAACAGAAGAAAGCAGCAAGAAACCATCAGGTGATCTAAACTTAAACAGCTTAAGAATCCAACCCATTTTCTTACAGTGCCATTGGAAGCAAGATACAGAAGCAGCCCGTTGGGTGAAAAGGTGCTGAAAAATATTATTATCTGAGTCACTGTCGAGCGAAACGCCTTCTCCACAACGGAGTATCCGCTGCCGTCGAAATGGAATGACGTGTCCTCATCCTGTGGGCTGAAGAATCAGAAAAGAGAAGTTATTTTTAACTTAAGATTTTTCTTAACGGAAGAGTTGCCTTCTCATTTTTTTTATATAAAATATAAGGGGGGAAAAAAATAGATTAGTTGGTGCAGCCCCCAAGGGAGTAGGATTAGGAAAGGGATTCGAATTGGTGTTGTGATTAACTGAAGGATTCCAGCCAGAGGCCACTTTCATTATGCAGTCTCACAGAGCATGCTTTAGCCATGGGGAAGGATGTATACAAGATTTAAAAAAATATTTTTTCTTGATGTATAAAAAACTCACAAACCAATAAACACCACAACAACTTCTTAAGGGAAAAAATAACTGTTCCAACATACATCTTGTACTTAAAACATGACATTTATCAAAATGCTTTACATGATCACACCATAAATGTCCTATCAGCCCCTTTCTCTGCAATGTAATAGTTGTAAAAAGGTCTCTCTCACAATCAAGCAGCACCCTCTGCTGTTCCTAAGTGAAACCTTCTACAGAAGTGAACATGGTCAGGGATATTTCTTTTCAAAACCTGGTACAGTCTGCAATCTCCTTTCACAATGATTACAGGAATAGTGGCAAACTCAGTGGCTACAGTTTTGCTATGGGGTTTTTAGTATCTTAGTATGGATTTTTATTATAAGAGAGTTTTACACTGTTCCTTATCCTGGGAAAGAATAAATTTGTCTCAGTGGAAATTCCTGGAAAGCAGATGGTCCAAAATGGTTTGGTTCACTGGCAGTCCCTGCTTTCAGTGAACAAACCAGACCACAGCAATAGAACTCCTCTGAAAAAGTGATTAATAAGTGATAAAATTCCATAGAATGAAATGATTTCACACCACATCCAGAGGTTAGTGTGTTTCAGGGTAGATTTAGACTGGAGAGGAGGAGAAATTGTTGGTGCTGAGGGTGGGGAGAGGCTGTCCCAGGCTGCCCAGAGAGGTGGTGGCTGCCCCATCCCTGTCCCCATTGCAGGGGAGGTGGCCGGGGCTCTGAGCACCCTGCTCTGGCTGCAGATGGCCCTGCTCCCTGCAGGGGGTTGGACTGGATGAGGTTGAAAGGTCCCTTCCCACCCAAATCAGTCTATAATCCCATGACCAATGAAATACTGCAATTAGCCTGAATTAATTATTTTTAGCTAGGACAGAAATATATATTACAGGTGAGAATGACTAAATCAGGTAATGAAAAAACCAAGAGTGAAGGAGACAAAGTACCTTCCAAAACAGCCATTGCACTTGCCCTCTCTTTCCACGTAGTTCCAGAGACCGATCGACTTGCCGTTCAGCGATGCCTCTCCCATGCACCCTTTGAAGTGGGTCACCTTAACAGCAGGTGACTTCTGCAAGCCAAGGAATACTTCATCAATACAATTAATGCCAAGTCCTCTGAAAATTATGCTGCCTAATTTTTTGCTTGGTCATTTTCCTTGAACTTTAATTGTATTATGGATAAATCATAACGAAAGAACAAGGGGCTTTAGCATCACTATTAACAATTATAATGTAAATCATAATAGATTAGCTTTGCAGCAAGTGAAAAAGAAAAGTAGAATACTGATGCCCTTCATCTACCTCCATGACTCGTGGCACAAATAAGAATGGCAAATCAAAGCAGCAAACAAAACCCAAATTCACTGTGTCATGTGGATCACACATGAACACACAGCCTGGCCTGCTTAACACTTTGTGCAAAAATTCCCAGGGAGGATTGGGTGCATAAAGAAGAGTGTGGGGAGCAGGTTGAGGGAGGTTCTCCTGCCCCATTAGTGACCCCACAGATGGAGTGATGTGTCCAGTGCTGGGCTCCCCGGTTCAAGAGGGACAGGGAACTACTGGAGAGAGTCCAAGGGAGGCTACAAAGATGCTGAAGGGACTGGAGCATCTCTGCTGAGGAAAGGCTGAGAGCCCTGGGGCTGTTTAGCCTGGAGAANGGCTTTGTTCCTGTGTGGGTGCCCTGGGTGACCCTGCTCTGGCAGGGGGGTTGGACTCACTGATCTCCAGAGGTCCCTTCCAACCCCCACCATTCTGTGATTCTATGACTACCTTCAGCACACTAGAAGACTTTTAGCATCTCTGCTGTATGTTGAGAAATTCCAGGTACTCGGAGCCAAGTAACCAATTCATGCCATTATTTCTAAGTCAAAAGTCTATCTCAAACACACTAAAAATGTTCTAGAGAAGGTTTATATAACCTTGATTTGCCCTCCAAGTCCTCCAAGAAACATGAGGGTTGACTTGTTAACATCCAGTAGGCTGGCTGTCCCCGGGGAGGTTGCAGATTTCGATGAAGGCTTCTGATTGGAGTTCATTTCCTCTATGCTGAGCGTACCTGTCCTTCCAAACCTGCCAAGGTTTCAATAGTTTTAGAAATCAGCAGGCTTAGCCAACACATACTATTGGCTTCTCTTTTTAAGAGACAACAGAAATATTGTCACTGGAAAAACTCCGAAGATGCCAACTTCACTCACTGAGTAGCTGGACACTTCTACAATACAGATATCTCATCAAAAATATAATAATAATGAATTTTCTTATCCAACATCTATGTTTTGGGTTTGTTTTTTTCATTTTAATTACCTGGTTGCATGTATTCTGTGCCACTTGTTGTTGTCAATCTGGAAATCAGGGTATTCCAGTCTTGTTGGCCCAGAGCCCAAATCCCAAAGAAGAGCTACCTTACCCCGTCGCATCTCCAGGGCAAGGAAGTCTGTCTGAAAAACAGCAGGGCTTCTCTGAACATATGGCACCCAACGTCTAGCTTCTGGTTTGTGTATTTTAACAGGCAACACTGAGAAAGTCTTTCCAGACTCATGTCCCTACCTCCCATAAGATGGAATTTGACTATTAGCAAAATCAGTCCCAACAAAGTTTGGCAATGACAAGTGTGAGGTCCTGCCCCTGGGGAGGGATAACCCCCTGCACCAGTACAGGGGTGGGGTGATCTGATGGAAAACAGCTCTGGGGAGAGGAACTGGGAGTGCTGGGGGACAACAAGTTGCCCATGAGGCAGCAATGGGCCCTTGTGGCCAAGAAGGCCAGTGATCTCCTGGGGTGCACTCAGAAGAGTGTGCCCAGCAGGTCAGGTGAGGTTCTCCTCCCCCTCTACTCTGCCCTAATGAGGCCACCTATGGATTATTGTGTCCAGTTCTGGGCTCTTCACTTCAAGAGAGACAGGGAACTGCTGGAGAGACTCCAGTGGAGGCTTCAAAGAAGATGAGGGGACTGGAGCATCTCTGTGAGAAAACATCTGCCTACCTTCTCCATCTGTCAATGGTTACCAGAAACTTACCTTTCCATTGCTGCCCAGGTAGAAAAGGAGGTTGTCTGGTTCAGCAGTTTTCACGTTCAGTGTCAAGGTGTTGTAATTTGTGGATGAAATTTGGGGTTGGTAGGCACGGATGCAATCTCTGTCTGCTGACACTGCAACTTTAATCTGGTAGGGAAAAGGAGGAAATGGGATCTGAATAAGCCTCAGCACAGCACAGCTTTCTGGACTATGTACTGAGCTCCTGACCAAGCTATTTGCAAAGATACTTCCACATAAAGTATTTCTACATGGGTTAGATCTCATCCATCTCCTAGGTATCACAAGATTGACGAATAGAAAAGAATGAAATCTGTCATAATTCACTCGTTCACTTAGGAGATATGAAGGCAGTAAATTATACTATTCAAATATCTCAGAAAATAATAAATCTGGGTCAGAAGCCCTGTGTATCTGTAAAAGCCACTGTAATAATATCAGAAAATAAAGATATAGAAATCCAAAACCTTTCAAAAAGAAAAAGGAAACCATTTCTAGACTGTGTTGAGATAAAAAAAGAAAATTAAAAAATTTCAGGGCAGAAAGTCTACAATAATTATGGGTATTTTGAAGTTTAAAACCACAATTTAGATGGTTATTGAAAATACACCCTTATGAATAATCTTAGAGCTTAATTGGTAATATAGGTAGAGAAATTCCCATTCCCATTGTCACAGAATCACAGCGGTTGGGAAAGACCTTTAAGGTCATCAAGTCCAACAGTTACCTACCTCTACCAGTGTCACTATGTCACTAAACTGGGCATCCCACCAACTCCTTTGACCACTGTCTAGTACACTAGGAGGACATCAACTCAGGCTGCAAGCAGCCAGACTCCACAGACCTTGGCAGTGTGTGATGACAGAAAACCCTTTTTCACAACAGAAAAGCCTTCACTTCATCAATCACTCCTGTAACAACTACACACATAAAGCACATGTGCATAGCAGTATGGACACTGATGGAGAAAGTTTCTCTCCTCGTAGTAAAAGTTTAGGAAAAAAAACAGGACAAACTCTCAGGACTGGAAAAGGGGATTTTTCTGAGGCTACTTTTCACCCTGGCAGGAACCTCTGTGGTTTATGACTCTTCAGAAAATAGTACTCCCTCTTTTCTGCTGTGGATTCATTAAGCTTCACTAGACTGTGACAGAGAAGCAATAACCATGTAATTAAGGAGATTTGCAGAAGGAACTGAAAGCCTTTTGTTTGTTTTATTTGTTATGTGTTTGGGTTGTGTTGTTGTTTTTTTTTAAACAAAACCTCCCTAAAGCTTTCAATAACATCCCCATCCTAAAGCCAAAGGCATACCAAAAATTACTGAGTGCACAGTCTTTTTTACATTCCCCTCACAATTTAATGAGGTCCACAGTACAGTTGATTCACATTTGGTGTCTTTAAGGGAGGAGCAGAGATAAAAAACCCCAAGTATATTATTTGTCTTCAAGTAGTCCTAAAACCAGACTGCTTTGGGCTAGAAGGGACCTTCAAAGGTCATCTGGTCCAACCTCTCTGCTCTCAGCAGGGACATCTGCAGCCAGAGCAGGTGCTGGATGCACAGCAGCTTCTTGCAGAGAAGAACATGTGGATGTGGTGAGAAACAGATGGCAAATTTATCGATGGAATCAACACTCTTGTTAAAAAATTTGTAATGATATTTGATGTTAAATGCAGGCACCTCAGATCACTCTGTAAAATAAACTTAGAAATCAATATCCTGTGCTACAAAGAACGGCAGCACCATCCCCTCACTTCTCTTTCTCACCAAAATACCTGTGATTGCTTTCTGATATATTGCATTTCAGTATTTTGAGAGGAAATAAAAGGGAAACAGTAAATAAATTCCTGCCTCACTTTTGTGGCAAACTCACAAATGCATTAAGAAGCTGAAAGTATTAAGATGGACCAACAGCCCTGCCAGTAAGTTAGCATCAGCAGGGTTTTTGGACTTCTCCAGAGTGCCTCTGGCACAACCAGGTACTTGGACAGTGAATTTTAGGCTCAAAGAACTTCCCTGTTAAAAGCAAAAGTGAAGCCAGTTAAGTCTGGAGTGATGGAACTCACAGATGCTGCCTGCTTTCGAGCCTGGCTGATGAGCTCTTTAATTTCAGACAAGTTCCTGTTCAGGTTCTCCTCCAGCACTTTCAAAGGTTTCAGCCTATCCAATAAAAGACTTGCTTGGGCTTCCACTTCTTTCACTTGTTTCTCAGCTGTGATTGCTGCCAAGACATAAAGGACACGTTGAGGGAGGCTGAAAGAGAAGCGTGCTCTTTGTCGCTAAAAGGCGTAGCCAAGGTGGCCAGTTGCTGATCATTTTGTTTTCAGCAATCTTAAAGACCAGGATAAGGAATTAATGAAAAAGATAAGGAATAAAGGCATCCCATGTGGCCTCTTTAGAGGGCTTTTAAAGAGCTAGCAGAGTTTTATTGAATTCAAGAACCACCTTTTGGTCCGCCAGGCTTGTATTTAAAGCCTATTAAAACTGAATATCCATACAGCTTCTGCAAGCAGTGACATTTCCAAAGAGCAACAGAGCAGAAACTTACCCGCTTTTGATGAATCCGTTATAAGTTCCCTGGTTTTCCTCAACGTGTCATTAACTCTGGACAATGCAGAAGAAGTATTCAGCAGCTTTTGACTGAAATCTCCAAAGTGACTTAAGCCCACCGCAGCGCTGGTGTTTGCAGCCACAGCCAACTCCTGCAGCTCAAGCATGTATTTCCTTGTACCTGAAACAGTTCCCAAGTTAAAAATAATAAAAACACACAGCTTTCATAAGTATTTGGGAGTAGTAAATGCCTGGCTTCGTAACACCACAGTTACACACACAGTGAGAATGCTAGAAACAATTTTTGTTTGGTTTCCTCTTCAGTCTGTGAATCTTTCAAACCAAGACCTCTTTGTGAAGTAACTTTGTCTAATTACTTAGGAAGTGGGGGTTTTACACACAGGCAAGTAATAGAATTTGCAGCAATTCTAATTAAAGCTGGGCAGTTTAGATTTTCAAGCTTTTTGATTTAAAACTTGAGTAATCCAAGTTGTGAATTATAGGGAAAAACGTTTGGGTTTTCATGACCTGCTTTGAATACAACACAGGCACAGAATTCATCTTTCAGAGTCTCTCCTGATTTGCAGCAGTGTGAACCAGAAACCAGATTACAGACCTCATATGATCACCCAGTTATGTTCTGTGGGTTTACTAAGAAAAAGAAATTGAATATATTCCATTTAACCAGGAGGTTCAATGAGTCTCCAGTACAGTTCATTGCTGGGTGTCTGCAATCAGACAATGCCCAGGATTTTATTGCACTTGTACTAAATGGTTCTGTAATAAGGAGAAAGTCAATATACCTTTCACTTACCATTAGGCAATGCTCTTAGTGTCAACAGGGAACCATTAAGCTGGTTGACAAGTTTATTAGTGCTTTCCTGAATCTTTTCTACCTTTTTGTTCAACCCATTCAGTCCAAACAAAAGGCCTGTTGGAAGAAATGACTGTGATTTTTCTATGCATAAACAAATACCATGGAACACACTCAAACCCTGTGTATGTGGATAACGAGGACTCATTTAATCAATGGAATTTATTTGGGTTGGGTTTTTTTAAACAGAAAACACATTTTACAAACAGGGAATGCAAAATGAATGCATTATGCACAGAGAAGCTCCTGTGAGCACTGTGCCATTTTAAGTTATCCTTTTGGGATAACTTTCCACCAGTTAGGTGGAAATAGAGTCAAAATAGGATATAAATTTAAGAGATTCCATGATTATGAACTTTCCTAATTTCTATGAGGTTTTCAATTTTTTTATGGTGTCTGACAGGAGCCAAAGTAGTGGTTTTCATTTATACATTTGTGATCTGTTAGCAGAATCCTCTGACTGCAAATAACATGTAGACAGAAGGAACAAGAAAAGGTGTGTATTCTGTCCCCCTGGATTACATAAACCCTATACAAATGTGTAATGCCATGGATATTAAAAGCAAAGACCACTTTACAGTCACAATTTCTCTATGGAACATTCACTTTCCATCCAATTTTGTCCACAATTTCCCCTAGGACCAGCCCTTTGCTCCTATACAAAGTCTGTGCTCAAAATGTTTTTGAATTTCCATGGTGCAGACTTCAATGCCTTGCTGATATCTTTGGAGTAATAAAAAATATATATAAATATATTTTAAAAAGAGGATTTGGGAATTTACAGAAAGACTCTGAGCCAAAAAGCTCTTTGCACAGAGAAGAAAAAAGTTCAGCTTGTTTTATTTCAGCCATGTAGAAGGAACGAGTAAAAATGATTATTATTTAAATAGACCACCCAACATAATTGTATAATCCATGATTTATTAGATAAAATTGGATGAATGGACTTCTTGAAGAATTATGTTTGTTTAGCTTCTGCAAAATCTCCAAAGATTTAAGCCAAAACTTGGGGAAAAAACAGCCATTTAAAGAAAGCATTGCTTGGAGGTCAGTGAGGTGTAGTGAAGGTCACTTATTTTTCAGTGTTTACAGAGAAAAAGTAGATATTCTTATCCCTCAAAAAAGTAAAATGTTGATGCCATAATGCATTAAACTTAGCTGTATGAAAATACAGACATCATCTTATGCAGTATTTTACCTTAGCTTATGCTCATTCAGAAAACCCCCAAACCAGCTCACAAAAACCACACTGAAAACAGCCAACCCCAACCCAAAACAGAAAAAGAAAAGAAATGTGAACTCTAAAGAACTGACCATCATTTTTATTCTTCAGATTTTTAGCTTCATTCTGAAATTTGGAGCTAAGCAGTAGAGTTTCTTTCCCAAGAAGACTGAGAGACTCCTCTGGCTGAAAAACACAGGCATCACTTGCTACAAATCAACAACAGGAATTCAAGTGAAAACATCTAGTATCTGCAAATGTTTACTTGGAGGTCCTGAACATCTTGTTATTTATGAAATATTCTATTTGTTACCTTGCTGTCAACTAAAAAACAGACAAAAACCCCAGTGTGATTAATCAGCCAAGAACGTGACACTGAATCTTTGTGAGTTAATAACGAGCAGAGGAGAGAGAGGAGAGGAGAGGAGAGGAAAGGAGAGGAGAGGAGAGGACTATGAAACAAAACCTCCCAAATGCTAGTTTGAACACTACTAGTTCCAATCCCAAGACAAAATTCCTAGCCCTGAGCACTTTCACATGAAATATCTCCAAGCTGCTGTTTTCTAAAGTGCTCTTTTAATCCATTTCTCCAACTGGAAAATCTGGGAAATGTACCTTGAAGGATTCATGCTGCACACAGCCTTAATAAGGCTGCTATAAAATAACTTAAGATCTTAGAAACATGCCAACTATCATGGAAATGCATTGCCACAGATTTGTTTCTCCGGGTATAATTTGCATGACACTTGTAAAACACAGCCCATTGTTTCTTTGGGCTTGGAAAACATGGCCCATTCCTGCCTTGAGTTTACAACTGGGAAATGCAGAAAGAGATAAAAGGGGGAAAATATGAAAGAATAAGGAGAGACTGTTAATTGGGCAAGTTCTTCTTGATTTACTGTTTCAATCATTAAGACTCCAAGATGGACCATCCATACACAACTCCATCAGCAAGACTCTGACTGCAGCAAGTGCTCAACCAATTAGAACAACTATTCCAAACTGAGCAAGGGAAAGGTGTTAAAACACACTAATAGTGACACTTACTAAATCCAAGGGGCCGTTCACAACTCGAGAG
This sequence comes from Chloroceryle aenea, assembly GCA_013399075.1. Lineage (NCBI taxonomy): Eukaryota > Metazoa > Chordata > Aves > Coraciiformes > Cerylidae > Chloroceryle > Chloroceryle aenea. The sequence continues at coordinate 176,635 of VWZY01003300.1, forward strand.
GCATCATCTGCCAAACTCTCCGTTCTTTCAATCATGCTTTGAACGCTGGAGTGGGTGTAGATGGCAGCACTTGTGGTCAGAGTCACATTTCTTACTTTAGAAAGGCCACTAAAGAGGAAAAGCAACAAAAAATTCTGTTTTCATGAGAGTATCTTAAGCACTACACCCCACATCTTTCTAGAATACATGATGCACTCTGGGAAAAAAAGGAGCATGTCTTGCTCTGGGTCGTGAAAGGGAGGTTAAGTTTCTTATTTCAGCTGAATAAAACCACAGTTCAGAGAAGGTTTTCATCTATTTCATTTCTATTTTGCTCCTTGTTGTTCCATTTTGTTCCTTTTCAATGAGTTCTTCCCCCCCTTTCTATTTTGTTCCCTTTTGTTTATGGCCAGCTTTTCAACTTATAAAGCCTCTTAGGCACTTAGAACAAACAAATCAGATCACCTAAACAGAACAGGAACAGGTTCCTAGCTGAAGCTGAAAAGCAAAGCAGAGAAATACAGAATCCAGGAGGAAATTACCAGCATCTGAAAGCTGCTCAGTATTAAAATTCTGCTTTATTGAACTTACCTGGCTGCGGTGAAGTCAATAGAGTTGCTCAGTGTGACTCAGAGCAAGATTTTCTGTTCTCAAACTTAAAATACATGTAAATTTTCCAAATCTGATGCAATTTAACTTTTGACACCTATCTGTTGATTTTAAAAGGCAAGCCAACGAGAGTCCTAGGAGTATTCCTGGGATGGAAGATTAATTTCCACTGAATTCACTAGAACAACTTCCCAGCTTCTAAATTCTAAGCATGTATTTGAGTGGATTTGAGATTGCAGCCCATTTGTTCTTGCAAGATGCTTTGAAAACAGTGATATTGGAGGCAGAGCAGGAACAGCTTCTTGATGAGATTCAGACATTTGCTGTCCAGAAGTACTCAATACACAGAGCAGAAGCTTTTCAAACCATACCGTGATATACTCACTGGGCACTTAATAATTCACTGGTTACTGTGCAAGTCAGCAAAGTGGAACATAAGACTAATCAACCCCCACCAGACCATCTAATAAAAGTCCACTGCTGCAGTAGAAATAAAAAGCACTTAAAATGGGAAATAAAAACTGATCATGGAATGGTTTGAGTTGGAAAGGATCTTTAAAGTTCAGCCAGTCCAGCCCCCCTGCCAAGGGCAGGGAATTTCTGTAGTGGATTAAGGTACTGCCTATTTAAACTAAATCTGACACTACTGTAAATCTCTCCCAATTTCATATTTCTCAAGTTGATCACCTCTCTAGTGCATCTGCAAGCCTTTGGAACTGGGTGGCATGGTCCTCAGCTTTGTAGACCAGGTCAAGCACTCCTCTCACGGACATCTGCATCACCAGCTCATCCACGTGATGTCGCAGCTTGGTGCTCCACAGGACAAACCCATCTTGGTGGATCTCCAGGTTCTGCAGTACAAAACGGTTCCCTTTTTGTTTTTAACAGCAAAATACACCCGATTGCTTTAAAGAGGATGTTAAAACTGAAGAACTTACAGATGTAGAGTTCTTTACATCTTGGGCAAGAGCAGCAGCAGCATTCATCAGGGCTTTCCCTTCTTTAATGAGCGCAGCCGAGACTTCTTCACCTTCCTTTATATTTAGTTTTTTGTCCTGTATCATAAATCAAGTGTTTTATAGGAGTCTGTAAAGCCAGCTTGTGAAGATGAGTTCACATAACACAACTTTTTGGTTTTCAAACATGGGTCTGGTTTCCTTCAAAATTAAGGCTTGGCATATATGGACATATTTAAACATGCTAGTGAAGTCTAAAAGGAGCTTTTAAACACGATTTCTTATTTAATATTTCTTATGCAAGTCTATTGATTGACCACTCTTACGTTTAACTCAGCCAGGTTGCTCGAGATAAGAGGAAACAAGCGCTTGGTCTCCTTGATGTTGGCGAGCGCCTCGTTCAGCAGGTCCTGGGCATCTTGCAGTCTGCTGTTGTGCTTTGATAAGAGCTGCCTCGCCTCCTCCTTGAGCTCACCGAGCTCCTGCTGGGGTTTAAGATACTCCTTCTGAACCTGGATCAACACATTTTCTGCAGCTCTGCCCAAGAGAGAAATCAGAAAATAAAGAAAGTGCTGAAGGAGAAACTCAGGCATGGATTTGCTGAGGTGAAAATAAGGTGATGTGAAATTCATTTAAGTGCATCATTTTGCACAAGTCTTCATTTTTTAATATTTTATTTATCTATAATAGCATACAGAAACATAGTTACTCATCTTACCACACAAAAAAATGACTGCCTGGGGGAGAGGGAATTAATTCAGTTCTTAAACTTTGTATGTGGTGACAAGAGAGGAAAGGGGTTAATCTAAACCACACTCGCTTGGACTTGATTTGGGATCTCCCCCACATCAATATCTCTGTGAAACGTTCCTCTGGGATTCCTCCCTATCTACTTTTTGAATGTAGGATAAAAACTTCCATTATGAGGATCGACAGCAGAAAGAAATAAGTAACCAGAACTGAAAGTCATATACCCAAGAGCCCTCAGAAGTTTAAATATCAAATAAAAATAGATGACCTCATTAAAACCAACACTGCAAGGAGCAATAACTGCACTCATTTTCTTGAATCAGTACCAGAAATTATCTGGGAAATATCAAATTCCCCCCAATTTATCTGCTGTTAATCCCTTCAGCTGTTCAGTTTGGGAATATTTGCATCTCTATTTGAACACTTTCCAGTACTGAAAGAGTGGAACTGAAAATCTATTTCTCTAGTTTCTCCTCACTTCAGCACACACTCTGTGCACTGTAAGGCTTCTTCTACACAAATGCTTGTCCCTTGTAACCTGATTTCTAACAATACAGCTCTTTAGCCCAAAGAAACTTATTTTATTTCACACTCAGCAAAACAGATTCCAGCTTTTATTGAATAGCAGATGTGCATTTGCATGTATTTCCTCCAACTAATAGCTCAGAGTCCTTACACTCAAAAGCAACAGCCTTAAAGTTACAAGAATTAAAGCATTTTACATGACAGCTTCTGTGGCAGCGTAGGGTAAAAAGGCTGCATTCCAAATGGTTTGGGAACTTTACATGGCAAATGCATGGAGATCTCAGCTGACAACTGTGACTTAATGTCACCGTAAGCTCAGGCCACTGTGAGCCAGGAGGTAGTTTCTGCTCCCTGAAAAATGGGCTGGCAAGCTGCTTATTTAAATCAGTTTTGAATTTACAGCTGCCTCGCGTGATAAATTCTGCAGAGCAAACACTCTTACAAATCTTATTAACTCCCTTCTTCCATCAGCCAAAGGAGACTTATCAGAGAACTTCCAGAAATTTCAACAGAGCCTGTAATTGAAAAAAGTTAATTTACAAACGCTTCGTGCAACAGCTCAAAAGCTGATGGGGAAAGGCAGAACATTCTGCCACTACACAACGTGACGTGCTAAGGCATTTTTCTAAGTGCAAAAATAAGCTATTTGAGGTTTGTATTAAATATAAGAAAAAAATGGGACATTTCTAGTCCATTTAGCTTGGGTAGAATTTAATGTGCAGCATAAGGACAAGCACTGGAGTCTGTTGAGCAAAATCAGACATGCTACCAGCAAACATATTCTATCCTGCCTAATCCAAAGCATATGATAACAAAAAGTTATTGATTTAGCCCTCTGGGTTAAATCTTTGTCCCTTGTTAACAGTCGGAGAGCTTTTAATGGGCTAGGCCTATAAGTATTTCTGAAGCAGGAATAAAAATATTGCTGACTGAGGGAATAGTCTGGCTGATGTCAGGGTGTTGGGTCATAGGCTGGACGTGATGATCTTGGAGGTCTATTCCAGCCTCAGAAATTGTGTGAGTCTGTGAGCTGTGGATGTTTTGTAGTGCCAAGCCTGGTGATAAGCGCTACTAATGAACACCAAAACCATTTAAATATAGTCTTTAACTGGAGACAAATCAAGACAGTGGCATGCAGTCCTACAGGGTGGCTCAGAATGCTGAACTAAATGCCTTGGTTTCATAGAATCATGGAATCATTTNGAAGAGGTGGCCTAACCAGGCCTGAGTGCTGATGAAATGAAATTGTGTTGATGATCACTTTCATTTGCAGATCTATGGGACAGTCCAGAGACAATAAATCATCCTGTCTTTCAGCAGACCTGACAAGTCCTGGGTCTGCTACTGACTGAGACAGTTCTATGACATCTCGTGGCCAAAAGTGACAAGATGGCTGTTAGCACCAGATCTGTAACAAAGAGAAACCCATGAGTCTTTCCATTTATTCCAAGGGAATTCTGTATCCCATCCAAGCAAACAGGCTTTGGCTATATCAGTATCATGGGGGATGCTCAAATATCTTCAAATCACATAACTCCAAGTTCAGAGCTCATGCAGCTCCACCCAGGTGAGTGATCCATCACGCTGCCTTTTATTAGGGCACAATGTTTCTCCAGCTACCTCTCCAAGAAGCAGGATGGCATAGTATAGACAGAGGCAAAGAGTTTTCAGCAGAAGAGGCTTACTTTAGGATGCTGGTACTGTTAAGGTGCTGCTGGGCAAAATCTTTCTTGCGCAAGGCATCCAAAAGGGCAGAAATATCATCCTGCAGGCTCTGAGCTGTGGCGTTTGACAGCGGAAGATCCAGGCCCAGTGTTTCATTCAGTGACTGAGCAACTTCAGCAAGTACTAAAGAGGAAAGTAAATTTAGTCATAGCATTAAAAAAAAGAATCTATGTGATCCCCCTCCTGTGCAAACTGCAGCACTTTCCCAGTAAATAGTTCTTGAAGAGATGTAAAGAAAATACTTCCACTTCTTCACAGGATTTAGAAGGGTACCTTTGATGGTGGTATGTACTGTGTCAATAAATCCAGTCAGCTCTTGACTTTTATTCCTGGTTTCCTGAGTCCTTGTGTTAAGCTGCCAAGCTTTTTTCAAAAATCTAGACGACTGGAATAAAATCAGAGATAATCTTTTGACAGTTCTCCTAAAACATTGGGTTATTTCATGACATTTGTCTATGGTTCATGCACTTTTTTTCCTCCAATATTGAGAACACTTTGCGAGGGGAAACAATGTATTTTGATAAGATAAACCTAGTTGATTCCCAAAGCTCTGTGATGCTTCCAGATGCCCTAGTTATACTGAAAGTTCCAGCCTCTGATATAAATGAAGAATTGTGTTATCAATTATTTTTGTAATCAATAAGATCATAATTACCAGACATTTCTTGAACAAAGCAAACATTACATGGGTGGTTTTTTAGCTACGGTTGAGGCATCTTAAGACAATTACTCTTGTGGATACATCACTATTAGCAGTACCTCCTTAAGATTATCTATCTTCAATCAGCAAATTATAGTCAAGTTTAGTCACAGCAAATAAGATCCAGTGGTTAAAGTGCTGTTGCCAGTTTTCTACCTAAATTTTTATCTTGTGCTAATACTGAATAAAGAACACAAACGTAGTTTACTTTTTGTGTGGCTTTCCAACAGCTTTAGTTCTGCTGAGATCATTTTAAACATGATACTTCAAGATATCAAGAGACTTTTTGATGGTTATTCAGCTATAACATAATTTTGAGTAAGCTCTACATGTTAAAACCAGGGAGAAGAAAGTATTTCCCTTTCCCCAGTTTTAGAGTCTTAAATGATCACAGTACAAAAAGCTTCTGAACTGTAACAGAAATCACGTGAATCTCTTGTATGATATCACAGAGCACTCTAGTTTGCAGAAGAATTCCCCAGAAAAGTAACTCAGGAAGATTACAGAACAGACTGAATTGTTTCATTGAACTGTAGAGGTTTGAAATAATTCCTGCATGTGTCTCTGGCATTTACGCACCATGCTATGAAACCTCAAGGGATATTTCCAGAAAATAAAGAAGTTGACACCTACCTCTTCATGCAGCAGATCGATTCCCCCTGATAAATTCAGCAGACTTGCTTTTGCTGTAGCTAAAGAGTAAGATGGATGTTCTCTAGGAACTAGAGAACCCTGTAAGAAACGAGAAGAAAAAACAAACTGCAATGTAAAGATTTTGTCTACAAGGAATAAGGAAGAGTAATCTCTGCCTTCCTGAATCTCCATTTCACCCCAGCCTGAGCTGCCCAAATAAGCTACTTGGAGATGTTCCAAGGCCCATCAAATTACCACAGAATCCTTAAGGTTGGAAAGCCCTTCAAGATCAAGTCCAACCATCTACTAAACATTTTCATGACCGCTAAACCATGTGCTGAAGCACCACGTCTAGATGTTCTTTGAACCCCTCCAGGGATGGTGACTCCCCCCCAATCCCTGGGCAGCCTGTTCCAAGGCCTCACCACTCTCTCGAGAAAGAAATTTCTCTTAATATCCAAACTGAACCTCCCCTGGAGCAACTTCAGCCCATGATATGTGATGTTTCAGAGCCAACCACTGTAAATACCACAATAAATATCATTTTGCCCATTCAAGAAGTAATACACAGGATTATCCAACAGCCATGTGCCAAATGCAAAATTCAAAGTCTTCTTCCTCAGCATGAGGACAGTACAAGTGAAAGAGAAGAAACTGAAGCTCTTGAGCTTGAAGCCCTTTAAAACCCCAGTTCAAAACCCAGAATGGGACAGCAAGTATGTCTAGGTACATCAGGAGGAGTAAAGCAGGTGGCTTTAACCAGAAAAAAAAAGAAGCCCTCAGATGGAGGGGAGGCACAGAATCAGTGAGGAGCAGAAGATCTGATGCTACAGTTACTTTGGACAAAGGCAAAAGGGAAGGCAGTCTTCGATTAACCAGCAACAGGGGAATAGCTGCTTCCCTCCCCAACAGAGAAACACAATGAGACTACCAATTTACCCTCAAGATTAAGTTGTTTAAAGAACATTATGGCCTTACGTAAACAGAAATTACACAAGAAGTTTTATTATCACTCTTAGCATCCCACTTCTAAGAGTGCCAGCTGGCTTTGATTTGAGTTTAATATTAAAAAAAATAAAATCTATGTACTAAAGGAAGAAACTTAAAACTGCTTTTTAGCTCAGATTTGATTTTGCTTTATAATTAAAGTGCTAAATAAAAGGGACACATTAAATGTTTATGGTCCCAGAAGGCGATGCTCCCATACAAACACAAAATTGTAGAAAGCAAGTCAACTGCAGCCTTTAAGTATTACAATAATTCAGTATGTTTATGCTTCATGACATAAAGGAAGGGAAGCGAAACTGAAGGTTCATAAACTAAAAGGTTAGCAACTACAGCTAAAGGGTAAGAGTATTTCTGCTGAAGCACAAACATAATTTAATCAAGTTTTCCTTCAGCTATTGTAATTCTTAACCATTTTGAAGTGCATTGCTCAGAGTTCACTCTGCCCTACATTTTAAATTGAAGAAATTTTCATTCAAAGTCTTCATTTGCTGAATGCAGCAGCATGAGAAGGTTCATACTGTTTTCATTTTGCTGCAGTAGGGATTTCTGTCTTTAGTTTGTGTTGCTAGACTTATTGCTGAGCAGACTCTTATCAATAAAAATGCGTATTTTAGCACTCATGGAGGAGGGAGGATTCTGTTTATCTCTGGCTTTGGGCAGAGACCACATGAACTTAATCTTTGGCAACCATAAATGACCTTGTAGAACCACAAAATGTGATATTTCAGGCTTTGTTTAAGGAGCAGCTGGGAGAAAAATTGGCCACAAGCAACCTGGAAGTCTTCCAGAGCTCAGGACACAAAAAGCCACGTAGAAATTTCACTGTTGGACACTTATTATTTTTTCTCTTTGTGCATCCCATTTTACCTTCAGATGTTTTGTTGCATTCTCCAACTCTGATAATATCCCATAGGGCACACGGGCAATGCCAGTGAGGTTGACTGAAAGTATAGCCTGGCTGAGATTATCCAAACTGGTCAACAAGACTCCTGTGCAGTTGTCATCACAAGCTATAAAGAAACCATTTGAAGAGGAGGAAGCAATATTAGTATTGAAGAGAAGCCACCAGATCCCGAGATTTATTTTGATTTCCACAGTTCGTGCCTTCTCCCGGTGGGTTGAGGGATTAACTCTATTAAGTTTGCCAAATTAATAATATTAATGGTAAAGTTAAAATATTAATATAGGAAATAGTACCCTAACATACTAATATCATCCTAAATAATATTAGTATGTTAATAAGAATAATAATTATGATTAAATATAATTATCTCCTCCTTTCCCCAGGAGTGGAACTATTCCGAACATCCCCTCCTTAGGTCAGCACATGTTCAAGCCTTACTGATCCTGCTGGCTATTGAGCTGCTTGCTTATTGATCCTTCTTAGCTATATTGCTCTAAATCCAGGCTGATGTCACTGACACTCATTCAAATAGGATCAGAAGACAGTAAATTCAAATCTACAGTGGTGTAATTCCATTTATTCCTTGAGGTTTGCTTTGTTTTACTCATACAAAGCAAAATCTGCATCCTAAATCCCAATTCATTGTACAAGCAGCTTCTTGTACTTATTGCATCTTCCTGCTACCCTCGTAAGGAATTCCATGACTAAGGAGTGGTGGGATATAATTAATTATTAGTGGGAAATGCCTACATACCTGGGCACCTACAAAATGTGATTACAACCACCTCACATCCAAAGGGTCAATGACACAGGAATTCAACATTTTCAGATAAATAAGTGTGCTACAGACAGAAAAAAAACAACCAAACCAAACCAAACCAAAAGTATTAAAATTATCTTTCTTTAAAATAGTCAGTAATACTGATTGATGAAGTCTTTGTCTGATGTCATGATCTCTGTTGTGGTTTCCTCTGTGTTCACAGAACAGTTGAGCTTAGATCTCTGGGGATTATCAAGTCCAATGTTTTCTGTTTTAGAGATTTTAAAGATTTCTTTCCTTTGACAGAAAAGAAAATAGGTCCTGACTACATGAAAACACTCAAGGAATAATCATGTGCACCTAAATATCACCAGCAGAGACCACCAGAGGAAAATAAAACCAAAACACTGGAGAGAAAGCCCACTGGGAAAGTAAACAATTTAAAAGCCACCTACAAACACACTGGTCTTCCAGCAGAAGATGTCTCGGCTCACACTCCTCACAGAGCTGCCCTGTCACTCCTTGCTTACAGAGGCACTGGCCCGTGGCACGATCGCAGTTGGCATGAAGGGAGCCGCTGGGGTTGCACCGACACGGGTGGCAGCTGCCACCAGGAAGCTGAGGGTCACCATAATAGCCCAGGGAGCACCTGCACGGGGAGGAATGGGACACTGAACACCAGGGGATAGTCACGGTGAGATCAGATGTTGTATTTATCCTTTCAGATTCACCGAGAGGTTGTTGATGAATGGCTTCTTAACTGTAACTAACAAATCACTACGTCGAGGAGGACTCATCTTTATATTTATTATAAAGCTGACTAATCTGAGCATGAATATGGTTTGTGTTCATGAAGATGTTAATGGGAGCTGGGGAGAACTGGAGATGTGGTGGGTAACTGACCTTTCACAGTACTGTCCTTCGTATCCGGGGAGGCAAGCGTCACAGTGGTAATCCTGAAGACCTTTCAGGACACAAGTGGGGCTAAAACTGGAGGAAGAATAAAGAAATACCTGCTAGCACAGAAATGGAAGGTCACACAATGGCAGGGAACACTGCTGGCCACAGTTTCAATGCTGTAACCAACAGCAAACTCTGCTCAATCTGATGCAGCGCCCGAGAATTTGTACTTTAAATTATTTGTTTCTTAAAAACTTTGCTTTCCCAGTTCAAGCCCAGTACTGTATAATAAGCAAAGCACCTTCTGGCCTTCCTTTTAAAGGCTAAAACAATGAAAAATGGATGTTGCATGGTATGGCTAGAGTATATATTTAACTGAGGCTTGCATGAGAACATCAGGGTTGCTAGACTCTGATTCAGTTATCCAAAAGTGAACAAATATTTTCAGGCTTTTGGAGAAGAAAGAAGAGGAGGAAAAAAAATGAAAAAAAAAAGGGAAGGAAGAAAAAAAAAAGGAAAGAAGAAAAAAAAAAGGAAGGAAGAAAAAAAAAG